>SJXQ01005064.1:73112-220334 GCA_006408695.1 Aepyceros melampus
GCCCAAGTTTTCTAATTTTTTTTCTCCCCCCCCCCCCCCCCCGCATCTAAGTGGGAAGAAAAAGTAGAAATTAGCAAGTCAGGATATATCACAAGTGAATCTGTAACCTGTGACTGCCAGATCACTGACGTATGGGGCTAGCCAAAAAAGATTTTTGACACAGCTTATGGAACAACACGGACAAACATTTTGGCCAACCCAGAGAAAACCATGCAGATGGGACCCTGGGCAGGCAAGCACATGTGTGCATGCAAGAGGGAGAAGGCTTCTGCCCCCCTTACCTGCTCAAGCATCAGCTCTCTTAACCGTGCGATTTTCTCTCCATCTTCAGGGTGACTTAAGATATATTCTTTGACAAAGAATGCCTGGTAAGAAGAAGGACAGTTTACTTCAAGAGGGTTACAAAGGAAGTAGAAGACACACTTATTGTTTCTAATGCTTCTTTAAAGAAATGACTCCATTATACACCACTTTTGGGGGCTGGATGGAATGATTTGAAGTATGGCAGCTGGTCAGAGGGAATATAAGGAGGTGATTGCTAACAGGAGATCAGAGATCGCATGAGCTTTGTATCTTTGGTAAAACAGACAGCAAGGCTAAATCCACAAGCTTTTATGACATCATGTTGTTGTTCAGTCGCTCGGTCGTGTCTGACTCTCTGGGACTCCACGGACTGCAGCCCACCAGGCCTCCCTGTCCTTCACTGTCTCCCAGACTTTGCCCAAGTTGTGCTAAAGAATGTTCAAACTACCGGACGACTGAGCTCACTTCCCATGCTGGTAAGGGTATGCTCAAAATCTTTCAAGTTAAGTTTCAGTACTTGAATCGAGAACCTCCAGATTTACAAGCTGGGTTTAGGAGAGGAAGAGAAACCAGAGATCAGATTGCCAACATTTGTTGGATCGTAGAGAAAGCAAGGGAATTCCAGAAAAACATCTGCTTATGACATGCTATCCTAAAATAAACTGCCTAAAGACTCAGAATGGTCAAACAAGATTAGATTCTTTTATGTCCAAGAATCACTCTTTACTCGGGGAAATGGGTTTGGTAGCCCTTTCTTAAACAATTGTGATTTCTTCACTACTTCACTTTCTTAAACAATTGTGATATCTTCACTACTTTTATTTAAGAAAACACACACACACACACACACACACACACACACTTTTAACCTCAAAATATCACATTCTGGGAAACACAGTAAGTGTGCATTCCCAGTGATTACGCATTTGCTCTACTACGCAAAGAAATCTGTGTGTTGATTGTAGCCCTATGTCAGCAGGCTGATGTATGTGCCTATCTTGAAAAAAGACTTCTGAAACCTTAAGAAATCACAAATGCAAACTTTCACGCAATACCAAATCCTTACCTCTTGATACCTGGAAACTCCACCATTAACAGCAGCATCTATAACTCCATTCAGGCACATGGTTAGGGGATTAATATTCTGCATCTGTCTTGTCTGACACTGACTAATCAGAGTCTTCAGCTGCTGATTCTTATTCTCCAGCACTTCAATGGCATTTTCCAGAGGACTCATTTCTACCTGAGAACAAATGAGCATAAATATATATTGGATTTTGTGACATTCAAGAAGAAAGACAAAGTAGATTATCCACATTCTGAATTATCTGTGCTCCCCTCAATATCTCTACCAGGGGCCATCAGGATAGAACAGACAAGGATATAGAAGACAAATTAGCTGTTTGTAAGGCCTGGGAAGAGAAGGTGATTATATTCACTGGCTGAAATGTGATTCGAATAATCAGCAATCACTGATTGTACATTAGCACTAAAACAATTAATTTAATCCTTGAAACAAAATTCAAGCCTATATATTTTACAATGTATTTTTTCTTTTCTTATGAGGCTAAGTGTTCAAGGACCCTGCATATTCTTAGCATCTTTCTAGATACTTAATGCAAAGTACCACAGGAGATAACAAAATGCATTTATAGATCCTCTGATGTCAAGGAAATTTCAGCCCAGTTGGGAAGATGGGACATAGGCCCATATGGACCCCATATGCATACATAACAGCACATCAAGTGGCCTAGGATGGCACACATTGTGAGTTACAGGAAATAAGGTAATCAGATATGCTGCAGGATCTATTTGTTCCAGGAGAGCCAAATAGAGTCATAATGACTTTTCCATTCTGAGTTTTAATGGGAGACTCATTGTGAAAATGATGATACTGCTCTTCAAAGGTACAGCACTGTGACTGTTACTGACATTGACATGCTCTTTGAAAAAAAGATCTGCCAAGCTCTCTCTGTATAATAATCTAAGCTTAAGGATTATTAAGGAAGGGAAATTATTATCGGTTAAGGAAATAGTTTCTAAAGGTCACCTGAATCATCTTAAACCAACACTGAAAAGTACTAGAATGATTTGACTATGTCAAAATTCAGAATGTACATTTATCAAAAGACATAAGAGGACAGATACACCAGAAAGTAGAAGATATTTGTAACATGTAAAAATCATCAGTCTATGTCCAGAATATATAAAGAACTCTTATAAGCTATTAAGAGAAAGGCAAATAGCCCACTTAAATATGGACAAAAAACATAGCCATTTTATGAAGGAAGAAACCCAAATGACCAGTAGACATATGAAAAGTGTCAAACTGCATTTTTGATCTACGATGTGAAAAATAATACCACAATGATATACTTATTAAGCACTCACCAGAATGGCAAAATAAGTATGACAGTAGCAAATGAAGTGAGAATGTGAGGAACTGAATCTCTTAATTCCTGCTGTTGAATGTTCAGATCGGTTCATTCACTTTGATATTATTTATTAAAGATGAAGATATCTATATATTTTGTGAGCCAGTAATTCTATTCCTAGGCATATATCTGAGAAGTGGAGTAGAAGGCCTTTATACATGTGCATTAGGAAACATGTACAAAATATTCATACTCATCTCCAAAATCTGTACATACAAATCAAAAAAAGAATGCATGAACATATTGTATACAATGGAACACTACACAACAATGAAAACAAGTCACATGTAATAACATGGACTCATCTTGTAAATACTGACAGATGCGGTTACACTAGACTATATACAGAATTCATTATTCCACAGGTGTACCTCTTTTTATTGTACTTTGCTTTACTGTGCTTCACAGATACTGCATTTTTCATAAATTGAAACCCTCCATTGAGTAAGTCTATTGGACTCATTTTCTTCAACAGCATTTGCTCACTTCATGTTCTGTGCCGCACTTTGGGAATTCTCACAATATTTGATACTTTTTCATTACTATATTTGTCATGGTGATCTGTGATCAGTGGTCTTTGATGTTACTATTATAACTGATGTGGCTTTTTTTTTAGGAATAAAGTATTTTCACATTCTTGAAGGTATATACATTGTTTTTTTAGACAATGCTATTACATACTTAATACACTATAGTATAATGTGAACATCACTTTTACATACACTGGGACATCAACTAATCCGCGTGACTTGCTTTATTGTGGTAGTCTGAAACTGAACTTGCACCTTCTCCAGGATATGCCTGTATAAGGTTTAAAACCACGTAAACTAAACTGACTTGTTTAAAGAGACATATAAAGGTAATAAACCAGGAGAATGGGCGCCATAAAAGCTATGCTGAGGGAGGGAGCGGCACACGAGGCCAGCGGGGTGCTACTGCCAATATTTGTTTCTTTACCTGAGTGGTGGTAAACAGGGTTTTATTTTCCAATTATTTATGACACTAAACTTTTGTTTTGAGATCACAAAGGCTAACTCACAAAGAAGTCTGAGAGTTCTGATGAACTGAAAGTTAAAAAGTCAACAAAACCTCTTGGAAACAGAAAGTAGAACAGTGGTTGCCAGATGCTGGGGGATGGGGGAAAAGGGAAACTGCTGTTCAATGGATATTGCACAACAACGTGCATATAGTTAATACCACTGTACTATACATTTAAACACAGTTATGGTGATTTGAATGTATTTTTGATCACAATTTTTAAAAAATTCATGCTTGCCCTTAATTAAATGTTAGTAATATGAAGACATTTTACAAGTAAGCAAAATAAAATATAGTAAATACAGACAAAAGACAGATAATAACCTAGGAAAATACTTCCAACATATATTTCAGATGAATTATCAATATATCTCAAATACTGATGAAAACTATACAAAGAATATATTAGTGCATTCACCAAAAAGTGAGTTAATATGAAAACATACCATCTTCACTAGCGCTCAACAAATGCCAAAAAAAAGCCAACCCTACTGTGACCACTTTTGGCCTAATATCTGGAAATTTTAAAATAATATACAGCACCCTGTGTTGAAGGGAATGCTGGGAAAATGGTTATTCCCAAGAACAGTTATCTCCTCCAGACAGGGCATAAATTGATACATGCCATTGCTGATCCATAAGTCAATATTACTGATTATATGTTGGTGAAATTATTCTAAGGAAATGGTCAAAGAAATGCATAAAGAATACTGTGTAGAAATGTTTATCAATAAATTATTTTCCATTGGTCCCAGATTGTGATCTTTAATTACTATCCACCACTGAAAAGAATCAGGAGTCATAGGAGACAAGGTTGCTTTCAGGTCTGGGGCAAGATTGCACAAGTGAGCCTGGACTACCCAGAGAGCAAGGAAAGCTTCATTAAAGCAGCTGGCCTGCTGTCAATTCACTCTCCTTACTGGAGGATGTCCCTGGGGAACAGGAAACAAAGCCGGTGACTGAGGTCTTCTTGTCAATTAAAGCTTCAATATAGACTAACTGCAAAGAGGAAGAGATGGTATCTATGGAATGCCCTTAAGTCCCCAGCTACAAGATTGCTTACAGTAAATAAACCCAGAGTCCCTCAGGCAGGCTTCACTAGAGAATGTCCCAGAGAAGTCTGACAACTCTCTGGAGTATAAATTGGAATGTTTCACAATTTAAATTTTATGCTTCAAATGTGCCTTCTGTTTGAGGAACCCTGTGAACTTCCCTTAGAGACTCTGTCTCCAGATCTGAATTATTAGTGATACGGGAAAGAAGGACATGGAGGACAAAACTTAAGGTCTCAGATATCTCTCTGCTTCATCCCAGCCTCTTGACTGCCTAAAAGTTGTCAGTAAAGTTTGATGCTGACTCCTATGCTTGATTTGACAACTGGCCTGTGTATTAGCTCAGTGACAAAGACAACTTGGATACTGTCAAAAGGACTGAGGGGCCAACCTGAAAATGCTTTCAATGGGCAAAATGGAACAAGGAGAAAAGTAATGAGTATAATTGCAGTGGATTAAATCCATGATGCTAAACAAAACGAACAAAATAAAACCCACATTTATAGGGTGTTGTGGTTGCTAAATCGCTTCAGTCATGTCCGACTCTCTATGACCCTATGGACTGTAGCCCACCAGGCTCCTCTGTCCATGGGATTCTCCAGGCAAGAATACTGGAGCGGGTTGCCATGCCCTCCTCCAGGGGATCTTCCTGATCCAGGGATTGAATCCACATCTCTTATGTCCTCTGCATTGACAGGCAGGTTCTTAACCACTGGTGCCACCTGGGAAGCCCTTACAGGGTGTTAGGAAACCAAATTATTATTTTGAAAATTGGTAAATCAAAGGAAAGAAAAAAGTATTAGACTTCCTTTCCTATACCTTAGGGTAATCAGATTGCTGATGAAGGGATGTTTCTCTTTATAGAAGTATTCTAATCAATAAATGAAAGAATGATAAATATCACCCTTTTGTAACCTCTAATAGATTCCTGGACAGGGACAATGATCAGTGTTGCTTGCCAACCACAGCATATAATACCTGAGAAGTAGTCTTGCAAAAAATAAAAGACAAAATTAGATCTAGCTGTCAATTTACCAAAAAATATAGGAACAAAGAAACACATTAAATGATCTCACTGATTCATAGTCTACAAAATCCAGACTCAAGCAAACACTTCAGGATAAACAATCTGATTTCTTCAACAAAAAAGCTGCAAGGAAAAAATAATTTGGGGGAACCTATAGGTTAAATGAGATCTAGGAGGTATTTCAACCAATGTGAATGTGTGGCCCTTATCTGGGTCCAGGTTCAAACAACAGATGACAAAAACAAAAACAAAAACCCTATGAAATGAATTAGAGAATTGTGAATAAATTGGGTAGTTTATGGTCAAGGAATCATTGTTAAAATTTTTAGATGGAAAACGTAAACACAATAATGGTACTGTGTTTATGTTTCTGATAAATACACAGACTGAAATATTCTTACATAGTATCTAGGACTAATTTCCAAATAATCCAGTGTAAAAGGGAAGGAGGGAAGTATAGACACAAAATCGGCCTTTTTGATAACTGTTGAAGTAAAAGAATGGGTAACTAAGTTTATTATATCTTTTCTCTATTTTTATAGGACATAACTTTAGTTTTAAAAAGGAGACTGGCTGCTGTGTACAGAAGTGGCTGCAGCAGGGGGAGGCCAGAAAGGCAGAAGCAGGTGACCTCTTAGGAGACTACTTCAGAAATCAGGCGCTAGATGTACGGCAAAAACCACCACAATTAAAATAAATAAATTTAAAAAAGAAATCAGGCACCGGACATATGGCAAAAACCACCACAATGTCCTAAAGTAATTGCTACTGCTGCTAAGTCACTTCAGTCGTGTCCGACTCTGTGCGACCCCATAGAACGCAGCCCACCAGGCTCCCCCGTCCCTGGGATTCTCCAGGCAAGAACACTGGAGTAGGTTGCCATTTCCTTCTTGATGCATGAAAGTGAAAAGTGAAAGTGAAGTCGCTCAGTCGAGTCTGACTCTTAGCGACCCCATGGACTGTAGCCTACCAGGCTCCTCCATTCATGGGATTTTCCAGGCAAGAGTACTAGAGTGGAGTGCCACTGCCTAAAGTAATTAGCCTCCAATTTAAATAGATTAAGTTTTAAAAAGAAATCAGGCAGTAGATGGCGCTATCAGAAGGGAGATGAGCAGGGCTCAGATGCTGGGTAATTTTGAAAGCACCTAGAGCCACACAACTTTCTGATGGATCTGATGTGAAGTATGATAATACTCTCTTTCAGTGGGTAGAGAATCCACCTGCAGTGCAGGAGACACAGGTGGGTTCGATCCCTGGTGGGGAAGATCCCCTGGTGGAGGAAAATGACAACCCATTCCAGTATTCTTGAAAAATCCCAAGGACAGAGGAGGCTGGAGGCCATAGTCCCTGAAGTCACAGTCAGATATAACTGAGCGACTAAGCACACACCTGATAATATGGGGCTTCCCAGGTGGCAGGAGTGGTAAAGAACCCTCCCGTCAATGCAGGAGTCACAGGAAATGCAAGTTTGATCCCTGGGTCGGGAAGATCCAGAGCATGGCAACCTATTCCAGTATTCTTGCCTGGAGAATTCCATGGACAGAAGAGCCTGGCAGGCTATAGTACACAGTATCACAAGGAGTCAGATACGACTGAAGCGACTTAGCATAGCACACAGCACATGAGAATACCGTCATTATCTTTAAGGCTTAGAAATATCATTATCTGTACATTCTATTTTATAGCTTTTTCACCATGTTTAAAATGTTTTAAATAAGGTTATTTTTAATCAAAAATGTTTTAAAAACAATTACTGAGGAAACAGTAGTTCAAAGAGGCTTATCATCTTTGAAAGAATGGGATAATATGTTCACTAATGTTCTGGGGTTATGATTTTCAGAATAAAGGCCCATTATCTCATCGGAAATCTTTCCTGCCAGATGTTTCAGAACTCAGAATTTTTCTGACTTCAGAAGGTAACATAGGACACATATAGTATATTACACCATCTTCAGGCAGGGTCTGAATAAGTTTCCTTTAATCAAATGTGTTAATATTTCTGTAGTAAAGTATATGAGTAGTCATACTAAGTGAGATAAAAATCATAAATGATCTTAGATTGGGTTAGGTATATTAACAACTGAATTTTGGAGCCACACTTATAAACACATCTTTTGCTATTCAGAATCTTTTAGAGTTTAGTAAGGTCCAAATGGAATTTCAATTCAGTGCGGCATATACGTCTTGAATGCCCCAATCATCAGGACCTTCTACATTGGCAATTAAGGCAGGAAACCAACAACACTAATAGAAGGTGGGGATATGCCAGGCAGCGGGAATAAGAAAGACACGGGGTTGTCAGAAGTGGGCTGTGTTCAGGGAACAAAACAGCCCAGCTGGATTTGTTCTGTTTGACAGAGTCTAAGATTGCATATTCTAATAAAGTAGGCAGCTGCTGTTTGAAAGGTTGTGTTTAGTAACTCTCCTTTAATCACTATCAGCATGCTGCTTTTTATTAGCAGGCTGTGTGTGTGTGTGTGTGTAATATTTCTAAGGTTAGGGACACGGGTAAGACGTCACAGAATTCGCCTCTCTGGGTAGTAAGTAGCTGGCAAGGCTCTCTGAATCAGTAATGCTGCAAGGATGACTAGGAACATTCCTGTGGTTTGGGCCCATTCCATTCAGCAGGAAGCAAAACATTAAGACTTTTCTGAGCAATGAACTCAGCAGCCTCTTCCAAGGAGGCCACAGGGTCCACCATGGAAGCAGTCCTTGCTTCCCTTGCAACCCTTGTGGACCCTTGATTCAGACTTGACAAGAACACACCCACACTGGTGTAACCTGCTGAATGGAGTGCAATTTGTTAAGAGAGCTGTATGAATGATTTAGCCTTGCAAAATGAAAATGCCATTAAATCCCTAGCATGATTGAAGAGAATAAGCTGAGGGTTGTTTCGATGCTTAGAGACTGCAGGTAGGAAAAGCCATTCTTGGAAACAATTTGGGTGGGATCTGCTCTTATGGATTCATTGACAGCATGGGCTTGTTACCTAAAAAAGGAAGGGGCTATACTACATTTTCATAATTGGCACATTTTTCCATCAGGAGTGTGGCAAAGGGCTGGCCCCTGACATAATGGATATGCCAGGGGTGGGAGGGGTGATTCTTGGGGGCACAGGTCTGTGGCTGACAGCAAGGGGCTGGGGCCTTGATAACTGTTGGGGAGGGGTTCTCACTCCAGAGATGGCTGCCTTCCACAAATGCTCTCTCCCTTCCCACAGTAGGGGGCATGTTTTATAATAGAAGGCTCTTAGGTTCTGCAAGGAGATCCAACCAGTTCTTCCTAAAGGAAATCAGTCCTGAATATTCATTAGAAGGACTGATATTCAAGGTGAAACTCCAATAGTTTGGCCACCTGATGCAAAGAACTGACTCACTAGAAAAGACCCTGATGCTCAGAAAGATTGAAGGCAGGAGGAGAAGGGGACGACAGAGGATGAGACGGTTGGATGCATCACTGACTCAACGGACATGAGTTTGCGTAAACTCTGGGAGTTGGTGACAGACGGGGAGGCCTGGCATGCTGCAGTCCATGGGGTCACAAGGAATCAGACACGACTGAGCGGCTGAGCTGAACTGAATTGCTCTTTGGTTGATGTGATTTCCACATTCTCAATGATACCCGCTGATCACTCCACTGGTGCTCAGGGAGAACAGCACAGCGGCATCCTTCTGCTGTGAACTGTTACAGCATGCACCTACTGTGTGTCAGATACTGTGCTGGGCTTGACACTGGCCTCACACTGCTTATAAGGCTAGAAGAAAAAAATATACCTAGCTTTGGAGTCAGAAAAATCTGGGTTTGAGTTTATCCTTTTTCAGTATCTTGCTACGGGATCTGTGGCAAAGGCTGTTAACCTCTTGTCAAAACTTGTGAAAAGAGGGGTAAGAATATGTACCTTGGACACAGAGAAATGAGAACCACAGCATACTGTTGGTGGGAATGTAAACTGGTTCATCACCTTAGAAAACAGGATGGAAGTTCTTAAAAAAACTAAAAACTGAATTACCATGTAATCCAGCAATCCTATTCCTGGCTACACAGTGAAAAAAAATAAAAATACTAATTCAAAAAGATACATGCACCTCAATGTTCATAGCAGCATTGTGTGCAACAGCCAAGATGTGCAAACAACCCAAGTGTCCATCCACAGATAAATGGATAGAGAAGACAGAAGTGACGTATATAATTGCATATATATACAGACACATACACACAATGGAATATTACTCAGCCATAGAAAAGAATTAAACTGTATTATTTGCAACAATGTAGATGAACCTAGAGGGTATTATACTTAGTGAAATAAGTCAAAGAAAAATAAACAGTCTTTGTTATCACTTACCTGTGAAATCTAAAAATAAAGAAAGGCAAATAACGAAAATGAATACATATCTTGTAGCTTTGACATGGTGATTAAATAAGATAATATAGATAACTTTCTTCCACTGAAGATAAACAGTGAAGTTTTCATAGCTAGTGTGGTTAGAGGAGCTGGAATTCCGGTTTCTCACTCAAGGGCCTGAGATGTTGACATGCTACAGTCAGAGCTATTTTGGAGGGATCACTCAGGCTGGCTGGCCTAGGCCAATGGGTCCCCTTCCAGCTTTCATCATAGCAGTCAACATCACAAATATTCACTAACTTACTAGGAGTGTTTCCAGGGACTTGGAGTCCAAAGCAGAAGCAGTGAATACATGGCCTGACTCCAGGTAAACAACTGTGCTGAGCAACTATTCAATACTTGAGAATAAGCTCTGATCCTTACCACTTCACGCTTCTCCACTTCAAACCAGCGGGAAATTCCAGGTAAACTCTGCACCAAGTATAGTGATGTTCTTTCCACCCAGAGACTCTATGAAATACAAAACAAATTAAGTCCCCAAGTTACGTTCTTTCCAGTTACTGAGCAATGACTAATGTTTGCCGTTCAATTTTACCAAGTTTTCAGTATTTTTCAGCTTTTCTTTAGTATTCATCCAGTGCTTCAGCAATCTCCTTGTACTCAGGAAGCTATCTCAGTTTAGACATGCTGAAGCTTGCGTTAATTTCATTGTATATAACCTGAAACTTTTTTTCTGTGCAGAATATGTGATCTACTTCAGGCAGTAATCTTAACAATGTAAAAACAGGTTGTCACATTCTTTCCTTTTTCTCTAAATTTCTAATTTAAAGTTTCTCCACTCCTCAAGGGGGTCTAGCCATTTTTACTTGGAATGGGATATAGTATCAGCTAATCATCATGAGATTAGACAGAATCCTCAAGAAGGGCTTTAGGAATCTCATAGCCTGATCTTTCTGTATTAAAGATGAAAGACATTGGCCCTCCAAAGGCATGTGTACTGTGCTTAGTCTTGTCTGACTCTTTGTGACCCTATGGGCTGTAGCCCATCAGGCACCTCTGTCCACGGGGATTCTCCAGGCAAGAATACTGAAGTGGATAGCCTATTCCTTCTCCAGGGGATCTTCCCGACCCACAAATCAAACTGGGGTCTCCTGCATTACTGGCAGATTCTTTACCAGCTGAGCGACCAGGGAAGCCGAAGAGGTGGGTGACCTGCTCAAAGCTACATTCTCATCATCTGTGCCGCCATCCCCAGGACCCCTGCACTAGAATGTCTGACTCCCCCATGGCTACAGTCGCTGTGCCATCTGCACTTCTGTGATCCAGGAGGATCTGTGCTTAGAGCTGGGGCTCCCTCTGGCCAAGATGAGCACCCCCATGACACATGAAATCACAGGTGCCTTTGGTAAGAGCTCTGTTGACAATGGGTCTCTCTCGTCAACAGGCTTCTGCATTTCTGCCTCATGTTTCCTACTTAAACAAAGCGTATTCCCATGTGTAGTAAACCTTACAAAGTTCCTGAAACACTGCCATTTATTCAACAACAAATCGAAGGATTTCTTTGTGCCAGCCAAGATCTAATGAGATGAATATGGCAGCAGCCCTGTGACAGGAGGCCAGAGCACTCTGCTGGTGATGAGGGGCGAAGCAGATCAAAAGGGCTCAGGGGGCGTCCCTGGCGTCTCAGTGGAAAAGAATCTGCCTGCCCATGCAGGAGACATAGGTTTGATCCCTGATTCACCAGGAAGATGCCACATGTGGAGGAGCAACTAATCACGTGTGCAACAACTATTCAGCCTGTGTTCCAGAGCTGGGGAACTGCAACTACTGAGCACACATGGCCGAGGCTGTGTTCTGCAATAAGAGAAGCCACCGCAATGAGAAGCCTAGAGAGTAGCCCCCGCTTGCTGCAATTAGAGAAAAGCCTGAGCGGCAATGAAGACCCAGCACAGGTTTTAAAAAAAAGAAGGGCTCAGGGAGAAGAGAGAGGAACAGTCCAGGTGCTGGGGGAAGACAGGAGGAAGCAGGCACACAAGGCATCCTGTGGGAGGAGGATTGTGCTTCACTGAGGAGGTGACACGTGAGCGGAATTTTGAAGAGTGAGTAGGAGTTTGCCAGGCGGAGACCGGGGGAGGCGGTGCAGGCAGCAGGAAGCAGAGACGCAAGCGGCTTGTGAAAGGGCATGGCAGGAGATGGAGGGAGAGCTCTGTGCTGCCAGAGCTGATAGAGTGGGTGAGTGGGCTGCAGCAGAGATGAGGCTTCTGGAAGGGCAGTTTGGAGACAGATGCTGAGGGCTGTGAGCACAGGAAAAAGGAGCCAGATTTATTATTTTTTTTAAGGAAGGTTGCTACACCATTGATAAATATTTAAAGAGATGGCCAAAAGGAAATGTGGTGCAGCAGAAAAAGCAAGGGAGAAGGCATCAGAAGATGCGCATTCTAGTGCAGGGTCTGGGGTATTGAGAATGCCATTCTGAGCAAGTCACCTGCCTGATTCTGGGGGACCTTGGACTTCTTATCTACTGGAAACTTGCAATGAAAACTATATTACACACTAATGATCTTTAATCAGTTTTGGAAGGCAGAAAGAAAAATTATTCAGAGAGATTAGAAAATGGTCATGGATCTTCTCAGTAACATCGTAGCGTTATTTTCCAGTGGTTTCCTGGCGTTGATGTTAATGCATCAGCGTCCTTGACCAAAGGACTGTGCTTTGCTCGGTCTCATCATAACACTGCAAAACTATCCAGCTTTCCCTCTGATCACTTGGCTGTGAGCAATTCCGGAGTTACTGTGAGGAGCACCAGGGACTGAAACTTAGGCAGGAGTGACAAGCGGGTTCACATCAGAAAATCACAGCTGACAGTGTTAGAAGAATATTTCTCAGCTTCCCTGATAGCTCACTTGGTAAAGAATTCACCTGTAATGCAGGAGACCCCAGTTCGATTCCGGGGTCAGGAAGATCCCCTGGAGAAGGGATAGGCTACCCACTCCAGTATTTTGGGGTTTTCCTGGTGGCTCAGCTGGTAAAGAATCTGCCTGCAATGTGGGAGACCTGGGTTCAATCCCTGGGTTGGGAAGATCCCCTGGAGAAGGGAAAGACTACCCACTCTTGTATTCTGGCCTGGAGAATTCCATGGACTGTATAGTCCATGGGGTCGCAAAGAGTAGGACATGCTAAGCGACTTTTACTTCACTACGGTGAAAGAAGCTAAGCCAAGTCACCCAGGATCCTACATTCATTTTACATTTTTTTGCTTGGAGGGAGATACTGGGGATCGGTATGGTCTCACATTGTCACTGTTATCAAGGAAAGGGCAGATTATAATTTATCTGTGGAACAATTTCACCCCTTTCCCCCAGTAGGGCTGTGAGAAACCTTGTTCTTTCTGGCTGAGAGAGAACGAGCAAGGCTTATCAGAACTGAGGATGAAAAACTCAACCCACGCAAAGAATCTATGGTTGGTCCTCTCGGAAGTCTGAGTTATACATCATTCTATTGAGAAAAAGCAGCAAAAGATGGTACAGTCTCTCTCTCTGGGCCAGGAGCCTCCCCAGTGGTTCCATCACCTGTTCCTTCAGTCAGTATCCTTTACTCATGCCAGTCTCCCATATCTGAGAATAAATATCTGAGGTTCCCACAGTTGGTTCAACATGAATGAATGGAGGACTGAGCTGAACCCTGAGATCTCAAAAGCTGCCAGAGGACCACCACCCTTAGAATCATCATAAACTTCGGGGCTTCCTCTGTGACCCAGTGAGTCAATTCCCAGGCCAAGAAATCTGCTCAGTTAGAAAACAACTCATGTCACCCTGATACGTGGTAGAGTTTAAGAATAATTAGACCACCTTCTAGTTTTATCACCTGACTGTGTCTTGAGTAAATACTAAACATGCATCTTGATTAAAAAAAAAAAAAAAAAGCTCTCTATTTGAGGAAATCATGTGTCATAAGAATTGCTCAGTACCTTGAATTCATTCTCTTTATCTTTCGTGCCTTTGTGAAACGGTCTGTCGTAACGGAATTTCCAGATGTGATTCACTTTATAGAAACTTTTGATGTTGTCTGGAACACCTTCTCTCTGAAGGACCTCCTGGCTTTCTGGGATGGGAGTCACGGCGTATATCTGCAAATCTAGGATTCAAGAGTCAAGGAGGGAACCTGATTTGGCAGACTCCCTGGGGCGTCTGGCTTGACCTGAGCTATGGCAGAAAGAAAGGGATGGTGAACAATCGAGTGTTTCTACTGGGGTAAAGTCAAAACTGTCAAGAAGGTAGGGGTAGGGGTAGGTTTGAATGGCTTGGATCCTAGGTACTAAGGATTGTATTCATTTTAACCCTTGTTTATGAGGCTCTGATCTTTAGTGCATGTATGGTCCTTTTAAAATGTGTTTGTTTGTAAAATAATGTATAAATACCTATGCAACCAAAGACAGCAACCAGTACTGATAGTAACTCATATGTTCCCTGTCTCTAGCCTTTGCACATTTGAGGTATCCACTCTCTGAAACCTTGTATTGATAAGCAGAGTGTTTAGCTATAGTTGGTATTTTTGAAAACTACATTAAAGGGGTATTATATTTACTTATAAATTTATCATCTTTTCTTCTCATTAAAAGAAAGCAAAATCTTTTCTCTTAAGTAATTGCTTGCTCTGGTACATTTAAGTTTCTACTTTGGAATGGTGTCCGTAATTTTCAGGGGGGAATTTCTGATCTTCTTTAGGAAGAAAGAACAATTCATAAAGGAGTGCTGGGGTGAAGTTCCTTTGTCTCTAATGCCTGTGTAATTTCAGTTGAGTTGTTTATGTTTGCACAATGGGAGTGTCAATTACACGACAATTGTTAAATGCTGTCAGGAATGCCATGGCTAAGAGTCCCTGAAAGATACAGGGCTACCTCTTCCTCTTCCCTTTCATCCAGAATAAAAATATCAAGGGAAAAGTGGGTAAGTGATATATGCCAGTAAACATAATGTTATCATTTCCTTGAACAGAAGTAGTTTCTACAGGGTGTGTGTGTGCACGTGCGTGTGCACACGTGCACACTCAGCTGCATCTGACTCTTTGAGACCCCGTGGACTGTAACCCAATAGGCTCCTCTGTCCACGGAATTCCCTGGGCAAGAATACTTGAGTGGGTTGCCATTTCCTTCTCCAGATGATCTTCCTGATCCAGGGATTGAACCCACGTCTCATGCAGTGGCAGGCGTATTCTTTACCAATGAGCCACCTGGGAAGCCCATGTCTACAGGGGATGCCAGAGGAAAATTATTCTAGGGGAAATCCCTAAAAAGGAGCTTTAAAAGCAGGGTTGAGACATAGAAAAGCTGCAACTAAAAGGGAAAAAAAATTCTCTTAACAGAATCCTTAGGGATTTCTTTTCAACTGACATTATGAGAACATCTAGCATAATTCTGTTTGGAAGGAGCTAAGCTAAAATTAACATGATGAGAAAGAAGGAGAATGAGAACACGGCTATTGACAAGGGGCCAGTGCCTGAAGCACCTGCACAGAAACACTCTGCAGCCAAAGGCCAAAGGGACCTAGTCAGCATCTGGCCTTTCTAGCTGTGGATACACTGAGCTTCTGCCTGGAAGATGGTCTCATCGGGTTGGTTGGCATGCTGCATGGCGATGGCGTGGGGGAACTCGTTCAGCATTCTCTGCTGGAAGGCCTCCAGTCTTTCGTAGTCATGCCCTCGACACACAAACTCTTTATTCTGGAGGTAAAATCAGAAAAAGAAACTTAGGACTATGTAATTGAGTGCAATCACTACAGAGAGAAGCCAAAATATGCAACCCTGGCAGTAACTAAGCATAGGCCTGACATCAACAGAATATAACCAAAAAAACCACACTGGAACAGTCTAGAGAATTTGTCCGAATATTAAAAATACAGGGCAAAGGTCAGAGGCATCACTCTCTATTGCTTCTAGTAAGTTCCACAGCATGCCTCACTCTTCCAGGTTCACTTGCGTGAGGTGCAAAGGGGTGTCTACTTCTCAGAGCACCAAAGTACAAAACAAAGCAACCGTGTTCCCTCCAAATGTTAGCGAACACATGTTACAGAGTATTTTAAAAACTGTATAACAAAGTTAAGTGAGCAAATTCTCAATTTGGAAGAAAGCAAAGTGCAATCCTTAAAAATACATTGTATGCATCCTTTCTATAAAGCTCACAGAGATCAGCCTCAACCCTTTCACTCCTAGATCCTTCCATGGAGAGGAAGGCCAAGCCGCCTGCCTGCCAGCTCTCAGCAGGGCTGCTGCTGCAAGGATCCCTGCCATCCCTGACCCCGCTCAGCATCCTGTAGCCAGGACCTCTGTTAACTGACTAAAGCCAAGTCTGGGGATTTTAAAGGTCTTGCTAAATGTTGGATGAATCTTTGTCTGTTTCCTCTTTTATTTATAATACATATAAATATTCTGTTAGTTAGGACTCTCTCATTCAGGTAAAAAAGGTGAAGGTTATCCTTGATAGAGGCCACAGAGCTGGCAGGATGGGGACCTTCTCAACAAGTACCTTCATGATCTGCTTATCGATATGGAACAACTCTTCCTGACAGTTTAAAGTGAAAGTATTAGTCACTCAGTCATGTCCTACTCTGTGTGACCCCATGGACTGTACCCTGCTAGCTCCTGTATCCATGGAATTCTTCAGGTGAGACTACAGAAATGGGTAGCCATTCCCTTCCCAGAGGGTATTCCTGGACCAGGGATCGAACCCAAATCCAGTGCAGGTGGATTCTTGACTGTCATGAGCCACCAGGAAGTTTAATGATAGTCTAATGATAATGAAATTATAATTGTTAAGCACAGCCAGCACATACTTTATTTAACCCAAAGAAACTTGAGAGGGTGTCCCCCACCCCCATTTTGTAGCTGGGAACTGAGAATCAGGATAGCTCCCTCTGTTCTGAACATGGCCTGGTACGTGGAAAAACTCCTAAGAGCTACGGAGACCAAAAAAGATTGTGGGATGAGATGCCCTGAAGGTCTTTAAGGAGTAAAGTGCTTCGTGGTCTGGGGAGTTAAGGCCCAGTGATCTCAGCAGTTCTCAGCTCTGGGCGGTTTCTGTGATTGCACCAAATGCACTGAGGAAGCACTCTGGGCCAGAGTGAGGAAGTTAGAAACCACTCTGGGAAAGGGGCTCAGGGTTGCAGCTGAGAAAAAGCAGCTGCAGGCAGAGGAACCAAGTAGCAGAACTGAGCTCTGAGAACTTGCCACAATGCCCCACAAGTTACTCAATAAACCAATAAACCCCTGAGAAACACAAGCTAAGGCAGACTCCTTAGGAATCAGGATTGCCCTCCCCATAAATAATCCTATATTTAAATTTTCTTCATTGAAGTCATACCTTCTGATGCTGTGTTATTTATTTTGCTCAAAAGATATTCAACAAGGACCTACTGTATAGCAAAGGGAACTCTACTCACTACCCTGTAATAACCTATATGGGAAGAAAATCTAAAAAAGAATAGATATACGTATCAGCTCAGTTCAGCTGCTCAGTCATGTCCGACTCTTTGCAACTCCATGGACTGTAGCACACCAGGCGTCCCCGCCCATCACCAATTCCTGTTGCTGCTGCTGCTAAGTCGCTTCAGTCGTGTTCCACTCTGTGCGACCCCACAGATGGCAGCCCACCAGGCTCCCCCGTTCCTGGGATTCTCCAGGCACCAACTCCTGGAGTTTACTCAAACTCATGTCCATTGAGTTGGTGATCCCATCCAACCATCTCATCCTCTGTCGTCCGCTTCTCCTCCCACCTTCAATCTTACCCATATCAGGTCTTTTCAAAAGAGTCAGCTCTTCGCATCAGGTGGCCAAAGTATTGGAGTTTCAGCTTCAATATCAGCCCTTCCAATGAACACCCAGGACTGAGCTCCTTTAGGGTGGACTGGTTGGATCTCCTTGCAGTCCAAGGGACTCTCAAGAGTCTTCTCCAACACCACAGTTCAAAAGCATCAATTCTTCAGTGCTCAGCTTTCTTCATAGTCCAACTCGGAGAAAGACTGGCCAAAGAGGCCTTCTGATTGCCAGCTACATCCATACATGACTACTGGAAAAACCATAGCTTTTGACTAGACGGATTGTTGGGAAAGTAATGTCTCTCCTTTTTAATATGCTGTCTAGGTTAGCCATATCTTTTCTTCCAAGGAGCAAGCGTCTTTTAATTTCATGGCTGCAATCACCATCTGCAGTGATTTTGGTGCTCCCCAAAATAAAGTCTATCACTGTTTCCATTGTTTCCCCATCTATTTGCCATGAAGTGATGGGACCAGATGCCATGATCTTTGTTTTCTGAATGTTGAGTTTTAAGTCAATTTTTTGACTCCCCTCTTTCACTTTCATCAAGAGGTTCTTTAGTTATTTGCTTTCTGCCATAAGGGTGGTGTCATCTGCATATCTGAGGTGATTGATATTTCTCCCAGCAATCTTAATTCTAGCTTGTCCTTCATCCAGCCCAGCATTCCTCATGATGTACTCTGCACATAAGTTAAATAAGCAGAGTGACAGTATACAACCTTGACATACTCCTTTTCCTATTTGGAACCAGTCTGTTGTTCCATGTCCATTTCTAACTGTTGCTTCCTGACCTGCATACAGATTTCTCAAGAGGCAGGTTAGGTGGTCTGGTATTCCCATCTCTTGAAGAATTTTCCACAGTTTGTTGTGGAAAGGCTTTGGCATAGTCAATAAAGCAGAAGTTGATGCTTTTCTGCTGTCTATGGGCCGCACAGAGTCGGACATGACTGAAGCGACTTAGCAGCAGCAGATGTTTTTCTGGAACTCTCTTGCTTTTTTGATGACCAGCAGATGTTGGCAATTTGATCTCTGGTTCCTCTGCCTTTTCTAAATCCAGCTTGAACATCTGGATGTTCATGGTTCACATACTGTTGAAGCCTGTCTTGGAGACTTTTGAGCATTACTTTGCTAGCATGTGAGATGAATGCAACTGTGCAGTAGTTTGAGCATTCTTTGGCATTGCCTTTCTTAGGGATTGGAATGAAAACTGACTTTTTCCAGTCCTGTGGCCACTGTTGAGTTTCCAAATTTGCTGGCATATTGAGTGCAGCACTTTCACAGCATCATATTTTATTTTATTTATTTATTTAATTATGGTGGTTTTGCCATACATTCACATGAACCAGCCATGGGTGGACATGTGTTCCCCACCCTTAACCCCTCTTCCTCCTCCTTTTTGAAATAGCTCAACTGGAATTCCATCACCTCCACTAGTTTTGTTCATAGTCATGCTTCCTAAGGCCCACTTGACTTTGCATTCCAGGATGTCTGGCTATAGGTGAGTGATCACATCATTATGATTGTCTGGGTTGTGTAGATCTTTTTTGCATAGTTCTTCTGTGTATTTTTGCCATCTCTTCTTAATATCTTCTGCTTCTGTTAGGTCCCTACCATTTCTTTTGTTTATTGAGCCCATCTTTGCATGAAATGTTCCCTTGGTATTTCTAATTTTCTTGAAGAGATCTCTAGCCTTTCACATTCCATTGTTTTCCTCTATTTCTTTTCGTTGATCACTGAGGAAGGCTTTCTTATCTCTCCTTGCTATTCTTTGAAACTCTGCATTCAAATGGGTATCTTTCCTTTTCTCCTTTGCCTTTCACTTCTCTTTTCTCAGCTATTTGTAAGGCCTCCTCAGACAACCATCTTGCCTTTTTGCATTTCTTTTTCTTGGGGATGGTCTTGATCACTGCCTCCTGTACAATGTCACGAACCTCCGTCCATAGTTCTTCAAGCACTCAATCAGATCTAATCCCTTGAATCTGTTTCTCACTTCCATTGTATAACCGTAAGGGATTTGAGTTAGATCTACCTGAATGGTCTAGTGGTTTTTCCCTACTTTCTTCAAGTCTGAATTTGGCAATAAGGAGTTCATGATCTGAGCCACAGATACATGTATACATGTAACTGAATTGCTTTGCTGTATACCTGAAACTAACACAACACTGTAAATCAACTATACTCAATATAAAATAAAAAAATTAAATATAATAAATTTGCTTGATAAAATAAGACAATACATATCTTCTTGCATATTACTGAAGTCCCCAAATAAGTATCTGAAAACTGAAACAGTTCTAAAGCAATGCTTATACTTCACAACAGTTTATAAAATCAGGGTAATGCCTCTAAGTGTAAGGTCATTCAGAGGTAGTAAGAAATCATTTTGGAATAAACATAAATTTGGGGCCTAATATTTGAGTTATGGAGAAATAAAAAGGAGATAAGCTTTCTTTCCATCAATTATTTTTTAAAATCATAGTTTTGAGATATAGTTCACAAACCATAAAAGTTACCCTTTTATAGTATGCAATTTGGTTGTTTTTGGTATATTTACAGAGTTGTGCAACTATCAGCATTATATAACTTCAGATTATTTTCATTACTGCAAAAAGAAATTTGTACCCATTAGCAGTCACTCCCCATCTCCCTCTCCCCTTGGCACCTGGCAGCCACTAATCTACGTTCAGTTTCCATGGATTTACCTAGTCTGGACATTTCATATAAATGGAATTACATAACATGTGGCCGTTTGTAACTGGCTTCTTTCACTTAATGTTATCAAGGTTCTCTCATTTTGTAGCATCAACAGTACTTCATTCCTTTCTTATTGCTGAATATTCTATTGTATAGCTATACCATATTTTATGTATCCATTCATCAGTGGACGGACATGTGGATTGTTTCTACTTTTAGGCAATTGTGAATAATGCTGCTGTGAATACTCATGTACATGTCTTTGTGTGGCTCTGGATGCTGGGAAAGATTGAGGGCAAGAGGAGAACGGGGCAACAGACAATGAGATGGTTGTACGACATTACTGACTCAACAACATGGGTTTGAACAAACTTCAGGAGTTGGTGAAGGACAGAGAAGCATAGCACGCTGCAGTCCATGGGGTCACAAACAGTTGGACAGGACTTAGTGACTGAACAACAATTTGGTAACAGTTAATTTTTAAAACTGTCTTTCTTTAAAAAGGAAATATATACCTATGGGATAAAAAATTCCCAAATAGTATAAGTGTACAATAACAAGTAAGTATCTTCCCCATCCTTGACCTCAATCATCCTCCTCAGACAAATCACTATTCAAAGATATTTTATGCATTTAAACACTGTCGATAAAGAAATCATTTTCCATGAGGGTAAAAAAAGCTACCGCAATAACACAAACATATCAATTTATTTGAGCTTTAAATATTATCTGGAAATTGATCACACAGTGAAAGGAAATTTTTAAAGTTAGTATTTGTTTTTAAATCAAAGAACAGACTAGATAGAACCTGATTTCTTAAAAAGTCTAGTCCCATGATTCTGAAGGGTGCAGTGCCATTTAGAAACCAATAGAGGGTGACGCTTCTCTTTCATTTAGAAAGAAATGCCATTTATTTCTAGAAAAGCTGTTTTCAAAAGAAAGATGATATTCCAATGGATATATTAACAAAATTCATTTTATTAGCTGATACATCTTCTAATTTGCCAAATTTCCTTTAAAATTATGGCTTCTAAACTACTTCTTTTAAAGATCTTTACACTTTTAATTAACACTAATCACACATACATGATAGAGTTCTAGGGTGCTTTATAATACACTCAGCTGAATTCAAAATTTGATCAGGGCTACAATAATACAACTTTCATGGGCCGCTTTCTCTATTAAAAATATTAAAAATCATACTGTATGACTCATTTGGTATAAAGACGAATAATATCAATAACAACCTAACGTACAATATACACCATTAAATAACAATCTAGTGTAGAGTGTACACTATGGGATTCCCTGATGGCTCAACAGATAAAGACTCTGTCTGCAGTGCAGGAGGTGCAGGTTCAGTTCCTGGGTTGAGAGATCTCCTGGAGGAGGAAATGGCAACCTACTCTAGTATTCTTGTCTGAAAAATTCCATGGACAGGGGAGCCTGGCAGGCTACAGTCCGTGGGGTCGCAAACAGTCGGGCATGACAGTGTGCACTCACACCCATAATATATACTATAATATGTTTTTTAACATTTTCTTTAACCTGAAAGTTCACTATTTTCTTCTGATTTTTAAAAGAAAACAGTTTTATGAACCATCTCAGAATATTATGGTCCCCAAGCACTGGATCTACTGTGCATCATGGATCAGGTAGCCCTGAGTATGACATGGAATAAAACAGAATCATTGCATTATTTTGAGCCAAGAGAGGAAGGGGTGCTCTGCAGCATGAGAATCATGTCTGGGCCCTACTGTGGGGTCTCCAGCTCTCTCCGTGGCTCACAGCTCCAGAATGTCCCTCCTTCCCCTCAGAACTTGGACCCAGACCCTGCACTCTGCAGGAGGTGGCTGTTGACAGCCCAGGACCGGTGTGTCCACTTTCAAGACACAGTTTTTCAAATTCAGCAAGTGTTCTGAATTTGCCACTAGTTTTTATTTGGAATCAAGCTTTCCTCAGTCTGCAGGCAGGTCCATTAGCAGAGCCGACAATGTATGTGGATCCTCCTTAACCCAGCAAAGAGATTTTATACCTAGATTTGTGTGGTACCCAAATACATGGTTATTTCAATCAGTTAGATGACTGATTTCCTATTTGAGCATTTGTTTTATGTGATACTAAGTGAATCTTTGCCTATGGTGTTTAGGTATTTTATACATACATGCACACACATATATATATCTTCATTCTGAAAGGCAGATACATTAATGATTATTAAAGAAGCAATGAAGTCAAATGTTTCTCCTCTCTGTCCTCCTTCAAGTACTCCCATCCTGTATCTATTCATAGGTACCAACAGCTGCTGCTGTTGCTAAGTCACTTCAGTCGTGTCTGACTCTGTGCGACCCCATAGACGGCAGCCCACCAGGCTCCTCGTCCCTGGGATTCTCCAGGCAGAACACTGGAGTGGGTTGCCATTTCCTTCTCCAATGCATGAAAGTGAAAAGGGAAAGTGAAGTCGCTCAGTCATGTCCGACCCTCAGAGACCCCATAGACTGCAGCCTTCCAGGCTCCTCCGTCCATGGGATTTTCCAGGCAAAAGTACTGGAGTGGGGTGCCATTGCCTTCTCTGACCAACAGCTAAAGGAAGATATTTAAGATTTAAACTTTGTAATGAATTCACTCAATGTTACCAATTATTCCTGTCACTCCCCCTTAGTTGCTGGAGAAGGTGCATTCTTGTCCTTACCAATGCTTTTGCTGCTGCTGCTAAGTCGCTTCAGTCGTGTCCGACTCTGTGCGACCCCATAGACAGCAGCCCACTAGGCTCCTCTGTCCCTGAGATTCTCCAGGCAAGAACACTGGAGTGGGTTGCCATTTCCTTCTCCAATGCATGAAAGTGAAAAGGGAAAGGGAAGTCGCTCAGTCATGTCCTACTGTTAGCGACCCCATGGACTACAGCCTACTAGGCTCCTCCATCCATGGGATTTTCCAGGCAAGAGTACTGGAGTGGGTTGCCGTTGCCTTCTCCTTTTAGGTGAGTATAAATGAGATGTTACAAACTGAAATGTTATGTAAGTTATTTCAGCACTTAAGAGACTTCTTGGCCGAATGCGAACAATGCTAAGAATGGAGTCAAATATTTTATTATCTGGTAGGTACCTTGGAAAGTCTTGAAAACTTCCTTTTGTAGAAATAGTTTCTACTAGCAATAAATTGAATCTCTTTGCTGGGTGGCATTTATCTTTTCAAAGTCAGCTTGGACAAACAATGGTCCTCTGGAGCCTGGAGGCAGAGTTTCCACAAGATGTGAAACACAAAGATGTGTTTTCTGTGGTCTGCAACTCCAGGCCTTATAGCATCTGCCATTTTTCTCTGTGCTAAGTCACTTCAGTCGTGTCCGACTCTCTGCGACCCCAAAGACGGCAGCCCACCAGGCTCCCCCGTCCCTGGGATTCTCCAGGCAAGAACACTGGATGGGTTGCCATTTCCTTCTCCAATGCATGAAAGTGAAAAGTGAAAGTGAAGTTGCTCAGTCGTGTCCGACCCTCAGCAACCCCATGGACTGCAGCCTACTAAGGTCCTCCATCCATGGGATTTTCCAGGCAAGAGTACTGGAGTGGGGTGCCATTGCCTTCTCCGATTTTTTTTTTTTCTCTAAGACTAACTCTATGGAAATTGCAGGCTGAACAGAAGTAATGCTACCAATTATATAAGGGAAACAACTGTAATTGCCAAAGATTGCTCATAAAATATAATAAGCTTTGAAATGTAGGAAGAAAATTCAACTGATTGTTTGAAATCTTGGGAAATTATTCAAAACAAGGCATTCTATATGAGTATGATGTTTGCAAACTAAAGTTAAAAGAGAATCTCGTGAAGTTATTACCTACCTTAAAAGGAAAATATGTCATTCATATCTTAGTTTGCATGACTGGGATATGTATATTGGAAGCATGAAGGCAAATCAAGTAGTATATTACTTACTCTTAAGAAAAATGGAAACTTTTTCCCATAAAATCCAACTCTGAAGAACTCCGGTTCAAGACGTTGCTGGTCCATAATTTTGTCATACAAAGAGGCCTCCATCATCTAGCAAAGAACAGGGGGATGTTTTAGTCATTTTATCTCATCTTTTAGCTCCACCACTTTATAGAAGAGGATATTTCTTCTATAAAAAAAAGAGAACGTCACTTTAGTTCCATTTGCAAAAAAGACAGTTGACTCCTTTTCTATGCTTTAAGGCAGAGATCAGCAAACTTACTTTGTAAATGGCCAGACAATAAATATTTCAGACCTTACAAGTCACCTGGTCCCTGTCATAACTACTCAATTCTTTGAGGTCCATAGGCTTCAGTTTCCTGACCTCTGCTTTAAAGGATCAAGTATATTACTACATGTTCTCATCAGAGGAAATGATTTCTATGCACATATTCTATCAAAATATTTTCTTCACAATTAAGATTAACATGAACTCTTAGAGGCAAAATCTTTCTGGAAATTCTTGTACTCACCTGAGCATTCAGTTCTCCTAGGTCATGGTAATTTAGGATATCTGGAAGATGTAACCTTGTACAGGTTGAACAGGGATAAACCAACAAACCAAACAGGGCCCATAGTGCAAGTGTTGTGGGGGCTGAAGGCTGTTAATTGTGTCTTTGATTGAGGTTGGAAGCATGAAGTACATAAAGATTATGGTTTTCCATTCATGGTATTATCATCTCCAGGGTTTCCAGAGAAAGACTAATATTGCAATTGAAAATATCTCCCCTTTCTCCACCCCCAGTAACAGCACCCAAAAGAGCACTTGGCATGAAGTGCAAAGCTTTGAGTTTATAAAAATCTTAGTGACTATGGCACCCAAGGGCCTTCAAAGGTAAACATTATAACCTCGCTTCTGTTCCGGGGACAGGATGCAAAGAGAAGCACAGGGACATTTTTATATGAAACTGCAGTGCCTGCCAAAGTCAGCGTGATGGGCTGAAGTTAAAACAAGGCTTTTCCTTCTTGCTTTTCCTGTTAGGAGAAATATTGATGAACTCTTGACATGAAATAGTACACCCAAAGTACAGGGCTGGCTCCTGCCAGAGGAAGAAATTACTTGTGGTATAAGGGATACTGGGTTGTTAAAGGTTTATGAGTATTATCTCTTCTATTACTACCTTGGAATGAAAAGGCAATATCATAATTTAAAAAAATATACATGTATGTGCATATGTATATATAATCTGATGATCCTGTTTTAGAAGCCCTGAAGAGCCTAAATGTAACAAGATGATACAGAATGTTTGACCTGACAAGAATAAGGACGTGGAGTACCAGAGGGACTTGCTTGAACCTTCAAGAAGAGAAGGTATTGAATTGGCCAAAGTTCACTTGGATTTTTGTATGATGCTTCGCAAAAACCCAAGCAAACTTTTTGGCTACCTCAATATAAAAGATTTGGTTTAGGGATACAGAATATTATACTCCTTGAGTTCTTGGGTACTAAGACCTTGGTTTCAGTTTTAGCAAATAAAAAATTTCTGAAGCTAAAAAGATTTGATACCTACAGAAGTTAGCCCTCAAATCTTTCAAAATGTGTCAGCTAGCAATTTCTCCTATTTTACTGTACAGATTATGGGACTAAGAATGGAATATTATTGAGATTTGTGTGTGAGTGACAAGCTCTTCCAACAAAAAGTATTAATCCTGGGTTAAATATTACATTTCAGATGTAGTGTTTAGAATAGATCAACAGCTTACATTTTGCATATTAATCAAAAGCATCACACAGGTCAACATGCTATCTCTGGATAAATAGAGGAGTATGCTTCAGAGGAAAGGTATCTTTCAAAAGCTTTCTACAAGACACATCAAGACAATCACAAAGTTGACTTCCTAGCACCACGTGGGGAAGTTAATCTAAAAAAGGATTCCATAACCTGATTAGGATGCATGCAGGTACCTTACCCTCATCTTGCTCAGGTTTCTGTAATCGTAGTAACTCTCGTACTGCTCTGCAATCTTCCGGCACAAGATGATGCCGTTCTCCCAACACTGTGGACAAGTGAATAACATAAATGTTAACAATCTCATGGCATTTACTAATTTCCACCCAGAGGTCAAGAGGGGACCGCTCTCAGATGATCAAGTCTTACTTCTTAACCTTTAAAACCTACCCTTAACAGTACCACTGCAATTTGAAGCATGAAAATAGCATGTAATTAACAAGTTCATTATTTAAAATGTTTAGAGAGTTGAAAATCATAACCTACAAGTTATTAACATATGGTGCAAAAACAACATTTCCTGGTATCATATCAAAACTATCATTCTGAAGATGTGGTGTACACACACACACACATATACACTAGAATATTAGTCAACCATCAAAAAGAATGAAATAACGCCATTTGTAGCAACATGGGGGGACCTAAAGACTATCACGCTAAGTGAAGTAAGTCAAGGAAAGATAAACACCATATGATATCACTTACATGGAATCTAAAATACAACACATATCAACACATCTATGACACAAAAACATACTCACAGACATGGAAACAGACATGTGGTTGCCAAGCGGGGGTGGGGAAGGAATGGAGGGATGGACTGGGAGTTTGCGATTAGCAGATACAACCTAGTACATATAGATGAATAAACAACAAGGTCCTATTGTGTGACACCGGAAACGATATCCAACATCCCGTGACAAACCGAAATGGAAAAGAAGATGAAAAAGAATATATTCATGTACAGATGAGTCACTTCGCTGTATGGAAGAAATTAACACAACATTGTAAATCACTACACTTCAATAAAATGAAAAAAAGATAAAGTAATAATTTATAGTTAAAAAATAAACAAAACTATCATGCTGAAATAACTGCATTTCCACAATGGCTAAGGAGATGAATGAGCAGCCCCTCAGGGCTGGGATACGCGGAACTGCCACTGACCCCTAAGGTCCAATTATCCCCAGTTGGCTCAGTGGATTCCTTGTTGGCCCAAGCGTACTTGTAAACTGCAAGGGTCCAAGCCAGCTGGTTACTCTCAGCAGAAATGCAAAAATTCTCTGATCTAGCTCAGGTGTCTGCAAATTTTCCCACCAAACAGTAAATGCTTTAGGTGTTGTGGGCCATACCACCTTTGTCACAACTGCCATTAAACTATGAAAACATCTGTGGATACACATGAGCTGGGCTGTGTTCCAATAAAACTTTATTGACAACTGAAATATGAATTTCATATAATTTTCCACAGGTCAAATACCATTCTTCTTTTGAGTTCTTTTGACCATTTAAAAATGTAAAAGTGATTCTTAGTTTGCAGGCTGAACTGAAACAGGCAGTGAGCTGTTTGACCCATGGGCCATATTCTCCAAGTCCTCATAAAGCACAGACTCTTGGGAATGGGCCAAGAGAGGTTCTGTAACAGCTTATCTTATAGGTGGAAAGTTCACTGTGGGGGGACACAGAGGCATTTCTTTGCTACTAACGTAATGAATGATAAATAATAGAAGAGGATAGGAAAGAAGCAATTCCCTTGCATCAAATTTTTAGGAGTACCCAATTATGTTTTATAAAGACTGACAGCCACTGGGTGTATTTTCATTTCCTGTTTAACCTTGGCACTTTGAAAGATATATTTAAATCTAAGACACGTATCACCAAAGCATCCGAGTGTTCAAATCAACTGGGGTCAGATTCACATTTTTTTTCCAAGAGCATTGCAAACCCTTGAAGAGGGAGCAGGTGGCAGGGAGGTGACATGCTGAATTGCTTTATTAGCTCAGGGAGGTTTTCAACACCCCATGGCAACTCTGAGTATATGACGAGATGTCATAAAATTCTGTAAATAAATTTGGTTTCATTTATTTCACCTTAAAATAAGTGGACTAGGACAGATTACTATGTACCAATTTGGGGAGGTAGGGGAGGTATGATAGTGGTTTTTCAGATAATAAAATGCCTGGATGTTGAAACCTCTAGATGAGGGTCTCCTAAGATGGGGTCCAAGTTCATACACACTGGAATTTTCTGGAGTCCTTATTAAAATCGCAGAACCCCCTGGGGCAAGCCAGACCTACTTAATCAGAATTTGCAGGAGTGGGGCCTGGGAATCTTAATTTCAGTCAACTCTTGGGAGTTGTTAATGCACACTGAAAATCTGAGGGCCTCTGCTTGAAGAGGTGGCCATCAATGAACTAGAAATAAAGGAAATGTGACAGTCACCTTGGGAAAGGACACAGGTGACTGGGGCCACTTACCTTGCCTCTGTCAAAGTTCTGGATGATGGCGAGGTGCAGGTGCTCCTTGCGCTGCCATTCCGTTTGCATGGGGTAGGTCAGGAACTCCCGGAGGGGCCGGTCAGACCATTCCAGCAGCTCATCATATAACAGCAGCGTATATGCAGCCTCTGACAGATAAGCGGGAAGGTGATGATCAAGACAGGACCCCAGTGCAGCTGGTTCAGGACAAGCTAGATTAAGCACTTTTTTTCTGAATTTCACGATACTGAAGAACACATGTCCAGGACATATACAACGGAAGATGAATGAATGAGAAGCACCCCAGGAGATGGAATTACCGGAGACTTGTGTTTGTCTTTTGGCCCTCTTTATTTTCTCTTTCTCTCCTTCCCATCCTTTTCCCCCTACTGTTCATATGTACTGGCATAATAAAAATGTTGAAGGATAGCTCTGTAGCTGGTTCAAAATGTAGGGGAGACATGCTTTCGTTTGCTACATAGGTTCACTGGTAAATCCCTTGGCAGGAGACTATGGGTAGTTTCCATAGGGCATGCTTTGCTGTTGTGCAGTCACTCAGTCATCTTCAACCCTTTGTGACCACATGGACTGCAGCATGCCAGGCTTCCCTGTCCTTCACCATCTCCTGGTGTTTGCTCACACTCATGTTCATTGAGTTGGTGATGCCATCCGACCATCTCATTCTCTGTCGCCCCCTTCTCCTCCTGCCATCAATTTTTCCCAGCATCAGATTATTCTCCAGTGAGTCAGCTCTTCACATCAGGTGGCCAAACTACTGAAGCTTCAACATCAGTCCTTCCAAGGTATATTCAGTGCTGATTTCCTTGAGGATTGACTGGTTTGATCTCCTTGCTGTCCAAGGGACTCTCAAGAGTCTTCTCCAGCACCACAGTTTAAAAGCATCAATTCTTCAACACTCAGCCTTCTTAATGGTCCAACTCTTACTTCCATACATGACTACTGGAAAAACCATAGCTTTGACTATATGGATCTTTGTTGGCAAAAAAGGGCATGCTTAAGAAACAAAAAATGATAGTTCGATTCTCTTGGATAATAAAAGGCTTAAAAATGTGAAAGTGTTACACCAAGTCCCCTATATACAAATGAGTTCTGTTCTGCGAGTGTGTTCTTAAGTGTAATTTGTTCTTAAGTCCACAAAGTTAGCCTAGGTACCCAACAAACACAATCAGCTTTATAGTGCTGCACTGTAATAGGTTTATAATACTTTTCACATAAATAATACATTAAAAAAAACACACAAAAATAAAGAAAACATCTTTAAAGTGCAGTACTTTGAAAGTACAGTAGTATGGTACAACAGCTGGCACACAGGGGCTGGCATCAAATGAACAGGCAAGAGAATTACTCACTGGAGAAGGAAGAGGAGGTGAGAGATGGCAGAGCTGAAGGATCATCAGCAACAGGAGACAGAGGGCAAGTTGCCATTTCACTCACATCGACATTGATGGAACACATGTTCACATCTTTGAAAGTTCATATGTAGGGGACTTACTGTATATGTGTGTGGGGGTAGCAGGGTACAGACAGAATTTAGAAGGAGAAAAGCTAGAGAAGAGTTCAGAGAAGAAAAACATTTAAAATCTATTAATAGCCAACAGAGAAAGGACCAGAAAGGGTAAAAGTATTGGATAAGAAGAGTTTGTGTGTGTGTGTGTGTGTGTGTGTGTGTGAGAGAGAGAGAGAGAGAGAGACAGAGAGAGAGAGAGAGAGAGAGAACAAACTGTGTGGGCTGTGTACTCTGACACCCCCTCTGGCTGGCCCCACAAATCCTCAGTAATGGTTACTAAAGTCATGACATGTTTGGTGTAGTGGGAATTTCCTGGGGAAACATGTAAAGGGATGACATTCTATACACGTGTATAGAAACGGTGACCCACAGGCTTAAGCATGGTTGACAGGTAATGTATTTAATAGGATACTTGCCATTCTGCAGGTCCCTTCTTTTCCTGAACCATAAATACGGCCAAATACATCAAGAATGGGAATGAGAATTCACTGTCCCTGATGAAAGACTATAATAATTTTTTTCACCTGACACTATAACAGCCAACTTACTTACTAAACTGAATAAAATGATAAATCCCTTATGTTAGGTATCCATTTACCTACCATCCCCACACATGTCTGAAAAGACACAGTAGTAACTTTTAATATCCATAAATGGTAATTCTTTTCCTTCACTTATTTGCTTTAAGGATAACTACACATAAGGCTCCTAAGCAACATGTTACGTTCCAGTACTGTGATCTGGCCATCTCAATGTATAAAATACAGTTGTGATAAGAAAGGCCTGGGTCCCCATCACTATTTTCTTGTCTCCTAAGTGTAGAAGTCCTGTAAGGCACAGGTTCTGGCTGTGTTTCCTCTTTAATTACCTTTGGTGAGCTCAACCCAGTAACTTCAATGACTGCAGCAAAACTTTTCATCACCCACCAGCAGTCTCTTATTCCCCAGCATTCAGTGTGCAAGCTGTTACTAACACAAGTTTTCTTTAATGCAAATGATCACATTGCTCCCATGATTAAAACTAGTCAATGATTCTCAGTAACTATTAACAACAGAATGAATTTGGACTTCCTAAAGTGACACAGAAGGCTGCCCATGATCTGGTCCCTCCACTCACATTTTCCCAATGTCCCCACTTTTATGACGGGTGAGAAGGAGACTACTACTGTGAGCCTGCTGCTGTCTCCCTAAAAAGCCTCCAGGCCCTCAACGCCATCATCAATTTGCTGAATGAAACATGATGCATCCTGATCCAGAGGCGGCTGCCTGTCAGGGACACAGGCGCCTTCCATTGCATGGACAGGGGACAGGCCCTTTTCTGGGGTGAGATGGACAGAGCGAATGTCTGCTGGAGGGTGTCGATTAATCGGTGGATGTAGAAGCAGCCAAATCCGCCACGACGTGGGTTGCCATGGAAGGCTGCTTCACAGGGGACAAGACAGACGATGATGACAACAAGATCATCAGAGCTGTGCTGTATTTGAACAGCGTCCTCATTTTCCTTGAGGCCTCCTGAGATCACTTCCTAATCTTTAATTACCCACATACCCTTATAATGCCAAGCATCTGAGAAAACCCCAAGGGCATCTTTGTTTTTCTGTCCACACTCTTGCTCCTGTCACCTGAACAAACTAAGATTCTTCTCCCTTATCACACCAACCAACACCTGGGGTCCTTCAGAGCCTGCTCCTTCAAGCCTTTAGCTGCTGAATAATTCCTATTTTCTCTTAATGACACAGCTCCAGAATGATCATCTTTGCCTCTCAGATTTCTCTTGTATCTCCCTAAGCTTTCAAAAAATATCCTTGAGACTAACCATGCCACAGTGTAAAGGCGGAATACTGAGTGGGGAAGGCAGAGGGAACCCCTTCCCACTCTCAGCTGCCCACAGGGAGGGACCGAAAAGGCAATGAAGGTCAAATTTGCACAGAGAGAAAGTAGACTGGTGGTGCCAGAGAAAGGGGGAGGGGAAAATGGGAAGTTACTGTTTAATGTATACAGGGTTTCAGATGGGGTGGATGAAAAAGTTCTGGAGACAGATGGTGGTGACGTTGGCCCAAGAACATGAACGCACTTGATGGCCACTGGAAGTGTACGCTGAAAAATGGGTAAGATGGCAACCTTTATGTTACGTACATTTTGCCACAATCAATAAAATGAAAAAAGGGGGGAGTAATGAAGTGTTTCTAATCTGTAAACTGCTGTTCAAATAATGTTTGCCCTGGGAAGGTCCAAGGGATGGCTGGAAGGTCAGGTGTGGGTGAGCTGCCCCTGTGAAGGGTGGGAAAAGAAGTAACCACTGGCGGGCTTTTTTGTACAGTTCTTCTGTGTATTCTTGCCATCTTAATATCTTCTGCTTCTGTTAGGTCCTTGCTGTTTCTGTCATTTACTATATACTTCTTTGCATGAAATGTTCCCTTGGTATCTCCAATTTTCTTCAGGAGATCTCTAGTCTTTCCTATTTTATTGTTTTCCTCTATTTCTTTGCATTGTTCACTTAAGAAGGTTTTCTTATCTCTCCTTGCTATTCCCTGTATCTCTGCATGGCAGAAAGCGAAGAGAAACTAAAGAGCTTGTTGATGAAGGTGAAAGAGGAGAGGGAAAAGGCTGGCTTAAAATTCAACATTCAGAAAACTAAGATCAAAGCACCCGGTCCCATCATTTCATGGTATAGAGACGGGGTAAAAGTGGAAACAGTGGCAGATTTTATGTTCTTGGACTCCAAAATCACTGCAGATGGAGACTGTAGCCATGAAATTAAAACATGCTTGCTCCTTGGATGAAAAGCTATGACATCCAAGACATTCAAAACCTAGACAGTGTGTTAAAAAGTAGAGACATTACTTCACTGACAAGGGTCTGTTTAGTCAAAACTATGGTTTTTCCAGTAGTCATGTTGGATGTGACAGTTGGACCATACAGAAGGCTGAGTGTCAAAGAATCGATGCTTTCGAACTGTGGCGCTGGAGAAGACTCTTAGCTTTCAAAAAATATCCTTGAGACTAACCATGCCACAGTGTAAAGGTGGAATACTGAGTGGGGAAGGCAGAGGGAACCCCTTCCCACATCTCAGCTGCCCACAGGGAGGGACTGAAAAGGCAATGAAGGTCAAATTTGCACAGAGAGAAAGTAGACTGGTGGTGCCAGAGAAAGGGGGAGGGGAAAATGGGAAGTTACTGTTTAATGTGTACAGGGTTTCAGATGGGGTGGATGAAAAAGTTCTGGAGACAGATGGTGGTGACATTGGCCCAAGAACATGAACGCACTTGATGGCCACTGGAAGTGTACGCTGAAAAATGGGTAAGATGGCAACCTTTATGTTACGTACATTTTGCCACAATCAATAAAATGAGAAAAGGGGGGAGTAATGAAGTGTTTCTAATCTGTAAACCGCTGTTCAAGTAATGTTTGCCCTGGGAAGGTCCAAGGGATGGCTGGAAGGTCAGGTGTGGGTGAGCTGCCCCTGTGAAGGGTGGGAAAAGAAGTAACCACTGGCGGGCTTTTTTGTACAGTTCTTCTGTGTATTCTTGCCATCTTAATATCTTCTGCTTCTGTTAGGTCCTTGCTGTTTCTGTCATTTACTATATACTTCTTTGCATGAAATGTTCCCTTGGTATCTCCAATTTTCTTCAGGAGATCTCTAGTCTTTCCCATTTTATTGTTTTCCTCTATTTCTTTGCATTGTTCACTTAAGAAGGTTTTCTTATCTCTCCTTGCTATTCCCTGTATCTCTGCATGGCAGAAAGCGAAGAGAAACTAAAGAGCTTGTTGATGAAGGTGAAAGAGGAGAGGGAAAAGGCTGGCTTAAAATTCAACATTCAGAAAACTAAGATCAAAGCACCCGGTCCCATCATTTCATGGTATAGAGACGGGGTAAAAGTGGAAACAGTGGCAGATTTTATGTTCTTGGACTCCAAAATCACTGCAGATGGAGACTGTAGCCATGAAATTAAAACATGCTTGCTCCTTGGATGAAAAGCTATGACATCCAAGACATTCAAAACCTAGACAGTGTGTTAAAAAGTAGAGACATTACTTCACTGACAAGGGTCTGTTTAGTCAAAACTATGGTTTTTCCAGTAGTCATGTATGGATGTGACAGTTGGACCATACAGAAGGCTGAGTGTCAAAGAATCGATGCTTTCGAACTGTGGCGCTGGAGAAGACTCTTGAGAGTCCCTTGGACAGCAAGGAAATCAAACCAGTCAATCCTAAAGGAAATCAGTCCTGAATATTCACTGGAAGGACTGATGCTGAAACTGAAGCTTCAATACTTTGGCCATCTGATGTGAAGGGCTGACTCACTGGAAAAGAACCTGATGCTGGGAGAGACTGATGGCAGGAGGAGAAGGGGGTGACAGACGGTGAGATAGTTGGATGCCATCACCAACTCAATGGACATGAGTTTTGAGCAAACTCCAGGAATAATGAAAAATAGGGAAGCCTGGCGTGCTTTAGTCCATGGGGTCACAAAGAGTCAGACATGACAGTGAATGAACAACAACTGGTAGGCCAGCAGAGCAAGCTGACAAATGACCGAAGGGTGATGTGGGAAAGTGTGAAAACAAGTTACACCTGGAACAGAATTTGATTCCAGAAGATAATGATGTATACCAGGGGTAAATGGTGTGTGTGAAGAAAACTGCAGAAAATTTTCATTAAAGGAAACGTATGCCTCTGAGGTGTCAGCAACAGACTACTGAGGTTTCTGGAACACATCAGCATATGGAAGATGTTTTACTACAATAGGTTGCATGTTTAGTCCTATGTATCTTTAGAAGACTGTATTACATACTGAAAAGAGAAAGATGGCTCACATCCAAAATTACAAACAAAGTTTTTAAAAGTGTTTACAATTTTCAACAAAAGGCCACCATCACATAAGTAAATATATGGGCCATCTCATTCCATCATTTTGAGAATTGTACAGGGAAGATATCAATATGCAGAAAGAAGTAACACAGGATAAATGTAGAGATGAATCGTGCAATGGAGGGCACTGTCACAGAAGGCTGGAAAGGATTAAGTCATAAGAAACAAATCCTGTAAAGACAGAAGTTTTCCCATCAATTCCACTTTCTCCAAGGACCCACAAAAATGAGGACAGAGGAGAAATGAGTAAAATGTTATATGGGAAAAGAACTTATTTCTTATGACTTTGGGGAACATAAAAACTCCAAGCTGAGTAAACAAATTAAAGAAAAAAGATTTACACGTTTTCAAAATATAAGGTGACAGATTTGGAGTTTCAGAAAACCAAAATATATCTGTTACATATCTGCAAGAGCTTGTCCTCACTTCCCTCTCACATTTCTTCTGTTTTTTTTTTTTTTTAAATGGGCTTCAAAATAAAACAAGACTACTAGATTGTTTTCACAAATAAAAAAATACACCATTTTTCTAATATTAGCTACAAACTACTTTAAAATGACTACTTAAACTTCTAACAACAGAGTCAGCTAAAAAAATCTTAGTTTATTTAATCAAAACTATCAGGACATCTGTGTGAAGAGATACTGGGGCTTCCTTGGTGATTAAGGAATTAACAATATTAAAGGAGAAAAATCTGCTCTTGGGGTGTTAAAATCTGAGTGCATTCTTAGTAATGCATTTATTTAAATCTCACAGCACTAGGCACTAATCTAAGAACTAAGAAGACTAAGAAGAAAATATCATCTCTGTCCTCAAGGAATTTACCCTTCAACTAAAGATCTCTCAACCTACCTACCTACCTACTTATCAACACACACACATTTGTTATATAACTATGAATAAGTGATATGATAAATACTTGAATGGAAATCTGAAAAAACTGCAATGGGAAAAGAGTAGAAAACAGTAATTCAGCTCATAGCTCGGGGTGCGAGCTCATGGAGTGGTGAGAGAGAGAGAAGGAAGATAAAGACTTCATAGAAAAGATGATATAGGAGCTGGCTCTGAAGGATAAAAAGAAGGAACACAGTATTAGAGGTAAACAAGAATACATTAGGCTGAATGGACAGGTGTTACTTCAATTATGATGGGCCTTGAATAAAGACTTTGAGCTTTACTTTGTAGAAGACATGAATTGACAGTTACATATAGAGAAGGGGGTGACAAAGTTTTCTCAAAGTATCAGATAGTCAATAATTTAGGCTTGTAGGACATACAGTCTTTGTTACAGCTACTCAACTATGCAATTTGAGTGCTAGAGCAACTATACACAATATGTAATTAAGTGGGTGTAGCTGGAGTTTTAATAAAACAAATTCTTTAAAAAATCAAATGACAGGGCTGCAGGTTGAAGTTTACTGATCCCTGCTCTAGTGAATAACTCGGGATAGTTAAGAAGCAGTCCAAGAGAGAGACGATGAAGGCCTGATTGAGGCAGTGAAACTGGAAACAATAAGAAAGGACATGGCTTTCATTTTTAGGAAGCAGAACCAATAGCACCTCATGAATGAGAGGTATGAAAGATATCATAAAGGTTCTAGTCTAAGTCAAGAACTGGGAACTTTTAAGCGATGCTTTTAGCTGAGATAGTGGAACCTTAGCTAGAGGCATGCTTAAATCCTGGGAACATGAGCATCACTTCAGAAAGTGTTCCTTTACTCTTTCAAAGCTGGGGAAGGAACCAAGATTCAGGAGTTTCTTGGAAGAAGAGTGTGCCAAAAGACTAAGATTTGTAATTTCTAAATCCAATTAAAGGGTTCTCATTCTGGTTAAGATGTAGTATGCACACTTTAGTGTATTTTTCTCACTGATCCACCTAAAAACCCAAGACAGAATATATAAAGCAACTACTGGAGAATTCTGAAAAGTAAATGAGAAGGCAGACAGAACAGGAGAATCAATACTCAGAGAAGGATGACAGAGTGGTGAGCTCCTTGTTTTTACTTTTTTCCCTTTTGTATCGCCAGGCTTAGCCTTCCCTGTTTTTTGTAACTTCGAATGGAAAACAGACAGACAAAGCTCCTTTAGTCAGAGAACCGGGAGAAGGACCCTCTGTGGGGTGGAGTACCTTCTATTCTTCTGGTGCACTCCGAGTCCCAGGAACAAAGCTGCAAGCCCGCACTGTGGGACTCGGGGCAGTCACAGTGGCGGCGGGAGTGGTTCCGCTTTTCTGTGTCCTTTCACTGCTTTCCCCCTCCCAGGGAGGCTGGCTACACATAGTAGGTCATAGTGTGGAGGATCAAGTCTTGGCTCTGAGTACTTGGGCTCTGATTAAGCAAGCGCATCAGGAAAAGGAGCCCTTGGGAGATGGTAAGAGTGAGAAAGATCAGAGAGAACAAGGAGAAGGAGAAAGGAATTTTAAATTCTGTGTATGACTTCCTGGGCTCACCCTTAAGCTGTACATGTATAGAATGAATCAGAATCAACATAACAAAGGTTCTGATAAATGAACTAAGGTCTAGATGACTGTCCGTGTCCCAGGCTCTCCCCAGGTGGCACACAAGCAGAAAAGACCACAAAAGTGCAGCAAAGGCTTTGAAAGCTAGACTGACCTTCAAAGGTAACTTAGGACTTTAGGTCTGAACTTAGCTGGACTGAATTTTTGAAGATTTTAACAACACCCAGAATCTCACAATATTCAAAATGTCTTGGATAGAATCCAAAATTACGTGACATTCAGAGAACCAGGAAAACTAAATAAATCTCAAAGGGAAAAAGCAATTAACAGATGCCAACTCTAAGATGATTCAGTTGTTGAAATTATAGGCAAATACTATGAAACAGTTATTATAACTGTGCTACTTGAAGTAAAAGTGAACACTCGTGAAATGAGAAAATACAAATTTTTGCAAAACCACTGAAGTTATTAAAAATAGCTAATAAAGTTTAGACAAATAATAAAAATTTTAAAAATTAAAACTTCACTGGAAGGGCTTGGTAGTTGAATAGAAATGATAAAGAAGAGCCAATGGACTTGAAAATGGATAAATGGAAATTATCCAATCTGAAAAACAGAAAGAATAAAAAAATTGAAACAAAAAACCCCAAAACAGCACCCCAGGAAATTATAGAACAATACCAAATGGTCTAACATCCATAAAACTGGAGTCCCAAAACAGAGAATCAGTGCAGAAAATATATTTGAAGAAATAATGCCTGAAAGTTTCCCAAATTTGGTGAAAGAAATGTTTACAGATCCAAGAGACTCAGCAAACCCAACTAGAAAAGATTAAAAAAAAAAAAAAAAACCATCCCGATACATATACCATAATTGAAGCGCTGAAAACCAAAGACAAAGTCTTAAAGGCAACCAGAGAAAATTACACATTGCAGACAGGGAACAATTTACATGACTATAGCTCTCATCAAAAACAATGGAGGCCAGGAGAAAATAAAAGTTTTAAAGTACTGATACAAAGACACTGTCCAACTGTATCCAGCAAACATTTCCTTCACGGATGAAGGTAAAATAAAGATGAAGGACAACTAAGAGTTCACTACTAGATCTGTTCTAAAAGAAATACTATAACAAGTTCTGGAGGTTGAATGAAAATGTTAACAGAGGAAAACTGAGAATTTCTGAGTGGACAAAGAGCAACAGGAATGGTAAATATCTGAGTAAATATAATAGATAATTTTTATCCTCTTAAATTCTTTAAAATAGGTATGACTTAAAAATTATGACATTACCTGATGGAATTTTTCAATGTACATATATATATGCTTATGACTACTACAATGTACAGTGGAGAGGTTGTAACGTTCCTATATTTAACTTGAAGTGGTGAAATACTAACTCTAAACAGACTGTGAAAAGCTAGGTGCGTATTTTATAAACCACTCAAAAACCAATCCCCAAACCACCCCCTAAAAAACTATGCAAAGAGATATAGTAAAGAAAAAACAACATATATATTCCAGTTCAATTCCAATTTTAAAAAGAGAAATGGTTGAGTCCTCAGGTCTAATTTAAAAAACAGAGGAATTATGTTTAATATAAGAGTGACCAGCCCACTTCCCCCAACCCAAGTCAAAAGACACGCTTACCTGTGAAATTCTGTGCTTTGAGGTGCAGATCATAGAGTTTGTGGATGTAGCGTATATACATCTCTTCCTTGTTCAGTTCAGTCTTATAGAAGTTCTAAGAGAGAGTACAACAATGGATGATTTCTCAACAATTAGGTTGGCAGGTATCTACCCTTTACTCTGCTTGAAGTTTCATGTCTTGAACCAAGAAAACAGACAAATTTTTCTATATGTCTTACAGAATTAAGTAAGGGACACAGTCATATATATATATTTTTTTTCTTTTTTTTTGACATTTCTTTCTTTTTATTTTATTTTGGCTGTGTCGCATGGCACATGGAATCTTAGTCCCCTGACTAAGGATACAACCGGCACTCCCTGCATTGTTAGGGCAGTCTTAACCTTTGGACTGCCAGTCAAGTGCAAAAGACAGTGATGTATCTTTAATTCAACACTGTCTGTATTAAAAATTACCTATCAACAACTGGATAGGCTGGTAACTCCTAGGGGGGGTGTTATTACCACTGATTCACATTTCTTTTGTTACTTTCTATTGTTTTTTGGTTAAGTTTAACTTCAATGAACTAGTCTAAAAATTCAACTAAAATATTAAAAATATGTAAGACATTAACCTATTTATTACATTTGATCACTGATAGTCAAAGGATAATTTCTTTCATCTTAAAATTGTTTTATGGTGAATTAAAGGTTTCCAGTTTATGACTACAACATAAAGGGATTTGTAAGAGATTTTATTTCAAATTATTGTTACAAGGGCATGCTTACTGAAAATATTTGGTTTATGAAAACAAAGTGTCTGGATCTTATTTAAACGTCTCTAAAATGTTTTAACATTCATTATCAAAAACTCAACTTTGACTTAACTGAACACATTATGTTGTCATTCTAAATGTTTACTTTATAGGCCTCCACATCTATTTCTTTATCATATTAGAAAGTATGTTAGTCCTCAGTGAACTTAGTAAACATAGGAGCAAAAGTGTAAGAAGTTGGAATCCGGCAAAAGCATGATGCTGTGAGGCTCTGTATAAGGCTCTTTCAGCGAGCAGATCACTGCGGGTATTATGAAATCTCTGCTTACAGCCATCTGAACTACTATCATTACTATTGCTATTATTTTGACAGATGCTACTTGGTGTGTAGAATGAAAAATGAAGTGATAGGGAGACAAATCTGTTGACTTGAAGGAGTAACAGGTTTTTCTAGGGGGAAAGGCCAGGAATTTTAAACATTTCTAAAGTTGATTAGCTAGCGAGGGCTTTGGTTACGGACCAGACTAGCCAGTGTGGCTGCCTAACTGTACTTGGGCATGAAGCCTGAGGGCCTCCTGTCAATGTACTTTGTGGCCACTACCTAATAGGTATCCATTCTTCAATACGAGGACTCATCTAACTTCAAGAAGCTGACATGTCGTTGAACACATTATAAAAAAATATTTCCTCCCATTTATACCATTATCCTTCCCCTTTCCTCTTGTGTCCTATATACCTTGGGTGGCATTAATCTTGAGTGGCTTCCCAGGTGGCACTAATGGTAAAGAACCCATCTGCCAATGCAAGAGACATAATAGACCTGGGTCAATTCTGGGGTTGGAAAGATCTCCAAGAAGAGGGCACAGCACCCTACTCCAGTATTCTTGCCTGGGAAATCCCATGGACAGAGGAGGTGGTAGGCTACAGTGTCCTGTATAGGTCTTAGCATTCTTTAAATAGCTAGTAAACAATGCTCTTCACATCTCTCTTATTATAATCAAAATGATTTTAATTAGCAAGAATTATTGTACCATAAACATAAATCTAACCACTCAATAGCAGACCTTTACATTATTAAACAATTTTTTTTTTCCAATAGCTTTCTGGTAAGAAGCACATTTCTTGGGAAACAAAATAAGTGATCATTCTGTAAATGAATAATAGGTCTTTAAAAAAAAAAGAGAGAGAGAAAGAAAAGATCTCTCAGTCAGCAGATGAGTCTCTTTCATGTATGTCTGGCAAAACTAGTGACAGAAAGAACAAAACAATAATTAATTTCCTAGTTTTAGTCATGTCAAAGATTACACATTTTTACCAGTCTAACACTACCATTTAACTCAGAGCTTGTAGAGAAAGTCAGAGTTCCTCTGAAGACAATCTGGAATTGATCTTTCCAAAGAGTTAAGAAAAATCTCCAGGAGGAAGTGAGTGATTAAAGAGAAGCATATTGCAGCTAGAAAACATCAAAAAACTTTCCATATGGAGTATAAACTAAAAAGATTAGCTTCAGAGTTATATATTCGGCCTTTTAATAATAAGTATTCCTGTGCTAGCTGAAATTAAAACAGTGTTCAAAGTGTTAGTATTTCCTATAAGGACTATTCTTGGTCAGTGCAAAACTAACAAGCTAGATTCTTGGTCTCATGTGAACACTGATGGGGGCCACTGATTTTATTGTCTCTGGCTTATTCCTACTGGGAAACTAGAGTAAACACGTTTAGGTCAGAGCATTCAGTCTTTCATCACAGGAAATGATATCTTCTGTTTATACCAGTCGAGGAAATGGACCCAGAGTCTACATTTAAGAATGTACCTCTCAAGGTCACAGAGGGCGCTGTGAAAGCAGAGGAGACAATGGAAGATGAGTCCTTCAGGAGAAGGTAAAGGCTTTCCTTTGAGGTTATTTATGAGATTTCAGGCTTGGAGTTGGGGGAGAGCCAGGATTAAGGAGATAGACTGAGAAAACCTGAAGACGATAGAGCACTTGGCTTTTTTCCGCAAATATTGACGTACAAGCAGAGACATGGAAGGAGATCAGGCTGAGGACCTTGACCATGGCCAGAGGCTGGCAAACAGTGGGGAAAGCACAGAAAGGAAATTTAGAAGTGGGAATGACTGTGCTCAAGGTTAGACATTAAGTGCTAAGGGGAGAGGTAATGGGTTGACCCCATGAGCTTGGCCTGATGGCCTGCAGGTTACTATTGGGTCTGATGATAAAAATTATGGAAGAAACTGCATAAAAAAATTATGGAAGAAACTGCATTAAAAAAATTATGGAAGAAACAAGCTTGGCCTGACAGCCTGCAGGTTACTATTGGGTCTGATGATAAAAATTATGGAGAAACTGCATAACAAGAGATGGCCTGAGAAAGGATGCTCAAGTCTCGCTATTTTTAGCAACTGGTATCGGAGGTGGGATGTAACAATTACATGCAAAAATGAGGAGGAAGTGGTGGGTGTGGTTAAAAAAAAGGATAAAGTCATATACTCAGGGATGAACAGTATAGCGAGAAAAGAAATTAAGGAAAAAGTCCTAAGAAAGTAAAAATTCTGAGCTCTGAAGAGGGACTGTGAGGGGGAATAAACAAAACAAAACAAATCTGAAATCAATGAGCTAAGACAAGACAGAATCAGGTTGGGGAAAAAACAAAATTTTAAGGTACAGGCAAATAGAGAACAAAAAGGCATGGATGTAAGAGACTCGTGGATCAGAGTAAGAATTAGGATTGTGCAAATACTTAGGATAGATGATGAGGTGTATCTATTCTGCAAAATAAGAAAAAGGAACCATGATATACACAAATTTAGAACCAGAAGCAGTTACAGAGTATTCTTGTATTTTAAATGTAATCAATGCAAATTATTAAAACATCAATTTATCCTACACCAAAAGTTGAAAAAGGAATGTAAACATATAGTCCTTCTTTCACTCTGTAGTGAGAATACCATTCTATTTGATAATTAGTTATGAGAACTTTCAGGGTAAATTTTGTGTTCCTAGAACTGTTCTGCTATAGCCTATTATCCTTATGATATTGATTTTTGTTTTCCAAAATTTCTTGTTTGGACGAGAAACTATACGGTTATCCCAGTTATAGTCCAAACTTTAACCACAGATGGCTTTAATTTGCAAAGAAGCTATAGAGTGAAAATGTGTGTGTTAAACAGGAAACTGTTATTTGTTCAGAAAGGAACATTAATATTTATTAAAATCTAGAATAAAGATAAGCAGGGTAGAAAGGAATTGTTTACACAGAATTGAAAAGACCTTTTTCCAAGGACATCATCCTTTTTCCCTAGGAGAGAAACAAAGGACTCCAGGGCAGAAAAACGATACAACAGGGAGAAGCTGGCATCACCGTGGGATCTTACAGTGGGTACTTTCTGCAACACTCGGGAGCTGAGAATTCTCGAGCATTTAATTCAAACTAAAGCAAAGAACACTTCTAAACTCTTCTAAGAAACACTCAGATAAAGACACACTGCGGTGCAAAAACAAACAAAACATAGTATTTCTGACAAAAAGCAAACATTAGAACGCAAGGAGGAAGAGGGAAATCATTGACTAACCAGGAGGCTCACGGTGCAGCCAATCTTTTTGCCATCTACCTCGCCCATTTTCATGCAGTCCCTAAAAACAAGAAGAAAGAGTCAGAACTCAGAACTTCCTTCCTAAGGGCAAACACAGTTTGTCCTTTTACGGGGAAAAAAGAAACGGTCAGAGACTAGAGGCTAACTGCAAGTTGCTTTGGATCCAGGAGGCCAGAGCCCCGAGAGGCTTGGGGTGGGGGTGGGGGGCTGGTCAGACCCTCCCTGAGCACCAGCGTGGCTCTAGATTTCACTTCCAGGTGGGCTGTGCCCTCTCTCAATAGAGAGGGGGCTAAGGAAGAGAGGAGCGAGGGGATGTCATGACACACCTTTTACTGGGCTGAAAAGGAGCCGGTAAGCCTGGCCATCAGCAGTAACAAGGAGGCCTTTTTTCTTAAAATACCATGCATTTAAGTGGGATGACCTGCTTCAACAGTTTAGATCACTTCAAAATCAAAAAATCATGTCTCTGAAAGGTAACGGTTTGAGTTTCATTCCCTCTCTCCTTCTATAAGAAAGCAGCATGGTTATACAATTCTGTTACACCACCATCCCGCTAAGATGAATGGGTCTATTGGTTCTAATGCATGAGTTTCAAAAACAGCAACAAAAGGTTTCTTTAATAACAGGAATCTCTCAATTTACTAAAACTTTAAAAGAACTGCTGAAGAACCCAGAACAAAACATTAAAAAAGGAAAAACAAACAAAGAAGAAACTGAGCTAGCTAGTTAAAAGTCCACTATTTTACTGCACAAGGTTCCATGGTCTGATTATCAGTTCTTTGAGTGATTAACTCAAGTGCAACTGTATTCTGACTCTTCGACTTCCTAACTGGAGCGCAGTGTATCTGAGAAACAGGGGCTTACCTGTAATCTAACAACCTCTCCATCAGCCGAGTTACAGTGGCGATTAAGGAAACGCCACTTTCTCTCCATGTTTCCCGCTCAATTTTCTTTAGTAGACTGGAAAAGAAAGAACCCAGAGCATTTTCAACATTTATTTTTATCAGTCACCATGACAACCGTTTTACTTTCATCAGTACCTTAAATGCCTTAGCAACAACCGCAACATCTCACAAGTAGCACAATGCAAACAATGTCTTACCTAGGATAGGGACCAAAGAGTGGAATTCTAATCCAGGAAGCATTGACAAAGCAAATTGATTTTCAGATTATCCAAGTCATCAAATACGAACACATGCATATAAATCATACTTTCAAAATATGCAAGCACCTCACAGCTCAAAGACATTGTTTCCTAGCTTCTCTCTTCCACAAATATTAGAGGCTTGTGCCTCCCCACAACAAACAACACTGAGAAAAGCAAAACAGGAGTGCCTCAAAGTTTACTTTTAAGTAAGATCTTGCTTTAGTCACACAAAAATGTTTTCCTACCTCTCAGTGGAATGCATCTTCATCCAAGCAATTTCACTGCAATGCAACTGCTACAGGAAAATCCTTGTACAGACGGTATGACGTTTTGCGTTTTTTCCTTTCACTTAACATTTGCCCACTCAATACATATTGTACTATCTGTGCACTCACTCAACAGTTTCATTCATTTTGTCATTAATCACCGAGGATTTTCTATGTGGTTGTTACAGCAGATTGATGACAAGTACCGAACCACATCTCTCCTCCTACATTTTCCTCCTAATCTTAAGCACCTTGGAGCAGAGACACTGCTATGTAAACACAAAACAGTAACAGTCATAATCATTAGGATCTCTTTTTACTTTCACTCCCACCTCTAGGCAAATTAACCATATACTTGGCAAAAGCCCTTTAAGATTGAACTTTCCCCAAAAGAAAAAGAGAAAGAACAGAGACATAACAACATGGGGATACTCTGTCCTCCTGAATTTAATGATGATTATTTCTAAAATCTTGTTTCCCTCTTATCCTAGTTTCACGAATAACAGAGAGAGAAGACACTTGTTTTCACAAGCAGCATCTCAGCCTCGCCTGTATTGTGTGCTTAGTAGGAAGAGAAGCCATTTTGTCAAGTTTTCTCTTTTTTTGATCTTTGGCTTCGTTCTCTCTCAACTGTCCTTCGTGCCCCCCCCACCTTCTTTTTGCCATTGCCATTCCAGTGCCCAGTCTTCTGTCTCGGCTCTTCATCTGGTGCCTAGGCATCCCTGATCATTTGTCTTTCTGGCTTATTCTGAACTACTTCCTAAACTAAGGAGGGGGAGGAAGGGAGAGGTAACACATGAAGGGATGGAGCCTGCCCTGACTAATCCCCCAGGGAAAAGTCCCCTAGTTTGTTCTAAATGTGTTTTCTAAAAAAAAAAAACAAACCAAAAAAAACCTCTGAAAAGCACCTGTTTCAAGCTTAAATGCCAAATGGTATTGAACCAAGTACGCAAATGAAATTCTGCCTGCCAAAGCAAGACAGGATGATAGAGAAATCTTCCCAAGTGACAGCCCACACCTCATATACTTTAGAGGCTGAAAAACAGAACTCAAGTTAAGTAATAATTCTAAAAATAAATGGGAGACTTCTTTCATAGGCATGAGCTTCACTAACTTGCACAGCCTCTGGATGCAGTCAGAAATCAGAGCTACAGAATCCTCTTGTGTAAAGAGGCACAGCTCTGCAGAGCTTGCTGCCTTGACTAACCTGAGACTCAAATGATCAGGACCAAGCCTAGAACCCAATTCAACTGCTTTCTTGCCCAGGATTATTCCTTCTGTGGGAAAGCTGGCCATCGCAGCTTACTTGATACCCCTGGACAAGGAGAGGCTATCAGACAAGAAGAGTCTTTCTAGATAACTTGGGTGACACTGGTTTTTAATTTGGTCTATAATCATGCCAATGTGCCCATGCTGAGTACACAGGGAACTCATCTAGTAACAGTGAAAGTTTTCTTTGTTTTTTTTTTAGGCAATAAGATGATGAATGGGTTGCTATGTAAACTGATGCGCTAACTTTACATACATGTCACAAGAGCATAAATGATGCATCATTTCTTTATAACTTTTTAAAACCATTTTAAAAAACTGAAGTACAGTTAATTTAAAATGTTGGTTAGTTTCAAGGATACAGAAAAATGATTCAGATACATATATAACATATTTATCTACCTTTTTTCTTTTCTATTATAGATTATTAGAAGATATTGAATATAGCTCTCTGTGTTATACAATAGGTCCTTGCTGTTTACATACAGAAGTTCATCTATGTCAATCCCAAACTCCGAATTTATCTCCCCACTACCTGCTTCCTGGCTCCAAGGTGACTTTTTACTGCTAACGATAGGCAATTGGACTCCATGACAATGAGGAGCAACATAAATAACATCCTGCAGGACTATATACTTGCTCATGAGGCTTTTCCCCTCTGATGGGATGAAGGGTGCAGAATTTACCCTCAGTCTACCCTTCTCTGTTTCTTAACAGGATTGTGTGGAGGCCAACGCTTTATATACATAGGTAGCTCAGATGGTAAAGCATCTGCCTGCAATGTAGGAGACCTGGGTTTGATCCCTGGGTCAGGAAGATCCCTTGGAGAAGAGAAGGGCAACCCACTCCAGTATTCTTGTGTGGAGAATGCCAAGGACAGAGGAGCCTGGCCAGCTACAGTCTACAGGGTCACAAAGAGTCGGACACGACTGAGCAACTTTCACTTCACTTCAAATATATATATGTGTGTGTGTGTGAAATGAAGCTCTGTGAAATGATTTGGAGCTTTACTGAATTATTCAGAGCAACATACAATACAGCACAGTGGAGGACTGAGGTGGCGGTCACATCTTCCGGAAACCCCCTTTATAATCCCCGAGGCTGTCAGTGGAGGACTGAGGTAGAGGCCACATCTTCCGGAAACCCCCTTTATAACCCCCAAGGCTGCCAGTACTCTCACTGTGTGCTCCAACAGCACAGTCCCTGGTGCATGCTCAGCCTCAGAAGACCCAAGCACAGGGAGATGCTCAACAAATGAAGCTGAATGAGTCAATGAAGTGGATGCAGGGAAGCAGAACTCCATTCTGATACCTTATTCTGCGTTATCTCACAGGCAGCGATGATCCACAATTTCAGCATTATCAAAACCAATAAATCCTGACCCTCATTTATTTCAAAAAGATGTAATATGGGAAAATGAGGATAACATGAGGGTCAGGGAAAGATGAGTTCTGAGGAAAGACTGTACTATATAAATTTACAGTTTCATTCTAAGGAGGCTATTTTGGCAAGTATATACCGCATTTTCAGGAAGCAGTGAGCTACTTTCAGCTTCTGAACAAATTTTAAGAAGTTTTAGACATGAATTACAGAGAAAAAAGGAAAATCTGTGCCACAATGGCATGTGTTCCCAATTCATAATGTGTGCAAAGACACAGTGTGATTCCCCTAATTCTTTGTGATTTCTATTGCCAAAAAAGCATTTCTTGTTTCCTGAAATATAGTTGGATTTCCCTTTCTTTTTTGAGCCCAGGTAGTAATGACATTTAATCATCACTTTAGATTATATTTATTCTCAATATGCTGATCATAAAAGTATGAAAGAGAAACATTTATAGTAAGATTTCTAATGATATGCTAATAAAATCAAGAAAAGAATAAAAATCTCCAGTGAATGAATCAGGGACCTTAAAATAGTCCTAATTATAGAAGCTTAATATTTTAATTATTGGTTTGATTTTAATGTCAAGGTACATCTTCTATTTCAAAGCCGTATTTACACACAAGCAGTCCAAATTGCATGCTATCAGGCCTTTATTAAAGTAGATAAGAGGCACTACAGAGCTATGTGAGTGCTTATTAATCTGTGAATTTATTATAAATAATTAATCACAAATCTCAAGAGATTCATTTCACCAAGTGCTTTCTCATTTTAGTTCTTTGTTCAAACCAAAGACTAGTAACGGAATTGAGAGTGGTTTTCAAAAGTAATTTATTATACTGGATGAGGTTTTAATCAGAATTCTTGCTAAACTCCAGCTGTCATGAAAGACAGATGCTTTGTACACTAGAATGAACGAGGGCTTGATGAATAATTATTAAAAGTTCCAGTTTAATTACAGTATCAGAAGAAAATGCCATTGTTCAGGATTCCGTACAAAGAATGTATTTTATCACGTACCACCACCACAAGAAATCTGTATACCCCTTTTTGGCTTTTCCCTTCAATATAATTTTCTTAAAAGCATCAAGAATGATTTTAAATCAGGCAAGTTGAAATCTATCAACCACTAATAATACTTTTCAACCTTATATATTAATATATCTACTGCCCTAAATTTATGATCATAAATGAATTACAGAGCTTTCTATCTGGCTATCAGTGCTAAAGCAGTAGTATTTAGTTTTAGATTTACTTGGTTGTAAATACAAGGAAAAGCATATTTTGTAATAGAAAAATATATCGCTAAATTGTTTCTGCACTTCTGAAAGACCTGCAAACATTTCCAAGCACAATGAGCTGGTTCCTCCTTCGAAAAGAAACACTTCATAAGTATAAAAGGTTAGACAATGACTAAGAGCCTTAGAAAGCTGTAGAGGAAACAAGTGCTAGAATTAAAATCCTAAAGCACTGAAACCTTCTTATGTATTGTCTGTGGCCATTTTACACAGTGAATGACGACTCAGTACAGGCACTTCATCCTGGGACAGTGATCACAGTCTTACCTTAGTAAGGACAACCTCAAGTCTCCTTACAACACTCCATTACTTCTTTATCCTCCTTACAAATCCTAATCACAGAATCTACTAGAAATTATTTGCTTCTCTGATATTCTAGTAAGAAACATTTACGAAGCAATTAATAATGCTGAATGAGCAATAAGTATTGCTGAATTAAATCAGCGCTGAAGAACAGATGCAAACTAGGTTAATTTTCCTAACAGCAAATCAGCCAAGAACATCTTGGAAAGCATGGCACACAAACACAACAATCACACCACTATTTTGTTTTCCTCTCCTACTATCTACCCAATTGAAAATCATTATCTTGCAGCCCCAACTTTAAAATAATTAGTCATGAAAAGAGTGAATTTGTTATGTAACACTTGTAACCTGTCCTAATCAGAGATTAATACAAGGAGATATGTCTAATCACCAGCATAATAAGATCCATTCACCAGAGTTAAGCAATGATCCTCTATTTCACACTCCACAAAGACAAAGCACTCTGGGGAGACCCAAGCTGTCTTTGTAGCTTTCAGCTGCTTAGCACTGACACCCAAATCCCCCAAAAAGAATCAACTGGAGATACATGTTACTCACATACTGTTGAAGAGCTCACGGTAGGTTTCATCACCTTTGCCTTCGGACATCAGGCTGTCCAGTTTGTCAATGAGCTTGGCTTCCACCTGAAACAGACCCAAGTGTTACTCCCTTTCTTTCCTTCTCACAAGAAGGATTTTCTAGGCACATGGAAACATATTTATTTCTGCAAGGGAAAAAGCCACAGTAAATTTTGTGAATTTATCACTGTGGTTAACCGAAGATACCCCTTTGGAATTCTAGGGGACCAATTTAGATGCAGGAACATGACTTCAAACTCCCGGTGGGGTAGTGTGTGCTGCCGTGAAAGACTTCTATTTGTTGATTCAAACACAAATGCCTGCAGCCCAGCTTAAATGTTTGAATTCTTTTTTTAGGAGCTGTGAAAACTGGCAAGTCTTTTTTGTTTTTTGTTTTTTTTTTCAAATCATGATACACACACACACACACACACACATATAAGAACATCAGCAAACTACTATATCCACAAACATTCAGTTAAATCTTTGATGTGTTTTGTATCTATTTTCTTTCTCAAAACAGTTTGAGGTTGCACTAAATCTTTGCTGAAGTTGAGAATTTGTCCTAACCATGTACAGATGGTAGATCCATAGATATATTCTAAGTCAGCAATCAGCAGCCTGAGACAGAAAGGACATATTTCCTGAAAACTGTAGTCAAAACATTTATATTTTCAAGAACATAAATCCTTCAGGACTTCAGTATCAGGAAGGCAGAAATAAATAACCCATCATCTCTTGGAGACAGCAGAGGGGACAGAAAAGGAAGAATTTCTGCAAGGCCAGAGAGTTAACAACTAGAGGTATGGAGGGATATCTGGCTTTGTCAAAGGACTGAGGACAATTATTTCTTTTGTATCAAATTTCAATTTTTGGGTAAAGAGATAAGGGAAGAGGAGTGGGTTTTCCCCAATATAATTTTTAAATAGGCTTTCATTCATGTATTGACTCTCCTGAAAATAAATGAAGGTCTTGATACAGATGAAATGCCATGCTTGGTCTATGTATGCATCCAGCTTGTTCATACAGTTGACAATCATTTCTAAGACTTGAGAAGGGCTCATAGGGAGAAGCAAGAAGCTTCCTTCATGCAGCAGAGTGCACACAGGTGAGTGCCATGATTGTGTGAACAGTTGGCCTGCTGTCTCCAATAGGAGTGACTTGCCCTGGCAAAGGCAGTTGATTTCCGCTATGAGATCTGGTTTTGGATAAGACCAAGTGTCTTTCCAAAACTGGAGCCTGTGTCAAAGAGATCTTGTGTCAAAGAGAAATGATAGGCTCATGCTCATCTTCTTGGAATTTCCCTTACAACAATTTTGACTGCTTTTCCCTTTCCCTTTAAATTAATTCTCAGCAATTCAAGCAAAGAGCAATAAAACAGATTGTGCATCAAATGTTCAAAGATAAGCCATTCACCAAATACAATGTGCAGACCACTGAGAGGCCAGTGATTTTAGGAATCATTAACCTTCTGATTCCTCTGTGTGGTGTCCAGCTGGGAGCAAATAAAGTTTCTGCTAGTTCTTAAACACAGACCTAGAAAATCACAGGATTTTTTTTTTTTTTTTAGCTGAAAGGGAATGAAATGTTTTTTCCAAGGCTTCTCAGAGATTCAGGGAGGCACAGTCCCAGAAGGGTGTCCGAGGCTATGTATTCAGCTTGGAAGTACGCAGCCTAGGTTGAAATCTGGTTCACAGCTCATTGCTCAACTCGGAGCATCTCTGAGCCACCGCACTCACCGCTGAGAGAACTGAGACTCTTCTGACTGCTCTGAGAGCACATCCACCTACCTGTTTAAAATTGCCACTCCGCCTCTGCTCCCAGTCCATCATATCATGGAAAATAGGAATCATGACATTGCGGAGATCTGGCTGGGGTATCAAGGTTACTTCCAGGAAGGGGCCAATCAGGGCAGGAATGAAATGAAGCTTGTGCTCTCCTAAAATGAATGAAATATTTACCTTTCTGTAGATTTAGTTTTAATAAGGTTTCAGAAAATCATTATTATACGACTTGTTTAAAACTACTGTCACAAGAACACGATCGATTATAGTTGTCTCAAGCAAGAAAATATTTCTCTAAGCAGCTATATAAACAGATTTCCATGTGTTAGTATTTCTGCATCATTTTTAATTAAAAAAAAAAATCTAGGGATTTACCTTTTCACAGTTTACAAAAAGCCAAAAGATACAATTAAATATTATATAAATCATCAGGAATTGGTTGTGCATCTACTGCACATTAACACATTAAAATTCTTATGCAATTATTAAAAATGAGGTTAAAGAAAAACACAGATGAAGTTTTTCAATATAATTAACTGTAAAAGCAAAGTACCACACGGTATGCAAAGGTACATCTTTCATTTAAAAAGAATATATATATGATAGTCTACAAGGTTATATCCCCTAGTAGTAAGCACATTGGTTATCTCTGGGTGATAATATTACTGGTGACTTTTATATATGAAAAAGGTGGTTCCTATCTGCATTATGTAATTTGTCTTCCTTCTTTACATAATAAACATAACAGCTTAAGTAAAATATAAACATTGGCCCAAACAACAACAAACAGAACCATTTTCTGAAAAGACTACAATGTAATAATAGTGAATTCAAAATGGAATTTAGCAAGTCCTGAAAAGTATACTGTGGATAATTCAGAGCAAAGGAAAGTGGAGGGTGGGGTGGACACAGATGATTTTGTCTAGCAGATATGTGTTGAGTTCAGTCTATTACCCTAGTTATCCATGTTAAATCTCAGAGAGTTCCTATTTTTATAATAAACTGCACATTGTGGAAAATGTACAATGTACGTTTCATGTACGCCCATTACATGCACAACCTTTTGCATCATGGACGAAAGCATATGATACTGGGAGACTGAGCAAAAGAGAGCTGGCTTCATGAAAAAGGATCATTTCCCTCTTATTAATTTTTCCATCTTTGATCCTTTTTTTGTAAGTGTTGAATACACACTGCTGTTCAGACTTACTTGCCAATTTTGGAGTTAAATATCTTCACATTAATTGTCATTTTCTCTATTTTGCTTCTGTAGCAGAAGGCATGAAGGTGAACACAGACTTGGACATAAATCCAGGATGCAAGCATACAATTTAAATTTGTATTGACTTTAGAGGGATTTTTAAAGGAAGGAGAACATGAAGAAGAGAATTTGCAAAGAAAAGAAAATGATGGATGGGCAAACCCAAGTAGGTGTTGTGAAGTCACTGTTTTTTGTGACTGCAAACGCCTGGGATATTTCCGACGTCTTCAGAAAGTGGCTCTCATCCTTTTTACTCAATATGGGATAACAGGACACAACTGCCAGGCCCCTCTGTATCTGAAAGTCCCTGTACATCAGTGATGCCACATGGTCCTTTCCTCTTTTTCTCGTGTTTCATTGAATGTAACTTCGCAGTTTCTTATCATCTCTAAATTACTTATATATCAAGGCATCCATTACATGTGAGGAGGAAATGGGGCTTGTAATTCTTCTTGCTTTCCTATTTTTATTCTTGATCTAGATAATATTTTATCTTTTCCAAGGGACTACTTAGTTTTCCTCTTCAGAGTAAGAATACTTCCCTCTTATTCATCAAAAGAAATGTCTTTATTAATCTGCCCTTGTATATTTTCCTCCAAAAGAATGAATACTTCCAAGACCAACAAACTCAGTGTGGCAGAATATACAAAAACATCAATTCACGGCCTTCTCCCTGCCTTTTTCCCATCCTCCCAACATACACATTTAGAGCAGGTAACTAGCAGCCAGCATTTGCAATTCCTTTCTGTAGTTATTTTTGTCAGGGCAAAATGCAGAGCAACCTGAACTCAATCACTCTTCCTGTCATTTGCAAAAGTCTAAACCCACTCACTGCTTCTTCAAGAAGTTCTGGCAAGCGAGGGGAAGAAAGAGAAAAGAGGAAAGGAAATTTCTGCAGAGATGAATTCTGGCAAGTCTTGAGATCAGCCAGCCTTACTCTTATCTCTGCCCCTGCCCTAGGAGATGGCTGCAGGGCTTCAGAGTCTAGCCACAGATGCTCTGCTTCTGCAGAGCCACGGACTGAAGGGACTCTGTACACAGGACAAGGGCCACCCTGGCATGTGACTAATAAGCAAGAGGACCTTTCTGCTTCCTTGACACTGTGTAAGACACCAATCCTTTGCACAGTTTTGGGGTGTTCATGGGGTGAGGGGGATGAGTGAAGCAGCAAATATAGAATAAAATGAAAACTCCTGCCAGCCAGATAGTCCTCCCACAGCTGCTATGGTGAATGATATTCAGAACTGCTCCATTACAGAATTTTTATTTTTAATCTTCCCTGAGCCTGCCATTCTTTGACCTCCTAGCAAAGAACCTCATTAGCATGCTCTTAGTTTATTTACCACTATTTCTTTGAGCATCCATGAATCTTTTTAAAAACTCTCTTCCATTTATAAGCATTTTACAACATGATTTTCTCTTTTAAAATTTTCTTACTATGAAAAATCTCAACACAGAATTACAAAGAACAGTAAGATAAATCCCTACATCCCCATCATCTAGCTTCAATAATTATCAATATTTTTTTGCTAATTTTGTTTCACTTATCAACCCAACTATTTTTTCCCTGGGAAATTTTAAACCAAGTCAGAGACATCATAACATTTACTTGTATAAACATCAGTTAGCATCTTTCACAGGCAGGTCATTTTATAAATATAGGACCACAATACGTTTATTACATTTTTTTAAATGGCAGACAGTAATTCTTCAAATTAATCTAAAACCAGTCTATATTAAAAATTTCCAGGCTGTCTTCAAACATGTCATTTATAGCTGGATTCTTTCAATCACAATCCAAACAAAATACATATCGTATTTTGTAGCCTGATTTTCTATGACAGTAGAGAAACCATGTTGTTGTTTCGTCACCAAGTTGTGTCCAACTCTTTTATGACCCTATGAACTGTAGCCTGCTAGGCTCCTTTGTCCATGGGATTTCTCAGGCAAGAATACTGGAGTCATTTCCTAGGACTTCCCTGATAGCTCAGTTGGTAGAGAATCTGCCTGAAATGCAGGAGACACTGGTTCAATTTCTGGTTTGGGAAGATCCACAGGAGAAGGGATAGGCCACCCACTCCAGTATTCTTGGTCTTCCCTTGTGGCTTAGCTGGTAAAGAATCCGCTTGCAATGCAGAAGACCTGGGTTCGATCTCTGGAAGTGAAAGGCTACTCACTCCAGTATTCTGGCCTGGAATTCCATGGACTACAGTCCACGGAGTCGCATAGTCAGACACAAATGAGTGACTTTCCTTTCACTTTCTCCAGGAGGGGTCTTCCCGACCCAGGGACTGAACCTGTGTCGTCTATATTGGCAGGCAGGTTCTTTAACACTGAGCTACCAGGGAAGCCATACCCACATTTAAATTATTGTGCAGACTGTATGAGGTTAGCCTTCTTTACTGAGAACACACTTTGGAAACAAAGAATCTGTACAACCATACAAGTTTTCCACCACAGAAAATTTTACTCTTACCCAATCCACCATGCAAAATCTTGAGCTATGTATAGCAGGAGGAAAATAAACTTCACTTAGATTATTTCCTTTTAAATCACAGATTTAGCATACTTTTCCTATCTCTAATTGTCAGCCACATGGTCTTGTTTTGAAGTATTTAGGGCACCTGCTAGTTGGGCTGCTGGAGTTGTATATTTATGCACACATAGCAGCCTGTTAGGGAAGTATTGATTTTTCTACAGCAGTTACAAGACGCTGTGTTTGCAAATGTGGAAGAGGAGCCCACTTTATATTTAGTAAGGATGTTAGTTCAACTAAAAATAGAAAGAAAAAACTTAGCCTTGCAGCATGATGAATGGCAAAGGTGGGACACAGCCGTAGAGAATAACCTCTTTCTTTGTAGACTACTCTTGCAAATATAGGTACAAATAAATAAATCTGAGGGGATTTGATGCTTTGCTCACTTTCACTTTTTATGGAGGTAACACTGTTTTATAAAATTTTATAAAGTTCATGTGTACAACATTATATTTTGACTTCCGTATACACTACAGCATGCTCATTACCAAAAAGTTAGTTTCCATCCATCATTGAACTGTTGACCACTTTACTTATTTCACCTTGTTCTATCTCCCTTCAGAGGCCAGACCCAAGAAGCAAGACCTACAGCCCCACACCCTCCAGAATGAAAACCACAATCACAGAAAGCTAACCAAAATGATCATGTGGATCACAGCTTTGTGTAAATCAATGAATCTACGAGCAATGCAGGTCCACCCAAGACAGACAGGTCACGGTGGAGAGTTCTGACAAACGGGCCCACTGGAGAAGGGAATGGCAAATCATTCAAGTATTCCTGTTTCAAGAACCCCATGAACAGTCTGAAAAGGCAAAATGATATGATACTAGAAGATGAGCCCGCCAGGTCAGTAGATTTCCCATATGCTATTGGGGAAGAGTGGAGAAATAGCTTCAGAAAGAATGAAAAGCCTGGGCCAAAGTGGAAATGATGCTCAGCTGTGGATGTGTCTGATGGTGAAAATAAAATCCAGTGCTGTAAAGAACAGTATTGGATAGGAACCTGAAATGTTAGGTCCATGAATCAAGGTAAACTGGACGTGGTCAAGCAGGAGATGGCATTTTAGGAATCAGTGAACTAAATGGATGGGAATGAGTGAATTTAATTCAGATGACCATAATATCTTCAAGTGGGCAAGAATCCCTTAGAAAAGGAGTAGCCATCATAGTCAACATAACAGTAGAAAATTCAGTACTTGGGAGCAATCTCAAAAAAGACAGAATAATTTAGTTCATTTCCAAGGCAAACATCACAGTAACCCAAGGCTATGCCCCAACTACTAATGCCGAAGAAGCTGAAGTTGAACAGTTCTATAAAAACCTAAGATCTTCTATAACACAAAAAAGAGATGTTCTTTTAATCACAAGGAACTCAAATGCAAAAGTAGGAAGTAAAGAGATGTCTGAAGTAACAGGCAAGTTTCACCTTGGAGTACAAAATGAAGCAGGGCAAAGGTTAACAGAGGTTGCCAAGAGAACACACTGGTCGTAGCAAATACCTTTTCTCAACAACACAAGAGATGACTCTACACATGGACATCATCAGATGGTCAATACGGAAATCAGATTGATTACATTCTTTGCAGCCGAAGATGGAGAAGCTCTCTACAGTGAAAAATAAGATCTGAAGCTGACTGTGGCTCAGGTCATGAGCTCCTTATTGCCAAATTCAGGCTTAAATTGAAGTAGGAAAACCCACTAGGCCATTCATGTATGACCTAAATCAAATCCCTTATGATTTTACAGTGCAGTTGACAACCGATTCAAGAGGTTAGCAACACTGTATAGGAGGCGGTGACCCAAAAGCATCCCAAAGGAAAAGAATTGCAAGAAGGCAAGATAGTTGTTTCAAGAGATCTTATAAATAGCTGAGAAAAGAAGAGAAGTGAAAGGCAAAGGAGAAAAGGAAAGATATACCTATCTGAATGGAGAGTTCCAGAGAATAGCAAGGAGAGATTAGAAAGCCTTCCTAAGTGAACAATGCAAGAAGTAGAGGAAAACAATAGAACGGGAAAGATTAGAGAATTGTTCAAGAAAATTGGAGATATCAAGGGAACATTTCATGCAAGGATGGGCACAATAAAAGACAGAAATGGCAAGGACCTAACAGAAGCAGAAGAAATTAAGAAGAAGTGGCAAGAATACACAGAAGAACTGTACATAAAGGTCTTAATGATCTGGATAACCAAGATGATGTGGTCAGTCACCTAGAGCCAGACATCCTGGAGTGTGAAGTCAAATGGACCTTAGGAAGCACTACTAAGAAATGAACTAGTGGAGGTGATGAAATTCCAGCTGAGCTATTTCAAAATCCCAAAAGATGATGATGCTGTGAAAGTGCTATACTCAATATATCAGCAAATTTGGAAAACTCAGCAGTGGCCACAGGACTGGAAAGTCAGTTTTCATTCCAATTCCAAAGGGCAATGCCAAAGAATATTCAAACTACCATACAATTGCACTCCTTTCACATGCTAGTAAGGTAATGTTCAAAATCCTTCAAGCTAGACCTCAGCAGTACGTGAACCAAGAACTTCCAGATGTACAAGCTGGATTTAGAAAAGGCAGAGGAACCAGAGATCAAATTGCCAACATCCATTGGATTATAAACATAGCAGAAAATTCTAGAAAAAATCTACTTCTGCTTCATTGACTATGGTAAAGCCTTTGACTGTGTAAATTACAACAAACTGTGGAAAATTCTTAAAGAGATGGGAACACCAGACCACCTTACCTGCCTCTTGAGAAATCTGTATGCAGGTCAAGAAGCAATAGTTAGAATAGACATAGAATGATGGATTGGCTCAAAACTGGGAAAGGAGTACGTCAAGGCTATATATTGTTACTGTGCTTATTTAACTTATAGATAGAGTACATCATGCAAAATGCCAGGCCGGGTAAAGCACAAGCTGGAATCAAGACTGTCGAGAAAAATATCAACAACCTCACATATGCAGATGATAGCACTTAAATAGTAGAAAGTGAAGAGGAACTAAAGAGCCTCTTGATGAGGGTGAAAGAGGGGAGTGAAATGCTGGCTTGCAACCCAACATTCAAAAAACTAAGATCATGGCATCTAGGCCCATCGCTTCATGGCAAATATTAATAGAAGGGGAAAAAGTGGAAGCAGTAACAGACTTTATTTTTTTGGGCTCCAGAATCACTGCAGATGGTGACCGAAGCCATGAGATTAAAAGACGCTTGCTCTGTGGAAGAAAAGCAATGATAAAACTAGACAGCATATTAAAAAGCAGAGACATCACTTTGCCGACAAAGGTCCATATAGTCAAAGCTATAATTTTCCAGTTGTTATGTATGGATGTGAGAGTTGGACCATAAAGAAGGCTGAGCATTGAAGAATTGATGCTTTCAAACTGTGATGCTGGAGAAGACTCTTGAGGGTCCCTTGCACAGCAAGGGGATTAAACCACTCAGTCCTAAAGGAAATCAACCCTGAATATTCATTGGAATATTCACTGAAGCTGAAGCTCCAATACTCTGGCCACCTGATGCAAAGAGCTGACTCATTGAAAAAGACCATGATGCTGGGAAAGATTGATGGCAGGAAGAGAAGGTGGTGACAGAGGATGAGATGGCTGGGTGGCATCACTGACTCAAGGGACATGGGTTTGAGCAAACTCCAGGAGAATGTGAAAGATAAGGCAGCCTGGTGTGCTACAGTCCATGGGGTCTCGAAGAGTTGGACATGACTTAGGGACTGAACAAGAATAGCAACTTTCCTTCCCATCTGGTAGCCACTAATCCATTCTATATATGCTTACTTTTGTTTCACTTTGTTTGTTCTTTATTTACTTTTAATATTCTTCATGAGAGAAATCATATGGTAATTGTCATTGCCTGATTTATTTCACTTAGCAAAATACCCTCTCAGTTTCAGTTTCAGTGAAAGTCACTCAGTTGTGTCTGACTCTTCATTGACCCCATGGACTATACAGTCCATGGAATTTTCCAGGCTAGAATACTGGAGTGGATAGCCATTCCCTTCTCCAGGGGTTCTTCCCAACCCAGAGACTGAACCCAGGTCTCCTGCATTGCAGGTGGATTCTTTACCATCTGAGCCATCAGGTGAAGGTGAAGTCGCTCAGTTGTGTCCGACTCTTTGCAACCCCATGGACTGAAGCCCACTAGGCTGCCACTGAGGAGCCTAGTGGGCTTCAGTCCATGGAATTTTCCAGGCAAGAGTACTGGAGTGGGTTGCCATTTCCTTCTCCAGAGGATCTTCCCAACCCAGGGATCGAACCCAGGTCTCCCGCACTGCAGGCAGACGCTTTAACCTCTGAGCTGACACCCATAATACCTTCTAGGGTGTCACAAATGACAATATTTCACCTTTCCTATGACCGAGTAGTATTCCATTGTATGCATATCCACTCTCTTGACCCATTCATCTGTTAATGGAGAGTTAGGTTGTTTCCACATCTTGGCTATAATAAAAAATGTTGCAATGAATATAGGGGTACAAATTAATTTTTTTGGTACTCTTTGGATATCCAGAAGTGGAATTGCTAGGTCACATGGTAGATCTAATCTTAATTTTTTGAGGACTCTCCATACTTTTTTCCATAGTGGCTGCACCAGTTTACCAAATTTATCAATTTATCAATGTAAATTGCTGCAGCCACTACAGAAAATTACCACCAACAGTATATGATGGTTCCACTTCTTTCACATCCTGTTCAGCACTATTACTTCTTATCTTTTTGATAACAGCCATTCTAATGTGCATGAGATGACATCTCATTGTGGCTTTGATTGACATTTCCCTAATAATTAGTGATGTTAAACATCTTTTCATGTGCCTGCTGCCATCTGCACGTCTCCTCTGAAAATATGTCTATTCAGATTCTCTGCCCGTTTTTTAATCATTTGTTGTGGTTGAGTTGTATGAGTGGTAAGTTGCTCAGTCGTTTCCAACTCTTTGTGACCCCATGGACTGTAGCCCGCCAGGCTCCTCTGTCTGTGGAATTCTCCAGGAAGAATACTACAGTGGGGTAGCCACCCCCTTTTCCAGGGGATCTTCCCAACCCAGGGATCAAACCTGTATCTCCTGCACTGGCAGGGCAGATTCTTTACCACTGTGACACCTGGTAAAGTGGGATGCCTCATATATTTGGATAATAACCTCTTATTGGATATATGATTTGCAAATATCTTCTCCCATTCAGTAAGTAGTTTTTTGTTTTGTTGATTGTGTCTTTTGCTGTGCAGACATTTCTAAGTTTTATTTAATCCCATTTGTTTATATTTGCTTTTGTTTCCCTTGCCTAAGTAGACCTGTTCAGGAAGATATTGCTAAGACTGATATAAAAGACTGTACTGCCTATGTTTTCTTTTTAGAGTTTTATAGTCTCAGGTCTTACAATCAAGTCTTTAATCCATTTAAAATTTTTGTGTATGGTATGAAATGAAAACCTTTAATTATCTGAATAAATTCTCCTTTAGCAAGCAAAGCACTCAATATTACACATTTATAGGTAATCCAAATTATAACTAATGTATATTTTAAGATGCTGACTTAAGCCCTATGAGGGGTGTTAAAATAGTACCCTGAATACTTAATTTTTTGCAACATTTTTATAAAAATATATGTTGGAAAAGAGGTTTTCACATTTCTAAACAGTCTCCAATTCCAGTGGTTGTATGGCAGCAATGACCTTTAAAATTCACCTCATGTTTTGGAAGGCTGACCACAACTCTAGGGAAACAATGCAGAAACTAAGGAATGAAGTGAAAATGTACACACACCTTATACTTGAACTATGTCATGCTGGGAATTTGCACTTGATTATAATGAGCCTTTTGTAACAGAGTGCTAGAGCTAGACTTTGGGTTGCAAAAACAAAGAAAGGCTAGAGTTCTGTCTACACCAGTGCTTTCCAATCTTTAGCCAAGTGCCTAAGAATCACCTGGAGAACTTGGAAAAACTCAAGACTGTTGTGCCTCCTCTCAGAGGTTCTCAGAGATTCTGTTTCAATGGTCTTGAGAGGAGCCAAAGAATTTTTTACAAGCGTCCAGGTGATGCTGTTTACTGAGTGCCGTTGTTGTTGTTTAGTTGCTAAGCTGTGACTCTTTGCAACCCCATGGACTGTAGCCTACCAGGCTCCACTGCCCATGAGATTCTCCAGACAAGAATACTGGAGTGGACTGCCATTTCCTTCCCCTGGGTATCTTCCCAACCCAGGGATCAAACCCACATTTCCTGTTTGGCAGGGGGATTCTTTATCACTGAGCCACCTGGGACCACTGTTCTGAAGAGCACTGACATCAAAAGACATGGAGATCAGCATGCTTTAGAGATTTTTTTTACATTCTTCAGGTTCCTGAGGAAAACAAAATCCAGAGAGGGAGACATATTTTTGTTAAAGACAAAATAGAGGAGAAAAGTTTATGAAGCAAACAATGACACCTTTAATGCAACAAAAGGTGCCAGTTTTATTTAGCAGGTCATGGGCCTAAGGGCACAGGCATGCTGGCTTAGAGAAAGATTTATGTGGAAATAACCACACATGGCTGTGCTAAGATTTATCCAGATGTTAACCTGCCATTTTCTCACATTCTGTTAACTCGAGTGAACCTGTACAGGTCTTATCATTTGAGCTCTGACAAGAGCTTAAGCCACAACCATACTTCAATGTAGCCTTCTTTGGAAAACTCTTTGCTAAATTAATACCAAAAGCAATAGGGATAGTCCAAGGGTCTTGATCTGTTTTTGAAAAACAAAGACACAAAGAATCAATGAAACATGAAGACTGAGAGGCGGTGTTCTTCAAATAAGGCAAATTGAGGTTATTTTTCAGTTGAATCTAAACATATTTCATGGGCTTCTCTGGCTGGTCTTAGATAGTTGGAGTTGCTTTCAAGTGGTAACTTGCTTTTTCCCCCCCCTGAAATTATCAGTTAGCATTGAACACTGGGCTCATTATATATAACAAGGTTTCTTCAAATTGCCCTGTATGTATTCTACATTTGAGGGGTATCTTGGTCAAAAAATCACTTCTTAACATGAATTGAACTAAAATGATAAAGGTTCTATTTCCAGTTACAGAAAACAAATTTTGCCATTTTCAAGTTGTGTTTGGATAAGCCCAAGAGAAAATATACTTTCAGGTCATTATGTATTAAATTCAAATAGGTCTATCACTTTAATAAATCACAAGGAAGAATTACAATAGTAAATGAATGCTATGAACTTAGGGCTTCCTGGATGGCTCAGCGATAAAGAATGCCTGCAATGCAGGAGATGTGGGTTCAATCCCTGGGTGGGGAAGATCCCCTGGAGGAGGGAATGGCAACCCACTCTGGTATTCCTGCCTGAAAAATCTCAGGGACAGAGGGGCCTGGTGGGCTACAGTCCAAAGGGTCGAAAAGAATGGGACACAACTGAGCAACTAAGCAGAGCAGAGCTATAAACATGCATAATTAACATGTCAAATCAAGTAAGTTATGACCTTCTATAAAGAAACCCAATGCCAATGAGATTTTAAAACAATGTTTCTTCTAAATATTATTCTTTTTCATGCAACCAGATCTGTGTCATCAATTTGCTGGATAATATGCTCTATCTGCTGTGGCAGATTAACAAAACTGGATCTAATCGTTTCTTAGCAACTACAGATGCTTTAAAATCCTTTGGCTATAGTTTTTATGATATAGGTCATTGGTTTCACGATTTTAAGAGTACAGATGCTCAAGTCAGTGTTTCATGAAGCTTATTCTAAATGTTATGATTCACAGCCTCAATTCAGAGTTCTAGAAATTCTGAGTTGCTATAATTCCATATTCTGAAAGGTTAGCTCATTGCAGGTCTTACTGGAATAATGCTAGATTATAAAATTTGTCATTCAATGAAACACACAAAAGAAAGGTGATTTTCAGATAGATATCAATTTAAAGAATCAGTTGTAGCCTTATTCAATGCCAAAGTGTCACTTAGTCTCTCTAGACTTCTTTATTGATTTAGACGTTTGGTTTCAAATGCTGTCAGTGGTAAACTGTCCATCTTCATTTGTTTCCTTACAAGAACAGTGATAAGCTACAAAATGGAGGTGGCTTCTGTTTTCATTACTTACCTAGGTTTTGCCACATGCTGAAAATTTCACAACCCATTGTTACCCGCATGTCACCATATCTGAAATAGAACAAAAATCAAACCTGATATAAAGACTCCAGAAGAAAGAAGTTATCTATGTCTTTTCAGGACACAATCTATCATTCTGAATTAAAAGACAACATGTTCTTAATTGAAAATGTTTAATGCACACATCTTTTACTGAGGTATAACTGACATAATATCATATTGCCTTTAGGTATACTACATAAAAATTTGAATATTTGTATATATTGCAAAATTGTCACCACAGTAAGTCCAGTTAATATCTATACTGTAACTAGTTACAATGTTTTTTCTTTTGATGAAAACTTTCAAGATGCACTTTCAAATATGCAATGCAGTATTATTAACTAGAATCACTGTGTTGTATGTACATTACATCCCCATGACATTCATTCTATAACTGGAAATTTTTACAATGTATTAATACATGTCTTGACGCCTCTAATTCAAATTCACATATTAACCCTTGAGTGAAACATATTTGTCTCATAATTTTTGGCTCCTATAGTATTTTTGAATCCTGAAAGACTGAGGACAAAGATTTGTAAATAAGCTCAAAATAGTGAAATTCCCAGAAAAGTTGCTTGTTGTCCTCTTGGTCATTGCCCCTCCACTTTGATTTCTAGTTATAGAGATCAGATTTATGAATCACTCAAACTGAAATACTTTCTAAAAGGCACAACATTTGCTTTGCCTCATATTCTTACCCAATTATACACTGGTACTTACTTTTCTAATACCTTTTTCTTTTTGGAAGGTGTAAACATCTCTAACTGCAGAACAACTGGTTTATAAAAATGACCGCAAGGTAAAAGTAGGAATCCCAGATCTAAAATGAGAATGACATATTTAAATACTATGGGGTTATAAAGATATTTACAGGCGAAGTGACAAGATATCTTGGATTTGCTTCAAAAGTGGTAAGTGGATGGGGGGAGAGTTGCAATCAGATGGGCCATGAGTTGATAGTAGCTGTACCTGGGTATGGGTACATGAGGGATTCATCATACTATTCTCTTTGCTTTTATACACCTGTGACATTTCCTATAACAAAGAAGCAAACTAACTAAATAGATACTATTTTTATATTGCTGTATCCCAAGTTTCATGGGCTCCCTGGTATATGCTAAGTAGTAGATACTTCATTTCTCTCATAACATGTCTGTGTGTCTCCAAGGAGGCTGAGGCATAAGCTGGATAACTTTATTTCAGTGTGATTTCATTTTGAAACCCCCTTTAATGTGGGACTCAAAAAAAAGAAAAGAAAGAAAGATACAGACACTCTTTTAGATATGCTAATTGATTTAAATTCAGAGAGGACATAAAAATTCCCCACCCAGACAAATCTTCTAAGTTCTCTTACACCAAAAATGCATTAGAAAGAGATCAAAATAAAATTTCCAGAAATAACTGTAACCAAAAACATGGAGGACATAGGGAAAGAAACAACTTTTCTACTGACATCATGTAAAATTAAAGATTAATATGAGAAACATTATAAAGAATTAATATATTTTATACATAAACAGTGCTCACAAATAAAAAAGAATATAAAATTCTAAGTAAAATGATGAACAAAAACAGATACCTCACAAAACATGAATTGTAGTCAATAGTTAATAACTAATAACTAATCATTAACTAATAGTTAATGATTATTAACCAATGAATAATTAATAATATAACTAGTGAGAAATGTAGGCTTCCCCTTGGCTCAGATGGTAAAGAATCTGCCTGAAATACAAGAGACCAGGGTTTGATCCCTGGGTTGGGAAGGTCCCCTGGAGAAGGAAATGGCAACCACTCCAGTATCCTTCCCTGGAAAATCCCATGGACAGAGGAACCTGGCAGGCTACAGTCCATGGGGTGGCAAAGAGTCAGACATGACTGAGCAACTTTACTTCATCTCAGTGAGAAATGTAAATAAAGCAAAAAATTGTGCCCCTTATCAAATTGCCCCCCCAAAATGGTCTCCTCTAGTACCGGTGTACACCTAGGCAGTCAAATATAATTGTTATAACCTTTAACTGAACATTTTCATTTACAAATATTTATCCAAAGAAATAATTAGGAATATAAGTCAAATTTTATTTTGTAAGAAATACATAAAAAGAGTAATTTATGAGAATAAAACAGTAGACACAAACTGAGTATTACAAAGTAATGTGGTGATTATGAAATTTTGATATTTTATTATAAAGTATAAAGACATTTATTATGCAACCATTAAAATTCCACTGGTTTCTATTATTTTTTTTGCATTTTCTAGTTCTCTGATAAGGAAATTTTATTGAATGTTTAGTATAAAAGAAGTTATTTTTAAAAGAATGGGAAATTAAGACGTCAAAAACATAAAACATCACTAAGAAAGGAAACCAGGATAGGCACTGCCCATCTTTATTTACCATTTTTCATTCTATATTTAAAAAATGGTATATTGAGAATTCTTAGAGACCCAGTCATATATTACATTACAAACTTACAGAGAGATCTGCCCTAAAGAATCTTACTAATTTTTCAGTTTTTTTTCTTTTCACTAGTTCATTCTAAAATATAAGAAAATAGAGATCTAAAGAACTAACTAGTTTACTTTGTAAATATGCTCTTTACATAAACTCTATTTTGAAAGATGCTTTAAAACATTGTGCACTAAGTTCTTTTTGTCTTGCAGGGAATCAAAAAGAAAAAGAATTAAAATTTACAGTAACAGTAAAAAATACTCTTTCCTTTTAAGCACTATGATTTCGACCAGGTTGATGAACATAGTTATAGACCTAACTTATTCACAAATAGAATGAAGAACTCTTAACATTATTCATAATTGAACTAATATGCTCCAAGATTAATTTGAGGTAGCCAGAATAACTTTATATTCTTATTACTAAGAGAAAGAAAATTCATGAGGAAATTTCTTGAGGAACAATGTAAAACCTTTTAACTCAAGCAAGATAGTCATCTAAATGGATACTGACCTTATAGTCAAAGTTTTCATTTAAGAAGTTCTTTCGAAGTGCATCTGACAGGTACAGAACTGTTGTAATAATGACGCTAGTGATAAAAAAGAATACATTTTAAGCTGAAAACTTCACATTAGTGAAAACCATTTATTAGGCAAGAATAAAGTAATTAAGACAAAATAAAACCTCTTCAGTAAGCCTGTGGAACAATATTAGATAATTCATGTTTGAAATAAAAAAGAGGACACCTAGAAAAAAAGTGAAAGAATCACTGAAATGATATGCAGAAAAATCTATAAATTCATATGACTCAGAATTATATTGTCTTGATGTTTTACAATTTTTAAATTTCTAAACAAAGCAAAAATTTTTAATAAATTTACAATAGTCTATATTTTATTAACATGGAAAAAAGTATAAAAATTTATAAAATACAGCAAAAGAGAGAGAGCCCAAAGATGAAATGGGCAGGCTAAAGCAATAGATTATATTGAGTATTTATTTGACCATCTTCTCTCCACTCTCCCCTATTTAAGGTGTTAGCAGGCATGTATGAGCTACAGGAGTCAGATTCCCTCTCCATGGTGACAAGATTGCCACTAAAGAAACATCAGAGACTGTGAAATTGTCTATATCCTAGTACTAAGCTGTGTGACACTGACATGTTAGAGCAGTTTAGAGAAGGGGGGCATCTCTGGGCTGGAGAATTAGGGAAAGCCTGTCAGAGGGGCCATATACAGTCATCTGTATCTTGCTAGGGAGATTAACAAAGGATTTAGTAAGCATACTTGGTCAACTCTTGAGTTAAGCAATTTGTTCAAAATCAGCTCCTTTTTACAGCTACAAGAGCATATGTTCAAAACTGAATGCAATTCCAATTGGCTCATTTACGTCAGATAACAGCATTTATTGAAACAAGATAGGTCACTCCCCAAACCACCAAAAATGAAGCACCAATTTATAAATGATTGATATTTAAAATCTCTTTGGCCTTTCCTAAGATGCATGCTTAAGGAAGTGCTTGTGATGTGATGAGGCCCTACTTCTCATTACAGGACTTGTAACTGAAGGATGTAATTGTACGACCCTAGGTAAAATAACATGAAACAAAACAAAACATCTCATCAACCTCACACCTTGGTTATCCTACTGGTAAAATAGAGATTAAAAGAATATTTACTCAATAGAAGAAATTTATAGTTTTTAAAGAACATAAATGTTCATTATTGCAATCTGTTGGAAAAGTCACTATTATAGTCTCCCTGTGGGGCAGGAGAGGACTAATGAGGCTAAGGAACAGGTGGTTGAATATGGAAGCTCAAGTTAACAACTACTGACAGAGATATATTAATACATCTTTTGTCACCTGGTAATGACTGGAGATGTTTCAATATTCACTTACATAACAAACTGCTGGCCACAGGCATTAGTTTCTGCCAAAACCTCTGGTCAATAATGTGTTAAGAAGAAGAAAGGGAAGAAAGCCACCATTTTCTTGGGTACTTGCTCTACCATGAACCAGCACTGTGTTACATTCACGTGCCTTTTAATGTGTCATTTACATCTTCCAATGAATCATCCTATGAAAGTCAAGCATAAGCAAAGCCTATGAGATGGAGAAGTCCTATGGTTTCTTCTATCTCCCAAATGGCAGATATCAACCATGAATTCCACATCAAAGAGACACATCAAACATATTTGTTTGATTTGATATATATATCAAAACAGTATAAAGTGACAACTGTCCATAGACACTGCTGAAATCCATGCTGGTAACTGATTAAGTTTCTAAAGTAGTTCATTCAAATCTTGCTATATAAAACTAAAGCTTAATTTTCAGAAAATGGAACGCTATCAGGCAAGGAAGGGGCTCTTTGTCTAGCACCTATTGCATTGTTGGGCTTCTAAGTTAAAGAAGAAAATCTTGCATCCCTAACAAATGTTTTCCTTCAATAGTCAATGAAGAAACATACACAGAACCATGATATCTGAGTTTCACATCAAAACCACTTTCTGGCCCTCAACTCTAGCTTGGACTGTTGCTCAGAAACAGTAACCTCTAGTGTTAGCAAAACATGACATATCTGAGATTTGGGTTATTGGGCCCAATGCTGTGGAAAGGAGCCAACAAACTCAGTCTTCCAAGTGAGATGATTCCTTGCCAAAGACTACTCATTTGTAATTTATATGCTAGATCCCAAACACATGAACAAAATCCATGGCTTCTTGAACAGTGCTTGCTGGTAAACAACAAGGAGTCTCTCTGGCTTTATGAAGGACCTGTGAGCCTCAAGCTGACTGCTTACTGGAATCACTGGGGAGCTTTAAAAAAACACAGATGTCTGGGTCACACCCAGAGATTTAATAATTGGACTGGGGAGCAATGTGGACCTCAGGATCAGTAAAGCCCCCAGGTGATTCCTATGTACACCCAGAGCTGAGAACCACTGCTCTAGACAAACCTGTTTAAAAGTTAGACAAACTTCCATGGGTGCCTGGTGATCAGTTAAGATGTAGATCATGATTCAGCAGGCTTGGGATAGGGCTAAAAGTTCTGCATTTCTTACAAGCTCCAGGAAATGTTCACGCTGTTGATTCACAATCCAACTTTTGAAGAGAAAAGGCTCTGGAGAGGTCCAAGTCAGAAACACATTCCAAACAACACTGCTTCACATTCTCCTGCCTTCGAGAATTTTAGGCCAATGACTACTGTGGCTGTTTAACAGGACATGCGTCCTTGCTCTACACTGAACATCTCATCCTCTTACCAAGGGTGCTTCATCATCAGGCATGAGAAGTACACGGCACAGGCCTTTGCAGGGGCTTTGGAAAGTACTGCGTGTGTTTGTTACTCGCTCAGTCATGTTTGACTCTGTGCAACCCCATGGACTGCTGCCTGCCAGACTTCTCTGTCCAAGAGATTTTCCAGGTAAAATACTGGAGTGGGTTGCCATTTCCTTCTCCAGGGGATCTTCCCGACCCAGGGATCGAACCTGGGTCTCTTGCATTGCAGGCAGATGCTTTACCGTCTCAGTCACCAGGGAGGCCTGGCAATTTATTACACAGGCCAATACTTTAAAAAACAAAATGTAAAAACTGCTTTTCATTTTGGCATGCGGCAGGTGGTATGATGAGGGATAAGACCTTCAAAAATATGACTTCCCAGGGCTAAAAAGATCTTAAAATGACTATTTCAATTGCTTTTCATTTATGCTCATAATATTCAGCCCAAGTCACAGAGGCAGCTCCCAGAGCTTTTTATGCCTCAGCGCTAAGACAGCTTCCTGGCATACAGGCCCTCAATCAGCTAAAAAGGCACATATATATTATGGCTCCTTCACTGTGGTGGAAACCTGTAGTGTTTAAGGATTTTCCTTTACTTGTTCTAATTTACCCAAAACCATGTGGCTCCCTTTGGTTTTATTCTTTCACTCATGACTCAGTTTCTGAATATGTGGGCTTTTCAAATCTCAGGGCTCCAATTCCATAGCCAAGAAAGGTTTGCAATCTGTTACTACAAATGGTCAAAATACTGATGTCTGCCATACGAATGCAGGCATAAGGATCACTTTTGACAACCCTAATCTATGGCATAGCATAATAAATGTATACATAAAAGAGAAACTAGCAGACAGGAAATCAAAGCTCTTTCTTCAAGTTTTCCAGCTGCCGCCTCATTTCTGGCATTTAGAAAGTATTTTTATGCAATGCCATCCCCCCTAGAGAAACCTCATCCTATAAACTGTCCTTTTGAAAACTACTCTAACCTGATAATCTGCTCAAGCAAAAGCCCATCTCCATAAATTATAAATGGACTGAATATTTTGGATTCCAATATCCAGTTTTTGGATAAATTGGGAATCAATAAGGTTAATGTTGGTGCACTGAAAAACTAAGTAGATCTAAACTTGGAGGATGACAAATTCCCTATAAGCTGGAGGGTTAAGAGGGCAGACAAAATACTGGACAGCCATCAGGGGAAACTGACCTAAGCTGATGTCGCTAAGTCACTTCAGTTGTGTCCGACTCTGTGCAACCCCATAGATAGCAGCCCACCAGGCTCCGCCGTCCCTGGGATTCTCCAGGCAAGAGTACTGGAGTGGGTCGCCATTGCCTTCTCCGTGACCTAAGCTAGAGGTCCTCAAATGTCAGTACATGAGTAGCACCTGAAAGATACAAAGGCTTTAGGGTCTCAACAGAGGCTATGGCTTGGTGAGATCACGCCAGGGCTCAGCCACATGATTCTGATGCATGTGATCATTCATTGTGAGGTCTGGGGTTAGAGATGGAAAAGAAGATAGATGAGGGTTGGAACCTGGTGAGGAATGACATTTGGGAAATTTGTCTATGGTACACATTTCATCACCAAAGGCCTAGGCCAGTAAGTGTTTGCTGAATGACTGCAGTTTCAAACCGGTATTTAAATCTATGGTTTGTGATAATTATTTGCTATACTAGATATTTCTTTCTTTTTGTTAATATATAAATTTATTTATTTTAATTGGAGGCTAATTACTTTACAATATTGTATTGGTTTTGCCATACATCAACATGAATCCGCCACAGGTATACACGTGTTCCCCATCCTGACTCCCCCTCCCTCCCTGTAATCATCCCTCCGGGTTGTCTCGGTGCAGCAGCCCCAAGCATCCAGTATCCTGCATCAAACCTGGACTGGCGACTCGTTTCATATATGATATTATACATGTTTCAATGCCATTTTCCCAAATCATCCCACCCTGTCCCTCTCCCATAGAGTCCAAAAACTGTACTAGATATTTCTAAAATGTAAGCCTTGTAGAACTTTTTATACTTTTCTATAGCTTTTTTTTTTTTTAAATAAACTTTTTCTAAGAACAGTTTCAGGCTTATAGGATTATTGCAAAGATAATACAGAGAGTTCCTGTATACGTCATACCCAGTTTCCCTTATTATTAACATCTATTATTGGTAGGGCACATTTATCACTGTAAAAGACCAATACTGTTTCTATACCTATTTTGAAGAAGAGACTGAGATTAAGACAGGCAAAGTTGATGGAGAAAGCCACTCCAAGCGGAGGTCACAGAATAAGCCAAGACAGGAAGGCAGGAAAAGAAGTGATTCTGCTTTTAGTCAAGGAGGTATGCAGTGCAGGTGAGGTCAAAAGAATCAACAAGGATTGAAATGGAAGGATTTTTACAAATTCCATGACCTTCTCCTCTGGGAAGTGTTGATATAAAATCACTCATGCGGCAACAGCCTCAGTTTTTGTTTGTTTGTTTGTTTAGCCTATTAGACTTTTTTTTTTTTTTTTAGCCTATTAGACTTAAATCCTAATGAATTCCTGCCTTTCCTCATGTATTCATTCTACCAACTCCTCACACCTCACCAGGAGATACGGGCAATTCTTTTGTAAATATTTGCTATAACTCTGGAAGTATGGCACATTTCTCTTAGTAATATAGTTTTTGGTAAAAATCACTATCTTCCCCCACGCGCCACCCTCCCCACAGTAAAGTATTTAAAGATAATGACCCTAATAGAAAAACCCCACAAAAAACAATAGTAATTATTTTTCAATGGGTCTTCAACAGATGATGGACTTCCCTGGTGGCTCAGATGATAAAGGATCTTCCTGCAAGGCAGGAGACCCTGGCTCAATTCCTGGTTGGGAAGAATATCTGGAGAAGGGAATGGTTACCTTTTCCAGTATTCTTGCCTGGAAAATTCCATGGACAGAGGAGCCTGGCAGACCTCAGGCTTCCCCGGTGGCTCAAATGGTAAAGAATCTGCCTGCAATGCAGGAGATCTGGTTCAATCCCCAGGTGGGGAAGATCCCCTGGAAAAGGGAATGGTAACCCACTTCAGGATTCTTGCTTGGAAGATTCCATGGACAGAGGAGCCTGAAGGGCTGCAGTCCACGGGGTTGAAAAGAGTTGGTCATGACTGAGCAACTAACACTTTCAATTTTTCACTTTCAACAGATCATCTGCTCTAACATAAAACTTTTCATAGTCGTGTCACGTACTTTGTCTTCCTTCCTGTTACAGCGGATCAACGCTCCTAGCTAAAGCCAAGCTTCCTGGTGGGTACTTTATCAGTGCTATCCTAAGTGTGGTGAGCTTCCTTCATTGAGAAAGTCTCACCACAAAAAACAATGTCAACGGAGCTAAACTGTATGCTTACTCAGCAGACCTAATTTCCAGTGCAAGCTGACAGCAGACAGCGCTACCTTCTGGAAAGGTGTTCTCAGACAGGCACAATGAGAAATCCTGTACTTGATCCCACCCCTACTGGCTTACCCAAGGACACTGTTTCTTCACTTGGGCCTGTTTTCTTTAGCACTATCAATATTTCTTTTTTCTGTGCCCTTCCTATCTGTAAACCAACACGCATAATATTCCATATTCAGAAATGAATCTTAGCGTTCATATCTCCTTCCAGATATAGCCACATTTCTCTGCTCCTTCTTACAGCAAAATCTTCTAAAGAGCTGATAATTATTGCTTTCATTTTTTCAATTCCCATCTGCTCTCGAATTCACTCTGCTAAGACTTTCATCTTTATCACTCCACTCAAACAGCACTTGCCAAGGTCACCAGTATCTGCATCCCGCTGCCAAAACCCAGGGACAGTTGTCAGTCTTCATCCTTCAACCTCCCCAAACGCCTTCCTTTATGAAATATTTTCCTCATATGTTGATATTATGCCCTTCTGGTTCTCATCTTACATCACAGGCTACTCCTTTTCCATCTCTGTTGCTGGTGGCTTCCAAACATCTTGACCTTGGAAGATGGGCATGTTGCAGGGCCCAGTCTTTTCAATCTGTACTTTCCTCTAGAGTGCTCTCATTCAGTTTGATGACTTTGAATACTACCCAATGCCCAGGACCTCAAATGTATTAGCATGCCGCTAGTCTTAACTTCTCTGAGCTCCATACAAGCATGTCCAGCCTCTTCTCTTACATCTCCACTTGGGTATCCAACAGCATCTCAAATTTCTGCTCAATAAAGGATCCCTGACCTCTCCCATTCTTCTCCAGTATCTTCCATTTAAGTGAATGTTACCACCATTTGTCCTTCTGTTGAGGCCACAATTCTAAGAGCCATCTTCAAACTTTTTTCTCTCCTGCCCACATCCAGCCATCTCCAAGTCTTGTCATCTCTGTTTTCAAACAGGGGCTCTGTATCAACCCAGGGAGGTGGGATGAGGAGGAAGATGGGAGGGAATTTCAAAAGGGAGGGGATATATGTATAACTATGGCTGATTCATGTTGAAGTTTGACAGAAAAAAAAACAAAATTCTGTAAAGCAATTATCCTTCAATAAAAAAACAAATTAAAAATTTTTTAAAATTGATCTTCCCACTACCTTCATTGCAATCCACCTGTTCAACTCATCATCGTCTCTTACCTGGATTGTTGTATTAAGCTCCTAACTGGTCTTTCCTGGTTTCTCTCTTGTCTCTTTACCCCCTAACGTCTGGACCTTGTCTTCTTCCAACCTCATTTTTACTGGTTCCTTCCCTCCTCGCATGTCCTCCACACAGTCTTCCAGATCCCTGAATGTGCCATCTTCACTCTGACCACAGGGCTTGTGTGTATGCTATTCCTGCTGATAAGAAGTCTTCCTTTGCTGTCTACCTATTAACTCCTGCTACAGATTTCAGCTCAAGTTTCACTCATTCATAAAAACTCCTATTCCAGTCCAGAACAAAGTTCCTTTCACAGCCCCCCTCTCAGAACTGTGCTTTTTATCATGATGACATTTACTTTACAGATTAGGCACTAGAAAATATTTACTGAATGAAGGAGTCAATGAAGGAGTGGATGACCTTCCCTAAGACTCTCTGATTCCATAAATCACTTATTTGCTATATGTATCTCATTCGAACATAAACTGGTGAAGGTAATAATCAGCTAAACAATTCAGTGTTTGGTGGGAAAACACACACACACACACACACACACACAAAAGTAAATGTTTGAAGCCAACATGCAGAGAAGATAAACAAAATAAGGGTCTGAAATTTTAACCACAGGGCTAGGGAATTTTTACTTTCTCACTAAGCAAATCTTGAAAATATGTATAAAGCTGTGACTTTATTTTTGTACTGTATTTTGCAATGTGTATGGAAGAGGGTGGAGAGAAGCCTGTCTCAAAGTGTCCTGTATTTTTGGTACTCAATTTTCATCTTCCTTATGTTCCTTCTTTCTCAGATTGAGCAGTTGTCCTCATGTGAAACATCTACCAAGAACTTACAGTGGCCAGGCACAATACGCTTTGCAGGCAAGCAGAAGTCAGCTTTGTTATCCTTGGGAAATTTAGCCTGAACACACAGTGTGAGACATTCAGGTAGAAAAAGACAAAAGACCATACTAACAGCCAGGTATTTATAAGTCATAGCTTTTGGTAGGACTTCACATAATGCAGAGAAGCTACAGGATTTGGGACAGCACAGTTTAAAGATAGCATTTAACTGACTTGAAAACACTGGAAGAAAAGGACCAACATATAAAAGAACACATACTTTGTGGGATGAGCTTTCAATTGAGTTCAAGCCTGGGCAATGGTGACTTCTGGGCCAGTTACCATCAATTTGACATGTATCAAGCATACAAGTGGGTAGTAAAAGTGGGAGTTTAGGTGTAAATGCCTCATTGAGGGGCACTTCTCAAATATTTCTCTAAGAAAGTTAGTGTCATGGAAGAAAAGGTGGTCAACTTCAGGGACCTAGATCTAGCTTCTAAAACTTGCTTCTATACAATTTAACAAAGTAAAACCTTTTAATTTCTGGTGTGAGCTCTTTAACATATTTAAAATATCTTTCAGAGATTTATTTCTCTATCAATACTATTGATGTTTATATTTTTTAACAGATAAGACACAAATAGCTGAAGGTTTATTTCTGAACTTTCAGTTCAGTTCAGTTCAATCGCCCAGTCATGTCCAACTTTTTGCAAGCCCATGGACTGCAGCACGCCAGGCCCCTCCCTGTCCATCACCATCTCCTGGAGTTCACTCAAACTCATGTCCATTAGTCGGTGATGCCATCCAACCATCTCATCCTCTGTCATCCCCTTTCCTCCCGCCTTCAATCTTTCCCAGCATCAGGGTCTTTTCAAATGAGTCAGTTCTTTGTATCAGGTGGCCAAAATTTTGGAGTTTCAGTGTCAGCATCAGTCCTTCCAGTAAACACCCAGGACTGATCTCCTTTAGGATGGACTGGTTGGATCTCCTTGCAGTCCAAGGGACTCTCAAGAGTCTTCTCCAACACCACAGTTCAAAAGCATCAATTCTTTAGTGCTCAGCTTTATAGTCCAACTCTCCCATCCATACATGACCACTGGAAAAACCATTATCACACAAGAAAGATCCCACATGCTTTCAAGGTTTGAAAGGGAAATGACTATGACAGTTAAATGACGAGAGGAGAGGAAAGTGAACAGCAGAAATCAGGGGGTCTATTCCAACTTGGCAGGTGGTTCACAGGCTGTGGAGTTCTGTCTATGAATTAGGCTGGATATACCACAGCCAGACATCACTAGGGGAAAAGTAGTGCCAGATTCCTATCAGCACTGACTCGAGTGTCAATGGAATGATGGTACTGCATTCAGCAAAGTCTTACGACTTTTTCTTAGGTTTGCTATGGGACTAATCTTTGGTTTAAACACATTACACAGAGCTCACCTCTAACAGAACCATGCTCCTATTTAGCTAACATTAGGGATGGAAATCTTGAACATTTTAAGTTTACTCTAAAACAGAATCTGACTTTTAAGTCTGCTCCCCACTCACATGACCATAAAGTCTTGCCAAGTGTAGTAGAGATTTTTAGGTGGTGGCAGAGTGAGATGGCATTTCCTGTCATAAGCCACATGATTGTCATGGTTTTCAGAAGCTCAACCACCACCTTTGTAGAAAAGGAACAAAATGTTAAATTCACTTTCAGTTTGAATGTCTGCCACTGGAAATTTTAATTCGTCAAAATATCCCTCTGCACACAGGGCAGGCAGGATGACCAAATAATGATGCTGTGTGATGATGATGTCAACAGCATAGACCCCTTCCTGTGCTGGCTCCCTGGACCACTCAACACCCTCTCCGGTACCCAGAATATTTGCTGTTTGGTAATGAGGCCAGAAACATGACCAATGGTTCCCACTTAAACCTGTAGCATCTGGACATCCAGATGAAGAGAGAGTTGATTCTACTCACAGATATCAAACTAAATATGCTAAACTCTAAAGAGAGCTATTTCAGGATTCTCAATTAGTCTTCAAAATGGAAAAGCTGTTTCTGTACTTATGTAAAATATAATATGCCATATTATACAATTTGTTACTTCACAAAGTTTTTAACACAGCATTTTAACACCTCCTCGTCTCTAAATGTGTACTGCAGCAGAAGCCACATTAGGCATCTCTAATCAACATCAAACCCTATCTTCCTGGGGCTCTTACCTTCATCATATTTGGGTACCTGGGGAGGACAAATGGTGTTTTGACCCATGAACAGATACCTGAAGAAGCCAACCCTCACCCTGAGCATGAAGGTTTAGGGGATGGGAGAAGAGGAGGAAGGAAAGGATGCTTATGAAATAGGATAAATTATAAGTGTGGAGGTAAAGATCAAGCCACTTTCCTAAAAACAAACAAACAACAACAACAACAAAACCCCACTTCATGTTCATTTCAAATCCTGAGATGATAGAGGCCAAAAGTGTGAGAGCAGATAAACCCAACAGAAGGCCCTTCTGACCATCCCTTACTCTCCTTTCCTGGTTCCTACTCATTCAACTATTGACCTCAGATCATTTTACTTAACCCCCCGCAATATGCTTAATATAAGCTAATTTTTTCAACATCAGTAACTCCCCAAATGTCTGTATCTCTTCCTGAACTTCCTTCAGAACACTATTTTCAGCCTTCTGTTGGTCACATCACTCAGGTGTGTAAAAGGAACTTCAATCTTCACCTGCCTAACTCAGGGATCCTATCTTATTCCCAGTGCTCAGCACATGGGAGATGCTGAATGTATTCTCTGAGTTAAAAATGAGTTAAGAAAGATCAGAAATGACTCAAGGTTCCAGTAACAAAGCTGGTATTAAATAACCTGTGGTACATCTGTCAATGGAATATTATACAGCTACAAAAGAAAAAGAAACCATAAATGAATGAGGGAATTTCTACATATTGATTTGGAAAGATTGCAGGATTTTTATGTAAAAGAAAGATTTGCAGGACAGTTCATTTATTCTGCTATCTGCTAAGCTCTGCATAAAGGAACAGTGGAAGGACATGCAAGACACAAATAAAAGTGGTTATTGCAGGCTGGGAGTAGGGGTAAATAAAGTAGGGGGGAGAGGGACTTCTCAAGGCATACTCTATTATACTGTTTGATTTTTGAGCTATGTTAACATACTACCTATTTAAAACAAATAGTAATGATTAGGAAAAGCAAGCAAGCAAGCAAAGAAACAAACAAAACAAGTGAGACAAGTTAACTCAGAAGCAAAGAAAAAGAACTCCAGGATTTAGAGGTTTCAAATTTGAGATAAAAGTGACTGTATCATTTCATATTCTCCTCTTCCCATATTCAATGAGTTGCAATTATCATCAATGTAAATGTCTTACTTGTTAGCCACCAAGCGCATGACAGTCCAGTCCTTTGGAAACATCTCTGGGCGTATCAATATTCGGAACACAGTAAATATCTGCAGCAGGAAATCCTTGGGTAAGGAGGAAAGAGACCATTTTACTGAGTTACTGTAATTGTTCACACACACACACACACACAACCATTGTTACCGTTTCTAAAGCACTTACAGAGAAAGAAGCCATACTCAATACTTTTACCCAGGAGAAAAAATCATCTCCTTTCCCATTCTCCGTGCCCAGTTGATTTGCTACCCTTCCCAAACCTTCCTCCTCCTCTCTCTTTCTCATGCATAGTGGAAATGACGCTTTGTTTTTCTCCACAAGCTCTAAACATTTAGGTTTGAGAAATAAAATAGAAAACTACTAACAGATTAGCAGGGAAATGTATTTTCTTTCTTCTACTATAGTGTCCTAAACTTCAGAACTTTTCAGTTCAAGAGAACTGCAAAGGGTCTTAGTTCAATTATGCTTTCCTTTAAATGGGTGTTAGATTTAGAAAGCAATGCTCATTGAAAAGCATCTTAGGCAAAAACTCATGTTTCTTAAAGGGCATTCTAAAAATGCAGGATTAATGGGATGCATGCAGGTTTATAGAATCTGAAGGTCCTAGGCAGAATAAATAGAGGGATATGTATAAAGCTGAGCCCAGTGACAAGTCCTTAGAAACTAAGAGTATGTCAAGGTATTCTTCACAAAGACGCCATACTAGCGGGCACTGGTATTTATGGAGATGGTATCTTTAAGCCGAGCACCTGGAAGCACTCTTGACAAAAAGCTATTGTCGGGCATAGAAATATCATTTCTTAAAATGTACGAAACAGACCCACAGTGCTGGAGCACATTATTCTTACTAAGAACTCAAGAAGCTAACACCCTGCAGGCAGTGAATGAAATGGAGCTTGCCCTACTCAAAGAGAGACAGGCTCAATCTAGTCATGATTTAGATTTGTTCACTAGAAAACTTAAAGATAGTTTTGCACCTTAATTACTGCTAGGAAAATATATTTCACAATTTCACTGAAAGTAACAGTATGGTGCTGCTCAGAAAAACACCCCAAATATAAGACTTTTATTTATCAAACCTAACAACACATGAGGTAAAACATGTAAGCCACTTGAAATTAACATTATCAGTCACCCATACCATCAATAGACAGAAAGATCCTAAAAAGCTAGAAACACGTGGGAGCTGTGTGTGTGTGTTTACATATTCTAACAGCTTTGATCAAACCCATAAATATTTTGACAAGGATTTAATTTAGCTCCTTTGGCATCAGCACACATACACTGATGTGTAGTCCATGCTGCGTGGAAACATGCCCACTAGGTCATCTGTCTTTAAATGGTGAGACAGACCCTTCCTGTGTTGGCAGAATTACCACAGACAGTTTCCTAAATATACTCTCCTTCAGGTCAATTTTGGGCAACTCCCATTCTAGCCCTCCTTTGGGATAGGGGGTCATTAGCACACCAAAACTGTAAGAAACTCTTTTTAATGCACTTCTAACACTTTTTTCAGTTTTCCTGTCGATTCTTCTGCGTTTTGCAGACAGGAACACATATAACCTTTGCAAAAACTGCATTTACCTTTCAAAGTGTTACAGTTTTCTGTCTTGATGTATTTGCTCAGATAGATATTTAAGGAAAAATCCTGAAGGTGGGGAGTCACTTGTTTTTCATAGTTTACAAGTACTTTTGTTGGGAGAATGAAATGGCAGCTCACTCCAGTATTCCTGCCTGGAGAATCCCATGGACTGAGGATTCAGGTGGGTTATTGTCCACAGAGTCGCAAGGAGTCAGGTACTACTGAAGCAACTTAGCACACATGCACGTGTGTGTGCATGCGTGTGTGCACGCGCCCTCAGATGCTAGCTTGTGACTGACTGTGACCCCATGATGTAGCCCAAAAGGCTCCTCTATCCATGGACTTTTCCAAGCAAGAAAACTGGAGTGGACTACCATTTCCCTCTCTAGTGGATCTTCCTGACCCAGGGATCAAATCCACATCTCTTGTTGCATCTCCTGTATCGGCAGGTGGAATCTTTACCACTGCAGGTTCTAAAATGCTAATGTTTCATCTTTTCTCCTCTAATCACTAAACAGAACTGGAAATTGGAGGCAGCACCCCTCACAGTAGGGAATAGGAGAGAGAGATGTCTGTTGCACAGAGGGGAAAAAAATGGCTTTAAAATTGGCTACAGGAAGCAAGATATCTATCTTCGGGGCTAGCAACGTTGACTTCTGTTTTGTAATGCAGGGGACAAGGGCAAAATTATTCCAGGTGTAGGATTGGCGACATACAACCTGCTTCTGTACCATCTCATTTTCCTATTCCCATTTATCTCATAATATAAAAGGCGTGGCAGCATGGGGCCTTGGGCCAGTGCCTACAAACTGACATCAACCTTTATTTCCCTGAGGAAACCTCTCTCTATCTCAAGTAGCTTTCTAAGCTTCATCTACCTTTGGAACCAAACACATTCATTTGTAGAAATCTTATAATGAAAAATAAAAACATTATATTGAGATCAGAAATCTAGATTTTAATCCTGCCTCTGTCGTTAACAAACTCAATGACTAGATAATTTATTTAACCTCTCCGGAGCTGAGCTCTGAGGCTTTATAATGCAAAGGGTTGCGCTTTCCTGGTGACTCAGATGGTAAAATGGAGAAGGAAATGGCAACCCACTTCAGAATTCTTGCCTAGATAATCCGGTGGATAGGGGAGCCTGGTGGGCTGCTGTACACGGGGTTGCACGGGGTTGGACCTGACTGAAGTGACTTAGCATGCATGCATCCACTGGAGAAGGAAATGGCAGCGCATTCCAGTGTTTTTGCTTGGAGAATCCCAGGGACGGTGGAGCCTGGTGGGCTGCTGTCTATGGGGTTGCAGAGTCGGACACGACTGAAGCGACTTAGCAGCAGCAGCAGCAGCAGCAGATGGTAAAGAAATCTGCTTGTAATGCATGACCCAGGTTCAGTCCCTGGATTGGGAAGATCCTCTGGAGAAGGGAATGGCTACCCACTCTAGTATTCTTGTCTGGAGAATTCCATGGACGGAGGAGCCTAGTAGACGACAGTCCATGGCGTCTCAAAGAGTCAGACGTGACTGAGTGACTCACACTTTAAAGTCTCTTGTAGTTAGAAGAGACTAAAAACAATTAACATGGTCACTCATCTATTCATGCAGTATGCAAAACTTTCATATTTCTAAACTGTAGGTTAATGTTTCACTGGATGGTAACACAAGCACATTCCACTGTGGCACTTACACGGGTTCAGCAAGGATTCTTGTCAACTGCCTTGTCACAGGTTACATTTCAAACTCACTTCCAATATTTTAAAGCACCAAGACCTGAATGTGAGGCTCAACATCCCATCCCTCCCCAAATGCAAGGGTATTTCCTTGTCTGTTCTAAGGACTTTTCACTAAACAAGAATGTCTGCACAGATAAGTGAAATTATTTTTGGACATATGAACAATAAGCAACAGATTCTTTTTAAAATTTAAAAAAAGAACACTGTTGCAATCATACTCTGGTTTGGATAGCACATAAAATAAGTGTTTCATATGCCATTATTTTAAAATTGGCAGCCTGGCAGCAGTTTCTTTTTTGTTTGTTAACTTCAAATAGCACAACATAGTTATTTAATTGCATTACTGGTTATTATTCAAATAAGGCATCAAAATTTAAAAAAAATAGGGAGGTGTTATTTCACAGCAATACTTTTTTTTTTTTTTTGCCGTGCAAGAGGTTCAAAGAAGAATGTTCAGGTGAAAACCTTCACAAACAATAAAAAATCTCACATTCAAATAGAAAAGAAAGCAGAAGTAATTGCTATGGTGCTAGGTGTTAGATAATCATTAACATTTATTCATTCATAAATATTGGGTGCTTTAATATGTGCTAGACACTGTAAAAGAGGCTGGGGACACCTAGTGGGATAAAATATATTCTTTCATTTATTCATCCAAGAATATTTACACAGTACCTGCAACAGGCCACACCATAACAAGTTAGATGAATGTGACCTCTGCCTTCCTCAAACTCAGTTTTGTGGGAGAGATGAGTGCTCATCTATTTAAGGATGTGCTACACACTAGGATAAATCTGTGAACCAGCTATTTCACTGCTTCCCTGATAGCTCAGATGATAGACGACAGTCCCTGGAGTTTCAGAGTCAGACATGTCTGAGTGATTAACATTTTAAAGTCTCTTGTAGTTAGAAGAGACAAAAATAATTAATATGGTCATTAACTGCAGTGACCATATTGCAGGTCATTACAACTGACCTGCATTGCAGACCTGCAATGTGAAAAACCGAGTTTGATCCCTGGGTCAGGAAGATCCCCTAGAGAAGGAAATGGCAACCCACTCCAGTATTCTTGCCTGGAAAATCCCATGGATGGAAGAGCTTGGCGGGCTACAGTCTATAGAGTCCCAAAGAGTCTAACAGGACTGAGGGACTAACACTTTCACTTTCACAGGTATCTCACACCAAGGGAAGGGCAGCTCCCAGCCCCAGAGGGAAGACAGAACACAAGCTCACCCAGGCTGTAAAAGGGAGTGCTCAGAATGGGGCGGGTAGGTGGATCAGTTCACTTCAGTTGCTGTCATGTCCGACTCTGCGACCCCATGGACTGCAGCACACCAGCCCTCCTTGTCCATCACGAACTCCTGGAGTTTACTCAAACTCATGTCCATTGAGTTGGTGATGCCATCCAACCATCTCATCCTCTGTCGTTCCCTTCTCCTCCCGCCTTCAATCTTTCCCAGCACCAGGGTCTTTTCTAATGAGTCTGTTCTTCATATCAGGTGGACAAAGTATTGGAGTCTCAGCTGCAGCATCAGACCTTCCAATGAATATTCAGGACTGATTTCCTTTAGGATAGATGGGTTGGGTCTCATTGCTGTCCAAGGGACTCTCAAGAGTCTTCTCCAACACCACAGTTCAAAAGCATCAATTCTTCGGTGCTCAGCTTTCTTCACAGTCCAACTTTCACATCCATACATGACCACTGGAAAAACCATAGTTTTGCCTAGATGGACCTTTGTTGGCAAAGGAATGTCTCTGCTTTTTAATATGCTGTCTAGGTTGGTCATAACTTTCCTTCCAAGGAGTAAGTGTCTTTTAATTTCATGGCTGCAGTCACCATCTGCAATGATTCTGAAGCCCCCCAAAATAAAATCTGTCACTGTTTCCCCAGTTTCCCCATCTATTTGCCATGAAGTGATAGGGCCAGGTGCCATGATCTTAGTTTGCTGAATGTTGAGTTTTAAGCCAACTTTTTCACTTTCCTCTTTCACTTTCATCAGGAGGCTCTATAGTTCTTCACTTTCTGCCATAAAGGTGGTGTCATCTGCATATTTGAGGTTATTGATATTTCTCCTGGCAATCTTGATTCCAGCTTGTGCTTCATCCAGTCCAGCATTTCTCATGATGTACTCTGCATATAAGTTAAATAAGCAGGGTGACAATATACAGACTTGACGTACTCCTGTCCCAATTTGGAACCAGTCTATTGTTCCATGTCCAGTTCTAACTGTTGCTTCCTGACTTGCATACAGGTTTCTCAAGAGGCAGGTCAGGTGGTCTGAATTCCCATCTCTTTCAGAATTTTCCACAGTTTGTTGTGATCCATATAGTCAAAGGCTTTGGCATAGTCAATAAAGCAGAAGTAGATGGTTTTCTGGAACTCTTGTGCTTTTTCAATGATCCAACGGATGTTGGCAATTTGATCTCTGCTTCATCTCCCTTTTTTTAAATCCCGCTTGAGCATCTGGATGTTCACGGTTCATATACTGTTGAAGCCTGACTTGGAAAATTTTGAGCATTACTTTACTAGAGTGTGAGATAACTGCAATTGTGTGGTAATTTGAACATTGTTTGGCATTGCCTTTCTTTTGGATTGGAATGAAAACTAACCTTTTCCAGTCCTGTGGCCACTGCTGAGTTTTCCACATTTGCTGGCATATTGAATGCAGCACTTCACAGCATCATCTTTCAGGATTTGAAATAGCTCAACTGGAATTCCATCACCTCCCCTAGTTTTGTTCATAGTGATGCTTCCTAAGGCCCACTTGACTTTGCATTCCAGGATGTCTGGCTCTAGGTGAGTGATCACACCATCATGAATATCTGGGTCCCTGTATAGTTCTTCTGTGTATTCTTGCCACCTCTTCTTAATATCTTCTGCTTCAGTTAGGTCCATACCATTTCCATCCTTTATTGAGCCCATCTTTGCATGAAAAGTTCCCTTGATATCTCTAAGTTTCTTGAAGAGATATCTAGTCTTTCCCATTCCATTATTTTCCTATTTCTTTGCACTGATCACTGAGGAAGGCTTTCTTATCTCCCCTTGCTATTCTTTGGAACTCTGCAATCAAATGGGTATATCTTTCCTTTTCTCCTTTGCCTTTTGCTTCTCTTCTTTTCATAGCTATTTTTGTAAGCCCTCCTCAGATAATCATTTTGCCTTTCTTGCATTTCTTTTTCTTGGGGATTATCTTGATCCCTACCTCCTGTACAATGTTCCAAACCTCCTCCATCCATAGTTCTTTAGGCACTCTGTCTATCAGATCTAATTCCTTGAATGAATCTACTTGCCACTTCCACTGTAAGTCGTAAGAGATTTGACTTAGATCTCTCATTAGATCTGAATGGTCTGGTGGTTTTCCCTACTTTCTTCAATTTAAGTCTGAATTTGGCAATAAGGAGTTCATGATCTGTGCCACAGTAAGCTCCCAGACTTGTTTTTGCTGACTATATAGAGCTTCTCCATCTTTGGCTGCAAAGAATATAATTAATCTGATTTCAGTATTGATCATCTGATGATGTCCATGCGTAGAGTCTTCTCTTGTGTTGTTGGAAGAGGGTGTTTGCTATATCCAGTATGTTCTCTTGGCAAAACTCTGTTAGCCTTTGCCCTGCTTCATTAGGTACTCTAAGACCAAATTTGTCTGTTACTCCAGATATTTCCCAATTTCCTACTTTTGCATACCAGTCCCTTATAATGAAAAGGATATTGTTTTTCTTGTTAGTTCTAGAAGGTCTTGTAGGTCTTCACAGAACCATTCAACTTCAGCTTCTCCAGCATTGTTGGTCAGGGCACAGACTTGGATAACTGTGTTATTGAATGGTTTGTCTTGGAAATGAACAGAGATCATTCTGTTGTTTCTGAGATTGCATCCAATTACTGCATTTTGGACTCTTTTGCTGACTATGATGGCTACTCCACTTCTTCTAAGGAATTCTTGCCCACAGTAGTAGATATAATGGTAGGTGGGTAGGGATACATAAAAGATGGATAGATAAATAAACAGGAAGATAACAATAACTATGGACCAAAGATAAATAAGCAAATAAAAAGATCAATCTCCTACCTTTTCCCTGGTAAGCAGTTTGGAAATTCACCCTGAGGACAATGTAGAGACACTGAGGGACTTTATACATACATGTAAGAAGATCACACTCCTGTTTCACAAAGATTTTCTGACTACAATATACAACACAATGTTTTGTGTTTAAATATATGATGGTATCAGAACAACACATGATAGAAATCAGTTGCATATGAAACAGAATTGGTGAGACACAGAAAGAGGCCTTTGGAGATCATGAAACCTCAGGTAAGAAATCTGGGGAAAAGGCCTCATGAGGTACTGGACAGCCTGGGACACTGTCTCCTCATGTAAATGGGACAGAGCCTTCTAGGTACACATTGCTGACAAAGGTCCATATAGTGAAAGCTATGGCTTTTCCAGTAGTCACGTGCGGATGTGAGAGCTGGACCATAAAGAAGGCTGAGCACTGAAGAACTGATGCTTTTGAAACATGGTTCTGGAGAAGACTCTTGAGAGTCCCTTGGGCAGCAAGGAGATCAAATCAGTCAATCCTAAAGGAAATCAACCCTGAATATTCATTGGAAGGACTGATGCTGAGGCTCCAATGCTTTGGCCACCTCTTGCAAAGAGCCGACTCATTGGAAAAGACCCTGATGCTGGGAAAGACTGAAGGCAAAAGTAGAAAAGGGTGGCAGAGGATAAGATGGTTAGATAGCATCATCGACTCAATGGAAATGAATTTGAGTAATTTCTCTCCAGAAGACAGTGAAGGACACGGGAGCCTGGTGCACTGCTGTCCGTGGGCTAACAGAGTTAGAGACAACTCAGTGCCTGAACAATAACAACATGATTCAGACTACAGTCAAATGTTATTTTAAAAATCTGCCACAAATTTCAAACATGTGACACCATTGATTCAGGGTATGAACTCAATTAAAGAGTGTTAATCGAAATTAACACATTGAAATTTATATCCTTACAATTTACTAAGTAGATTATGCAAAACTAACTTCCGAATGGTCCTCAATCTTCAAGAACTATAGGATTTTTTTTTGTAATAAAATAAAGACTATAAGTTGAAATAACTTCATGGAAAAAGATGGCTTCTGAAGCAATCAGACATTCATTATGAGGGTTGATTCACTCAATAAAGATTTAATGCTTAGGACACAGAGTCCTTACTCTCAGAGAGCTCATATTCATCAAGAATAGAAGAAAACAAATGCACGTGTTCTCACAGAGAGGGACTGTGGTCTGTGAAGGCTTCATTTTTAAAAAGTGACATCTGGGGCTTCCCTGGTTGGCTCAGTGGTAAAGAATCAGCTGCCAAAGCAGGAGACGTGGGTTTGATCCCTGATTCGGGAAGATCCCACATGCTACAGAGCAACCAAGCCCATGCACCACAACTATTCAGCCTATGCTCTAGAACCCTGGAACTACAGCTACTGAGCCCACAACGCCCTAGAGCCCATGCTCCACATCAGGAGACACCACTGCAGTGAGAAGCCCACACAGCGCAGCTGGAGAGGCGCCTCCGCTCACTGCAACTAGAGAAAAGCCCACACAGCAATGAAGACCCAGCACACTGCAAACTAAAATTTTTAAAAAGTGACTCCTGAGCCAGACTTAAAGCAGGAGGTGAAACAGGAATTTAAAATTATCTATACAGTTTGTGAGGAATATACAAGTAATCACAGTAATCTTAAATGACAGGAATGAAAGGCGTTTGGAAAGGGATGGAGGACAGTGAGGGTGGAAGGAAGACTGAGAATAAGGAAGATGATCAAGGGACTGGGTTTTGTCCTGCAGATAATGTTAAGGCCTCAGAGTTTTACAGATGGCTTGAGACTTGATCAGATATGACTCTTGGGAGCTGCTGCTGCTAAGTCTCTTCAGTCATGTCTGACTCTGTGCGACCCCATACACAGCAGCCCACCAGGCTCCCCCGTCCCTGGGATTCTCCAGGCAAGAACACTGGAGTGGGCTGCCATTTCCTTCTCTAACGCATGAAAGTGAAAAGTAAAAGGGAAGTCGCTCAGTCGTGTCCGACTCTTAGCGACCTCATGGACTGCAGCCCACCAGGCTCCTCCGACCATGGGATTTTCCAGGCAAGAGTACTGGAGTGGGGTGCCATTGCCTTCTCCGCTGTTGGAAGCTAGTGGGCTAATATAAGGGAGACAATGAAAGGTAATAATAGTGCTGTATCTAACTTTCAGAACATGTATACTCTCAAGCTTAGGGCAATATCCACACAGCTCTATATGAAAAGTCATAATCAACAAAAAAAACAGAAGTTTTACCGCTCTCTATATACATAAAATGTCAGAGATATGGACAAAACTTAGCCCCCAGTAGAAGGTGGGTGTTTTACAAAGGATGGGTTATAATAAAACATTACTGACTACAGAAAAAGGAAAAAAACTCTAATCACTGCTTAGTTTTTGCTTCTGTTCATTTCTAAAATAATGGCAGGTTCCAGAGAAGGAAAGAAACAATACAGAGGACCAGCACCGAGGGCCACACTCCTGCACACTTCAGCTGACCATGACTCTCACACAAGGGCCCAAAGACCAGGGAGAAGAAACAGCCTACTGTTCACCATGCTAGCAGTGACTCCAGTAGTCACTCTGCAGACACTCTAGTTCTCCAAGCAAGAATGGAGTCCAAACACTCGAGGCTTAGCAGATACTTGAGAACTACATATTTTCAACAATCATTTTGATTTAGAGACTCATGGGGAACAGCTAGGCCAAATCTCTCTTTGAATTGATATGAAGAAAAAAAGAAAAAATGAACAACCAAAACAGTAATTTGGAAATCTTAGTATATAATTTGTCAGCACCAAATAAGATTTAGAATGTGTATATCCCATGATCCAACAGTTCAAATTCCAGAAATTCATTCTACAGCAATAGGGGTGCAAGTCCATGGAGATCTATGTCTTGACATAAGATATACATGGCAGGATTCCTTCTTTATATTAATATATACATATGTATATTTTTTGATAGAAGGTAGTTATTTCATTTTTTAAATCTTTTTATTGAAGTACAGTTAATTTACAATATTGTGTTAGTTTCAGGTGTGCATTGTATACATATACCGCAACTTTATGCATTCAGGTTGCTTCCATATCTTGACTATTTTAAATAGTGTGGCTATGAAATTGGAGTGCATGTAGCTTTTCAAATGAGAATTTTGTCTAGATATATGGCCAGGATTAAGATTACAGGACAATATGGTAGCTCTATTTTTAGTTTTGTAAGGAATCTACACTGTTCTCCGTAATAGCGTTCCAACTTACATTCCCATGAAGGATTCCTTCTAATGGAAAAAGTCATAAACATACTGAATGCTCATCAAAGGGGAATAATTAAGTTTGGAACATTATGTAATGAGATTCAGAAAAATGAATGATGCAGTGGGTTATATAATGTCCATGATACATTATTATGTGAAAAGAAGTGCAACCCATATGAATAATATGATCCATAGGCATGCGGATGCAGCAAAGGAAACAGTCTACGAAGACACACCCTGATGTATTAACAGTAGTTACCTCTGGGAATTAGAATACATAGGTGTGAAGGAAAAGAGGATATATGTTTATTACTTTAAACTGGTAGGGTTGTTGGGATTTTCAGTGTCTAATTCCAGTATCAGCTATGATTTTTCATTAATCACTCTAGAAAGTTAGCAGAGAGATCACTTTGTTGACAAAGGTCCATAGAGTCAAAGCTATGGTTTTCCATTAGTCATGTATGGATGTGAGAGCTGGACCATAAAGAAAGCTGAGTGCTGAAGAATTGATGCTTTTGAACTGTGGTCCTGGAGAAAACTCTTGATAGTTCCTTGCACTCAAAAGGAGATCCAACCAGTCAATCCTTAAGGAGATCAGTCCTGAATATTCATTGGAAGGACTGATGCTGAAGCTCCAATACTTTGGCCACCTGATGTGACGAGCAGAAAAGACTGGAAAAGACCCTGATGCTGGGAAAAATTGAGGGCAAGAAGGGAAAGGGGCAACAGAGGATAAGATGGTTGGATGGCATCACTGACTCAATAGACATGAGTTTTAGCAAACTCAGGGAGATAGTGATGGGCAAAGAAGCCTCGCATGCTGCAGTTTATGGGGTCACAAAGAGTTAGACATGACTTAGAGACTGAACAACAACAACGAAGCTTTATCTTTCCTTACTGATACTCCTTATTTATTCAATTTCTAACCTAACCAAAAAAAATCTCCCCAAACTCTCCCTCTGCTACTTTGGTGTTTTCAGACACCTGCAATTCATGACTAGAACTAGCTCATTTCTTTTAAAGAGATGATAAAGGAAAAGGTTATACAATTTTAGATCAAAGATTTTGGGTTACAAAAGTATGGGGAAAGTTGAATTTTGCTGACTAAGCCAAGAGCTGGGACATTAACAGAATTCCTAGCCGTCCAAGTTACTTTGGAATGAAATAGTATCAATATACATATCACACACATTTATAACTGAGTGATTTAGATGCCCTAATAACATAAAGGCATTAATAGAGACTGTTTTATTAGCCTTGATATCCCAGACATCTAATCAAGGTGCTCAACAAATATTTATTGAGTCAAGCGACTGACACAATAAAATGATAATAGTGCCTACCTCATGGGGTTCTTTTCAGGACTAAATGAGTCAGTGCTAATCAGCCTCTTAGAACAGTGCCATGTATGTATTGAGTTGGCCAAAAAGTTTGTTCAGGTTTCCATAAGATTCAGTTTCATACTTTTTGAGGTCCTCAGCTCCTTTATGAGAATACAAAGCCCACCATCCTCTTAAGACTTTTGGTTTGAGGATCCATTTGGCAGCAAAACCAAACTACTTAGAAGGTCTGGTGGCTCAGACAGTAAAGCGTCTTCCTGCAGTGCAGGAGACCTGGGTTCGATCCTTGGGTTGGGAAGATTCCCTGGAGAAGGAAATGACAACCCACTCCAGTACTCTTGCCTGGAAAATTCCATGGACTGAGGAGCCTGGTAGGCTATAGTCCATGGTATCGCAAAGAGTCAGACACGACTGAGTGACTTTACTTTCACTATGTATTCCACCTACAGTGACTATTTTGTTTAGCTGCAGAAACACTGAGGTGTTTGATTATTCAGTGGACCCTTGACAATAGGGGTTTGGGTTGTGCAGATTCACTTATACATTTTTTTTTTCAGTAGTTCAGTTCAATTCAGTTCTGTTCAGCCACTCAGTCAGGTCCGACTCTTTGCGAGCCCATGGACTCCAGCACACCAGGCTTCCCTGTCCATCACCAGCTCCCAGAACTTGCTCAAACTCATGTCCACTGAGTCGGTGATGCCATCCAACCATCTCATCCTCTGTTGTCCCATTCTTCTCCCACCTTCAGTCTTTCCCAGCATCGGGGTCTTTCAGATGAGTCAGTTCTTTGCATCAGGTGGCCAAAGTATTGGAGTTTTAGCTTTTCAATAGTAAATACCCCAATACTGCACAATCGTAGCTGGTTGAATCAGCATATGTGGAGCTATAGATACAGAGGAAACACAGATAGGTAGGAACCACATACACAGAGGACTGACTGTAGGTTCCATGTACATTTTCAATTGCACATTGTTCAAGGAAGGGTCAAACTGTAGTTGCTACAGCTAGTACTCCTGGAGATGCTGTAGGTGATACTACACAGTACATGTACCACATTATCTTTATGGAATAGCAAACATTCTGATTTCTGAAATACATGTGGTATGAGGACTCTAGTTAAGGGACTGTGGACCACTGCAATCATCTTTGGAAGGTCTTGTAACATAGGTTTCAGTAGCATGAATACAGATATCTGACTTTGAAGAAAACTGAGAACATGAAAAACTTATATGCTAAAAGATGGCATCTGAATTTTAAAAATACAGATGAAAACCAGATGACTAATTAGCCTTTCATAAGATAAATGCCCTCCAGCCTGCCTTCACTCCAGTTATTTCCCTTCCAGTCTTACACTGGGCAAGGCATTAAGATTAATTAGGTCCCTCCTGCTGCTTTCTTAGGGACTTTCCCTGGTGAGTTAGCACCTTTTTATTTTTAGTGTCTCCCTTTCTACCAGCTCTGATTATTAATATTTCAACATGTTTAAGCTTTCTCCATGATAAATATTCCTCTAATAGCCCAAGTTCTCCTTCAGTAGACACCTTATACTCCTTGAAATACAGTTTACATCCACTACATCTTTTTCTTTTTCTTTTTTAATCCCTCAGTCTATGACACCTTGGCTTCCCACTCTTACCAATGCACTGAAAATGCTCATCATGTTTACCAAATACCAATAATTCCACAGTGCATCCAGATAGGTCTTTCTTAATACAACTGTGATCACGTCTGTCCCTTCTTAAAACCCTGCATAGTTTTCCAATGTCTTCATAATAAAGTCTATATATATTAGAGAGGTTTATGTTTTACAACTCTCTTCTAAACTCTATAGTCAGTCCATCAATTCACAGATGTTGCCTGAATACCGACAATGTGTTAGGCAAGTTCTGAGCCTGAGGATACAGCAGTGAACTAGCAATAGTTTCAGACGTCAAGAAGCTTATCTAACCTAGTAGCTAGGAGTTGGGATATATATAATCAAAAATATTTCAGATTCTAGTAACTGTTATAATGGTACAATGGCAGATGTGGTATATCAGGCTATCTGGGTGACATTACAGCTGAAAGAAGGGGGCGGCAGAGGATGAGATATTTAGACAGGCATCACCAACCCAATGGACATGACTGAGCAAACTCCAGGAGTGAGTGAAGGACAGAGGAGCCTGGTGTGCTGCAGCCCACCGGGTCACAAAGAGTCAGACACAGCTTCGCCACTGAGCAACAACATAGTTGAGAGAGCTGAATGTCTTAGCCAAACGTGGCCAGCACACTCCTACTCAGTTTTCAGCCAAGACTTCCTTTGGCAAGTTTTCCTCTAGCCTTGAGTTTGGGCTGGCTGCAATTCCTAGATGCTCTGAAGCACTGTGTGTTGACTCCGTGTCTTCACCACTCTCATTTCCCTGTGTCAGTGCCCATGACCTGTTTGATTCCACCCGCAACAGGAACTGGCCTTTTTGTTGCTGGTTACATAACAACACTGATAGCACTTGGTATGCCTGAATTGCTCAATCTGTATTTCCTACAGGAGAGATGAAGTAATACCATTAAATAATTTTCCTGACCTTAAAGTCCAGTTTTGTTTTGTTTTTAGGCCCCATTATTTTGAATAGGGACATATGTCTTTTGAAAAAGTCAGTCACATGAAACATTCCACTCATTATTTTCATTTGCTTTATTATTGTTAACATGAATATTAAAGCATAAAACTCAATACCTAGATTAAACAATGCTTTTTTGGCTTATGCTTTTCCACATTTTTTTTTAAATTCCCAGGCTCTGTGAAAATACGTAATCTTTTCCTATGTGAATTTTGAATACGAAGTTATAAACCTCATAAAACCTAATGATTCCTAGGCTGTGTTAAATATTCAACTTGTGATGATAGTTCATCAGTTCAGTTCAGTCGCTCAGTCGTGTCTGACTCTTTGCGACCCCATGAATCGCAGCACGCCAAGCCTCCCTGGCCATCACCAACTCCCAGAGTTCACTCAGATTCATGTCCATAGAGTCAGCGATGCCATCCAGCCATCTCATCCTCTGTTGTCATAACTGCACAATTATTTTCCTTTTTAATCATGTGATTTCTGTACGTAGAGTAGATAAACTCTAAGATCCATCTATCCATTTTAAATTCTAACTTCAAGATTAAATATTAATACAAGCATGAAAAACATGATATTTTCAGGCTTGGACATATGCTAATCAACTGTCAAATAGATTACACCTGCCCAAATCTATTCTTTGTTTCATATGACAGCTTGTAAACTGATCCAAGGTAATTGAAAAATTCATCTGAGATCATACAACATTTAAAAGTCAAATAGAAGTGATCCTTATGCACTGTCTATATTAAAACCATGAATATTGCTCTAAGACACCACTGTTCAGTCACTAAGTCATGTCCAGCAATCTGCGACCCCATGGACTGCAGCATGTCAGACTTCCCTGTTCTCCACTGAGTTTGCTCAAACTCACGTCCAGTGAGTCAGATGATGAGATGAGTCTATCTCATCCTCTATCGCATCCTTCTCCTCTTGCCCTCAATCTTTCCTAGTATCAGGGTCTTTTCCAACGAGTTAGCTTTTTGCATCAGATGGCCAAAGTTCTGGAGCTTCAACTTCAGCACCAGTCCTTCCAATGAGTATTTAGGACTGATTTTCTTTAGGATTGACTAGTTTGATCTCCCTGCTGTCCAAGGGACTCTCAAGAGTCTTCTCTAGCATCACAGTTCAGAAGCATCAGTTCTTCAGCACTCAGTCTTCTTTATGGTCCAACTTTCACATGCATACATGACTACTGGAAAAACCATAGCTTTGACTATATGGAACTTTGTCACAAAGTGATCTTTCTATTCTTTAATACACTGTCTAGGTTTGCCATAGTTTTTCTTCCAAGGAGCAAGCATCTTTTAATTTCATGGCTGCAGTCCCCATCTGCGGTGATTCTGGCACCCCCAAAAATGAAATCTGACACTGTTTCCACTTTTTCCCTATCCACTGACACCATGAAGGCTTTTAACCATGCAATTCTTACAGTGTAACTATAGCCACTGTCTTATAGTTCTTTATCCCTCAGTGAAAGGGACAGAGGAGGAAAATTAAATAGTTTAGAAATCTCACTGGAGGATTAAAGACAAACAGAATTTTAAGAGGGTTTATGAGACTGTTATAGGCTAATCACTCAAAAAAAGACAGTAACCTAGCAACAATCTATACCACCTTTAAGGAAGATCAGGTGCATTCAAGTGCAAGGCACACTCGACTTGTGAACAATTCGTGATAGTTAAAACACAAGACAATAGATACATTACACGAAGTCAGGAAATTAATGGTCTTTGAAGAGCAGCATTTCTATATGTAGTCAAGACAGGAATACAGGTGAAAGGGGAAAGAAAATATTTGAAAGAGGATATTATTCCAAAATCTGAGATGAATTACTATATTTTAGTATATGTTAACACCCTTTTGCCAGAGAAGGCAATGGCAACCCACTCCAGTACTCTTGCCTGGAAAATCCCATTGACTGAGGAGCCTGGTGGGCTGCAGTCCCTGGGGTCGCTGCGAATCAGACATGACTGAGTGGCTTCGCTTTCACTTTTCACTTTCATGCACTGGAGAAGGAAATGGCAACCCACTCCAGTGTTCTTGCCTGGAGAATCCCAGGGACAGCGGAGTCTAGTGGGCTGCCGTCTACGGGGTCGCACAGAGTTGGACTGAAGCGACTTAGCAGCAGCAGCAACACCCTTTTGCTAATCTACATGTGACTTAAATAGTGCCATGACAGTCTCAGACCACACGGGGTTCAAAGGCAGAACTGATGATGTAAAACCTTTATATCTACCCCCAAATGAGGAAGAAGTGGTCTTTTCCCCACTTTTTGTTTTATTACAAAATATGTAGCCCTCTTTGTTCTTGGGGTTGTACTCTTGCTGGCCCACTTGTATCTCTCACAAGCGTCTTATGCTAATGAACTCTGTTTGCCTATCACTTTGTCTCTTGCTGGAATTCTTTCTGTGACAAAACAAAAGAACCTGAGCTTCAGTAAGTTCAAGTGAGAAGGTGAGCAGTTTTAATAGGAAAGAAGGGTTTTGAGTCCCCTCCTAAGTCAGAGATTGTGGGTTCAAGTCCCATCTGAGAAGGAGGGTGGTTTCACCAGCACTAGAGAAACCCTTCCATTTTGATGGTTTATGTATAAAGCTGCCTGGAAACTGAAGCAATGGAAGAGAAATAAACATAATTAATGACAGATGACAGATCATTCCTATGACTAAGGACAATAAACGTCTAAGGTTTTAGTGAACACCATAAAGGAAGCACTGTTGTTGTTTAGTTGCCATCTGTATACAACTCTTTGCGACCCCATGGACTGCAGCACACCAGGAAGCCTTAAAGGAAGGAAGCAATAAGGTTCCCTAAATCTTAGCAAAGATCAAACTTTTACAAATCAGACATCAATATTTTCCATTTAATGTTAGACTGTCAGAGTAGCATAGCATAGTGATTAGACTACAGCCTATAGAGAATATCAAATATAAACTCTGCCTCCCTAGTCAGAATGTTGTAGCTGGAACTTCTCACTGTGGCTTTAGCAGGATGAAATCAGCTAAAATATATTCTCCCTTATTTTATATTAAGGTTATTTCTATTAAGATAATATATTCTCCCTTACTTCTATTAAGGTAACATCACCACTACTAGACTTAGTCTATTTGATTTTGTCTCATTAGTTTTGTTACTCTATTTATAGGTTACTTTATTGGACTTTGATGATAGTTGTTTCAAATATTATATGCTTATCCAAAATGGAGTTAATTTCTTGGCTTGGGTACAGAAATTTTAAAGAGTCAATTTATAGGAGAGCAAACCTGTGGATAAATCTGTAAAAAATAGAATTTAATGGAATCATAAAAAGCAATGGTCAAAAAATTATCTGAATGATGATAAATTAGAAAAAGAGAAACTAAAAAGATACGCTAAAGAACACCGTAAAATGTCACTTACCCTTAGTTCTTCTTTTGTATTAAAACTATCAAGAAGCTGCTGATAATGTCTATCTGTCATTTGCCGTAATAGGGACAGGAGACAAGCAACAAACTCCCCCTAATGAATAAAAAAAAAAATCAAGCATGTTTTTTCAGCAAGTACATAAAACAACATCAACAACTTACTTTCAACTCTCAAAGTGCTCTCAAATAGAACACTTGAAGAAAAAAACCCACTATGATTCAAATTTACCCTATGATATTGTCTTAATCTAAATTAACCATGATATTACAGTCAAAATGTCTCCCTGTGAGGATGATCATTTACTTGGTACACATGCATTTTATAATTTAGTGTTTTTTTTTTTTTAACTTAGGTGGAAGCTTTTCAGAAGGGCAGTAACTACATACACTTAAAGAAGGTGAGGCAATGAGGCTTCTGACTATTTATTACACATTTACTGTGCCTTGGACTGTGCCTTGGTTCATTGTATCATTTGAGCCTCATATCAGTGTTATAAGGTAGGGAATATAATACTAATTTTCTTTCTTTCTTTTTTTTAATTGTAGTTGATTACAATGTTGTATTAATTTCTGCTGTAAAGCGCAGGGAATACTAATTGAAATAAAGTAAAATATAGGTTTGGTGGGCTAAAAATAAATTGGCAGAATTGGAGTTATTTCCAGCTTTTTATACTCCAAGCTCTTCCTATAACTTCCCGCTCAATATTTGAATTCCTATGATCTTCTCTAGCTCATTAGAGGGCCTATCAGCTAACTTGCTGGGTGTAGAGAAAGCCACACACAGCATAATGTTGGTTTCAATCTCCTTTTAAGACCAGTTAATTTTTAAAAATTTTATTGAAATATAGTTGATTTAGAATGTATTAATTTCTATTGTATAGCAAAGTGATTGTTACTAGAAGGTATAAACATCTTTTTTCATATTCTTTTCCATTATGGCTTATCACAGGATATTGAAGATAGTCCACTGTGCTATTCAGGAGGACAATTTGTTTATCTATCCTATATATATTAGTTTGTATCTGCTAACCCCAAATTCCCAATCCATCCCTCCCCTTTCACCCCCACTTCGCTCAGCAACCACAAGTCTAAGAACAGTTAAAGTTAACTGTGATTCATTTGTGCTTGGGTGCTATGCAACTGACTCCTATAAAATCCAAATCTTAAAAATTAATAATGAAAAGAAAAAAATGTATAACATCCATAGATTTGAGGACTTATAAAACTGTTATCGGGCTTCCCTGGTGACTCAGAGGGCAAAGAATCTGCCCACCAAAGCAGGAGACACAGGAGATATGGGTGGGTTAGATCCCTTGGTTAGGAAGATCTGCTGGAGAAGCACTCTTGCCTGGAAAATCCAATGGACTGAGGAAATCAGAGGGCTTCAGTCCATGGGGTCACAAAGAGTCAGACACAACTTAGTGACTGAGCACACACACACACACACACAAAATCATTATTGCTGCATTTCCTGATGCATTTCTAACAAAATATCTGTTTTCAATGAAACTTTTGCTCAGCAAAGAATTTACCTACTTTTAAGTATAATAGGAAAAGGAGTACGTCAAGGCTGTATATTGTCATCCTGCTTATTTAACTTCTATGCAGAGTGCATCATGAGAAACGCTGGGCTGGAAGAAGCACAAGCTGGAATCAAGATTGCCGGGAGAAATATCAGTAACCTCAGATATGCAGATGACACCACCCTTATGGCAGAAAGTGAAGAGGAACTGAAAAGCCTCTTGATGAAAGTGAAAGAGGAGAGTGAAAAAGTTGGCTTAAAGCTCAACATTCAGAAAACGAAGATCATGGCATCTGGTCCCATCATTTCATGGGAAATAGATGGGGAAACAGTGGAAACAGTGTCAGACTTTATTTTTGGGGGCTCCAAAATCACTGCAGATGGTGACTGCAGCCAGAAATTAAAAGATGCTTACTCCTTGGAAGAAAAGTTATGACCAACCTAGATAGCATATTCAAAAGCAGAGACATTACTTTGCCGACTAAGGTCTGTCTAGTCAAGGCTATGGTTTTTCCAGTGGACATGTATGGATGTGAGAGTTGGACTGTGAAGAAAGCTGAGCACCAAAGAATTGATGCTTTTGAACTGTGGTGTTGGAGAAGACTCTTGAGAATCCCTTGGACTGTAAGGAGATCCAACCAGTCCATTCTAAAAGAGATCAGCCCTGGGTGTTCACTGGAAGAATTGATGCTAAAGCTGAAACTCCAATACTTTGTCCACCTGATATGAAGAACTGACTCATTAGAAAAGACCCTGATGCTGGGAAAGATTGAAGGCGGGAGGAGAAGGGGATGACAGAGGATGAGATAGCTGGATGGCATCACCAACTCAATGGACATGAGTTTGAGTGGACTCCGGGAGTTAGTGATGGACAGGGAGGCCTGGCATGCTGTGATTCATGAAGTCGCAAAGAGTCGGACATGACTGAGTGACTGAACTGAACTGAAGTACATTTAAAACACTATAAGCACAATAAGAGAGGTAACCAGTGGTAAGTGAATGTGGATTTAGAGAAATGTAGTTTAATTGGGAATTGGATTCTTTGAGTTCACATGGGAAAATATTATAGACTCATATGTACAACTTGAGACTAAAAGCTTGGAGAAGTGGAATTTACCAATAGCAGTAGCTAAGTCAAGATAGTCAAAGCCACCAAGGCAAGGATGTTACTTTATGGCCATGTTAGTGGTAAAGAATCTACCTGCCAATGCAGGTGATATAAGAGCTGCAGGTTCAATCCCTGGGTCAGGAAGATCTCCTGGAGGAGGATATGGCAACCCACTCCAGTATTCTTAACTGGAAAATGCCATGGATGGAGGAGCCTAGTGGACTATAGACCACTGGCTTGCAAGAGTCAGACATGACTGAGCAACTGAGTGCACGCACGCATACACACGCGCACACACACACACATGGTACAAGAGATGTAAGTTGACTCCTTGCATGTGTATAATAATTTGCTACACACAGATATGACAAATTAATATTTCTACACACTTTTTAGGGCAAATATTTAAGAGCTCACCAGTATGGGTTAGCAGAAATACCCTTTAAGCTCAATATATTACTTTGTTAATGTCTGCACTTTTTAGCTGCTCTTATGTCTCAACCTGAAAACACAAATCTAGTTAGTGGAAATGCATTCAATTTTTCATCTTCAGTTTTTCTACATCTTAACCACACTATCTCCAATGTATCTACGATATTAACATTCTTAGACTATTTATTTCAACATACATTCTGTCTATGAATAGTGATATATCTTAAATGACATTATTTTTAATGATTTTAGTAAATCATAAAAATTACTCAAAAATGAGATTTTCATTAAATATTTGCAGTCACTGTACCAAGAGAATCTCTCTCTGAATCCATATTAATGACTATTTATCTCTGTCACATCCAGTTTAGGCCCAATGCAAACAACTTGTCATGCTAATCTCTCATCCTGGCACATTTAAGATATGTTGTCAATTCCAATATCTACCTTACAATGTCATTTTATTTATTCACTTCATCAGTTTAGGAACATTTAACCCTGTTAAAAGGCCGAGATGTCCAATATTTCACTGACATATCTTTCACCTGTAATTCTAAGAGACTTTAAGTGTCTGCATGAAAGTCATAGACTCATAATTTGTTAAAAATAAAAAATTATTGTTGGCCAAGGTTCAATTTGTATTACTGTTGGAATTTAAGTACAAATCATCTTTAGCAAGAACTCCACGCCACAGTGGTTGCATCCATATTACAACTAGATTGAGTATAATAGCCATTTCTACCAATACCTGGGAATAAGGTCTTCAAGAAACCTTCTATTATATATACCCAAATTTGCCCCAGAATTCCCCCTTACAGAATTCTGCCTTCTTCTTCCCTCAAACGCAGTCCACAGCACACAAAAACTTTAGACAAATGTAGAGCTATGTCTTCGGAGAAGCAATGGCAACCCACTCCAGTACTCTTGCCTGGAAAACCCCATGGACTGAGAAGCCTGGTAGGCTGCAGTCCCTGGGGTCGCTAAGTCAGACACGACTGAGCAACTTCACTTTCACTTTTCACTTTCATGCATTGGAGAAGGAAATGGCAACCCATTCCAGTGTTCTTGCCTGGAGAATCCCAGGGACAAGGGAGCCTGGTGGGCTGCCATCTATGGGGTTGCACGGAGTCGGACATGACTGAAGCGACTTAGCAGCAGCACAGCAGCAGAGCTATGTCTTAGATATGGCTCCTGCTGAACTGAGTCACCCACTCTATAAATGGTGCTGAACAGAACTATGCACACAGACGCATTTACCAACGGTAAGGAACTCTGGAGTCCAATAGTTGCGGGGGTGAACAAATGGCCATATAGGCCTCTTTCTAAAATCTGCTTCCATGTACAATGAGATGTTTGAAAGGAAGTGATTGCAATGGTGCTCTACCCTCCCCCAACTCCCCCCAACTAGCAAGAGTATTTTAAAGCTTAAACAGCAGTTGGTAGAAGAACAAAAAGTACAACCCATTTAGGTAAAAAAAAGGCTACTGTTATCTGGAGTTATGACAGGAGTGGAAGCCAGTCACCCTCTTGGTTTTACCAGGAGACAAGGTGAAGACGTGGCACTTGCAGAGAGCTGAAACACTTCACCATGACACACAGTGGGACTGGCTTTTACCCACAGCATGTCCGCTTATAGTGGGCACTTTTTCTGTAAACACAGAAAGGTGCTCAGGGTAGGACTGCCATGGAAGTCCTATTCCATGGGAATAGGTCCCATGCTGAATAGGGTCTCTGCTCCCTATTCAGAGAGCCTGTTCTCTAATTCAGAAAGAGGAAGAAATTAGATAGGTCTTCAGTGCCCAGAGAAATAACCTTGCCAATGATCAGGACCTATTTCTCACCTTGGAATTAGTTAAAAAACAAGTAGCTCTTTAAGGGGCTTTCCTGGTGGCTCAGTAGTAAAAAATCTGCCTGCCAGTGCATAGATGCAGGCTCAATCCCTGGGTCAGGAAAACCCCTGGGGGAAGGAAACAGCAGCCCATTACGGTATTCTTGCCTGGGAAATCCCAAGGACGGAGGACCTGGAGGGCTACAGTCCGTTGGGTCACGAGTCGGACACCACTTAGCAACTGAACAACAATAATAAACAACAACAATAAAGCAGCTCTTATAGGAAACTGCCTTCAGCAGGAAGCCCCTTTTCCTTGTCACTTTAGCAGAGATACACTATAACTAACTTTTAAACCAGGCACCCTCATGTTCTACTCATCCTCAGCCCAACACACCTTTCAGATCTTTTAATCACACAATACTTTGCCTAACTGGTCCATTCTTTCTGTAGATCAAAGGAGTAGAAATGAAGAATAAGCGATGAACAAATGACCAGATCTCTTCTCTAGCTCTCCCTTCAGTAATCTGAGCAAAATGTGTGACCAAACTGTATGAACAACATCTAGGGGACGATCACAAGGGTTGGACAAATCTGCACACAGTTGAAGAATGGTGGTGATTCTGACACCCTATCTCAATGATGAGCTGAGGTTACTTCCCTGTTTCTTTTAAAAGCTTTTGTTGCTGAGCAGAATCTTTGGAGGTGGTTTTAAGGGATGCTGAGTTCATCATCTCCCCAGATGGCTGGCATTTTGATTAAAGGCATCTTTCTTTTCTACCATTTGTGAGTGTGTAATTGATCTTATAAATGGGAAGCAGCCAAACTCGATTCGTTCAACAATAACAACATAGACATTACTTCTACAATAATAATATTATGGACTGGTGTTGCTACCACAATTACTAATGGCTAAAATGTACTGATATTGCTTAAACACTTCTATAGATTTGATGAAACTCTCAAACTCATGTTGAGATAAGTAAAATTACTTTCTCTATTTTAAAGGCAATTAATCAGAAGCTTGCCCAAGAGCATGCACAGGTAATCAAAGGGCAGAGTAGGATTCAGACCAGGTCTGCCTGAGGACTTGAAAACAACCTATCTTGAAGCATAAATCTATAAAATCTAAGATAACAAATTATTTAAGTACACATTTCTTGCAAATTTCATCCCACATACCAGAGTTTGGGTTGGTACATGGCAAGGGCCACAAAACAGCTATGTGCGGGAAAGGTTTCACTTTATGTGATTTTCCTAAAATTGTAGCAAACCAGACAAACCCCCTGTCTGCCCAAACCCACCAATGAGCATCACTCACTGCCTTCTCAAGTCTCTTAATTTGCACTGATGATTATACTCTGAGGACTTCCCAGGTGACTCACTGGTAAAGAATGCACCTGCCAAGAAGGAGACATGGGTTCGATCCCTGGGTGGGGAGGATCCTCTGGAGGAGAAAATGGCAACCCACTGCAGTATTCTTGCTGGGGAAATCCTATGGACAGAGGAGCCTAGAGGGCTACAGTCCAAGGGGTTGCAAAGAGTCGGACACAACTGAGCAACTAAACTACAACACTACGCTGTGAAGACCTACAGGTCATGATGACCCAGAAACATCTGACAGTTTCAACCCTGTTGATAGATACAAAGTAGTTTGACAAAGTGTTTTCGCGTTTGACCCTGGGCAGTCTTTGACCACATGGAGCATTTCCTGTGATTTTGTTTGGTCGGCCATTATAATTTTAGGACTGTGCTGGAGCTGTATTGCCAGGAAGCAGTTGAAATGTCACCAGCAAAACCAAAATGAAGGAGACTTTCTTCTGCTTTTGGGAAGCTGGAGTATATATGTTTTTCCCAATTCCTTCTGCCAAGTACAACAGAAACCCCTCCATTATATATAAAACAAACAAGATGACTCTGGAAAGTGGAAAGAGAACAGGCCTGCTAGAGACCTCAGACCCAAGGAAGGACAGGGTGCTACATTCTCTGGGTTTTCTTTTTGCCTCCAATATCTTGCCCCTGAAGTTGAAGAAGCTGGCCTCCTTGAAATAACAGTAATTGTAACAATCTCCCTAACTACCCCTAACCACTGCCTCTGCTCGGCATTTCACAGAAAGCCTGCTCTCTTAAGCCAAAGCCCAGGAAAGGGTAAGTTTAACAAGAGAAAACTTTTAGCAGTCACTTCTTTACTGTAGCTCAACATCACAAAAATCTGGCTGTTTTCAAACCTACAAGAGCCAAATGGGGAGTCCAGATTTTCCTCTTTACAAGGCTGTGATGGGATACCCAACATCTGTCTCCAGAGTGGAGAGTCAAATAGGGGGCAGGTATGTTCATGACCACTCGTCTGTGTCAGTGAAGCCAAGCTAAGGAGAATGGACTTCTGCCTCCAACTGCCCATCGTGAGTTGGCATCCCAACCCTTTCCTTGCTAAGTAGTGTCACATAAAGCCATGTGAAACAGAAGGTTGAAATAAGATCTGGAGTCTTATAATACAAAAATGTCCAGATTTCAACTGAAAATCACCCATCATACAAAAACCCAAGAAGATCTCAAACTGAACGAAAAACGACAAGAGATGTCAACACTGAGATAATAGAGATGTTAAAATTATCTGACAGAATGAATATAAAAATCAACTTAAAATGGTTCACAGACTTTACTGTGACATATAAAACTATAATACTTTTAGGGAAAAAGAAAAAAAAACCCTAGGAGATAACCTTCAGAATATAGGGCTAGACAAAAAGATTTCTTAAACTTGACATCAAAAGCATGAGCCATCAAAGGAAAAACTGATAAACTGGACTTCATCAAAATTAAAAACTTTTGCTCTACAACAAAAAGACCTTGTTAAAAGGATGAAAAAACAAGCTACAGAGTGGGATAAAATATTTGTAAATGACATATTCAACCAAGGACAGCAATCCAATTAGAAAAAGGAGAAAAGACATTCCACTGAAAGCGATGTATAGATGGCAAAAAAAGTATGTGAAAAGATGTTTGGCCTCATTAATCATTAGGAAAATGCAAGTCAAAAGCATGATAAGATACCACTACCCACCTATCAGAGTGTCCCCATCCTTCCCCACTCCCCAAAGCGACAACACTAAATGCTTATGAGGTCCTGAGAAATTGGGTCATTCATTATACACAGCACTATGAGAATGTAAAGTTATATACCCATTATGGAAATAGGTAAGGCCATTTATTAAAAACCAAAATAGGCTACTACCATACAATCCAGCAACCATACTCCTGGGAGTATTTATCCCAGAGAAATGAACTTATGCTTACATAAAACCCTGCATGAAAATGTCTATAGCAGCTTTGTTAGTAACAGCCAAATTCTGGAAACAACCAAGATGGCTTTTGGTATAGCACATCTATAGCACATCTACACCATGAAAACCACTGAGTAAGAAAAAGGAACAGATATATCTATTTATATATGTGTATATGTACACATACACAATGACCTGGATGAATTTCTAGAGGATTAAGCTGAGTTTAAAAAAAAAAAAAGCCAATCACAAAAGTTATGTACTGCATGGTTCTACTTGTATAACATTCTTTTTAAAATTTTTTTAAAAATCATAGTCGATTTACAATGTTGTACCAATTCTCTGTTGTACAGCAAAGTGACTCAAGTACAGCATTCTTAAAATGACAAAGTAACAAGAAAAGGAGAACAAATTTTGTGGTTGACAGGCTTAAGAAGGAGGTGAAGACGGGAGAGAATTGAGTTTGGCTATAAAAGGGCAAGATAGGGGATTCTTGGGGTGGCGGAATATTCTGCATATTGACTGCATTACTGTCGATATCCTAGTTGTGATACTGTGCTATAGTTCTGAAAGACATTACCATTAGGGAAACTGGATAAAAAGAACACGGAACATTTGTATTATTTTTCACAACTGCATGTGACTCAAATTATCACAAAATAAAAATTTCAGAAAAACATGAGAAGACAGAACAAAAAAATTGAAAACAAACTCCCGCAAACTTTCAAACCCATAATGAATCTCCAGTGGCTTTAAGAAAAAGCATGTTTTGAGCATTTACTATGGACCAGAGAGTTGCCAAATACACAAAGTTAACCCTATGAGGTAGGTGGCACTTTACACATGAAATTCCACCAGATCATGAAAAATTAATAGCTTGCTCTTCTTTAATGAGGCATACAACTATTACATATATTAGGAAGTTTTTCATACAATCTTTAACCTTTGTTTGTTAAAAGAAATTGAGTAACTTTGCTTCCCAAACCCAGAGCTTGGTAGGAAGAACCAGGTAAACCTCAGCTCTGAAAGCAGAGAAAATAAAATGCAATACCAGATGGCCATCCTTAAGGCATTCAACCCTGGCAGGACAGCCAGAGTGGGCTTTCTATCTTGTTGCTGTTTGTTGTTTATTCCCTAAGTCCTGCCCAACACTTTTGCGACACCATGGTCTGTACCCCACTCTGTCCATGGGACTTCCCAGACAAGAATACTGCAGTGGGTTGCCGTTTCCTCCTCCAGGGGATCTTCCTGACCCAGGAATCGAACCTGCACCTCCTGGATTGGCAGTTGGGGTTTTTACTACTGAGACACCTGGGAAACCCTCTATTTCTTTAAGTAAGAGAAAAAAAAATATCTTCATCAGGAGCTAGGCAAACATTCTTACGATAGTGGTTCTTAAGTGCACAATTTGTAGAAAAAATAGCAAAAGGCTGACATTTTGGTTAATAACCATGAAAACTATAGCATTTCCTGCCATTTCTGCAAGCGGTATTTAGAAGAATGATCTATATCAGACCTTAAAAAAAAAAAAAGCCCACAATGGTCAACTGAATGTGAGTTTCAAATGTGAAAATTTATGTACCCATCCATCCATCTCTCTCTCTCTCTCTACACACATACATATAAATATATATACAAATAAACTATCACATAAATTATGTCTTAATATTTGTAACTCATGTTACATTAGATTCATAAAATAGTGGAGCTTGAAGATATCTCAAAATCACCGAGTCAAACTTCCACAATTTATAGCTGAGGAAACTGACTTCCCCCACCAACCTGCCACCAAATTAAGATCCTTACTAGCCATAGCAAAATTCACAATCAAAACTTAGGATCCTTGACTGCTTTGGTCTGTTTCACTGTTCTAACTTTCTCAAGCAATTTGATGAATGAAAAGAGAATGGATAGTTATCAGGAGACTGAGGATATAGAGCCACAGATTAACCTGAATTGGGCAAAATGGGGGAGAAAAAAACTGGGCCAATTTGGCTTTTCTGCAATTAGAAATATCTTAACCCAAGATCTTTTAACAAACATGCATCTTACTCCCATCCCCTGATAAAACAAAGGTAAACTTACATTTGAAATGAATACAGATCATCTCCCAAGTTCAGATTCCCCAGATTCTTACAGCAACCCACCCTCAAAGCAACTGAGGCTTTAACAAGCACAACTCTGCAGTTTTACACCATGGCCTTACCGTGACATCCTGGAACTGAAGCCTCATGGTGGAGCCAGATGGCTGCGGACGACTGGTGATCTCCAAGATGGTTCTCAGCAGGATGTCCAGCAGGCTGGCCACTATCACATCTATTTCCTCCAGCACAGATTTTTCCTAAAGGAAAAATAATAATAATAATAATAATGTGCTCAGGAAATTGTGGCCTAAAATAAGAGGTCTAACAAAGGACTCGAGCTTGTCAGTCCTGGACCTCCCCTAATTTATCTAAGTGAATGATCTTTCATAGAAAACAAAAGGTACAGAGATGTTAACACCTTACCCAAGAGTACGTGACTCCGTAGTACAGTGGGAATCTGGGATGAAAGTAAAAAGGTGGGGTGATGGTCTGGAACACACCCGAAACTAATCTGGAACATCAGCTATGCCACTAACGTGGTGTGTGTCTCTCTGTGAGTTAAGTTTGCCTCTCTGGGCCTGACAGTTCACTAAACATCCCTCTTGGTTTTAAGAGTTTGTAATCTTTTGATTTCAGATTGTGTTTACATTTACTCTTCTCATCACTGGAGTTGCATGGGTCATTTTCCAAAACTCCTAAGTGCAAATGACTACTCCTATAAAGTGATTTTTCAGTTCAGTTCAGTCACTTAGTCATGTCCGACTCTTTGTGACCCCATGAATCACAGCACGCCAGGCCTCCCTGTCCATCACCAACTCCCGGAGTTCACTCTAACTCACGTCCATCTAGTCGGTGATGCATCCAGCCATCTCATCCTCTGTCGTCCCCTTTTCCTCCTGCCCCCAATCCCTCCCAGCATCAGGGTCTTTTCCAATGAGTCAACTTTTTGCATGAGGTGGCCAAAGTACTGGAGCTTCAGCTTTAGCATCATTCCTTCCAATGAACACCCAGGACTGATCTCCTTCAGAATGGACTGGTTGGATTTCCTTGCAGTCCAAGGGACTCTCAAGAGTCTTCTCCAACACCACAGTTCAAAAGCATCAATTCTTCGGCATTCAGCTTTCTTCACAGTCCAACTCTCACATCCATACATGACCACAGGAAAAACCATAGCCTTGACTAGACGGACCTTAGTCGGCAAAGTAATATCTCTGCTTTTGAATATGCTATCTAGGTTGGTCATAACTTTTCTTCCAAGGAGTAAGTGTCTTTTAATTTCATGGCTGCAATCACCATCAGCAGTGATTTTGGAGCCCCCCAAAATAAAGTCTGACACTGTTTCCACTGTTTCCCCATCTATTTCCCATGAATGTAAAGATTAGCAAACAGCATTCAGTTTGAATGAATGATGTTAGTTACAGACTGGACTTAATGTCAGTGGCTGTGGTGGGACTGCTCTCCCAAAGCAAAATGAATACTATCTAAGCCCCAGAACTTGAGAGAGAGAGCAAAATTTTCTGCACTGACTAAAGGTACTGGATTTGAGTTCTTATTATACCTGCACCAGACAAAGGACTATGATGACAAACGCTTTGTGTAGCAAGAAGATTACTTTTGCAAAGAAAACTTTTACAAAGTATGAGTTTGAAGGACCCTTTTGGCTGGGATTTTATGATAAACTTTCTTACACTGGAAAGAAAACTTCTAAAGATTTCCCCCCAGAACAGAGTTTCTGCTCTGACTCCCTTATCAGATAAATGCAAAAATTGACCAAAACTTCAACAATGAAATAGGAGAGGAAAAAAAGAATCTGTACTAACACCTGACGTTTTTGGTTTTCTGAAGTAACCTTTTAAACTTCCTTCTCATTCTCAGCAATGAGAGTTAGCAAAAACATTCTCACTAGGCACTAGGCACGGTATAGCTATACTTTACTGAATTGGGTGTGTAAAAAGCAATGGTCCCTCCTATGCAGGCCACTCATACCATACCTTCAGACACAGAGTTTCTGGCCTTTTTCTCTCAAGGGCCAACTCTGTTCCCACCAAAGAACCGATGCTTTTGAAATGCGGTGCTGAAGAAGACTCTTGAGAGTCTCTTGGACAGCAAGGAGATCAAACTAGTCAACCTAAAGGAAATCAACCCTGAATACTCATTGGAAGGACTGACGCTGAAGCTGAAGTTCCAATGTTTTGGCCACCTGATGCAAAGAGCTGACTCACTGGAAAAGACCCTGATGCTGGGAAAGAGTGAAGGCAGGAGGAGAAGGGGGTGACGGAGGATGAGATGGTTAGATAAGCATCACTGACTCAATAGACATGATTCTGAGCAAACTCTGGATGATGGTGAAGGACAGAGGAGCCTGGTGTGCTGCAGTCCATGGGGTCACAAAAGTTGGACATGATTTAGCAACTGAACAACAATATCTGTTCCCACAGTACTGGAGTCCTGTGTCCAAGACTTCTACTGGAAGCACATGCCAGCTGGCTGCGGAGCTCTTCAGAAGGTGATCATAACTCCGAGGGAACAAACATGGGGAAACGATAGCATGCTAATAAGTGGGAGGCAGAGAAACAGGCATCCCAACATTCACTGCCATTCCTGCTTTGTAAAAGTTGTCACGGATGAGGCTGCGTAGTAAACAGGTGCAAACAGATGGAACTAAACTAGAACATCCTTTGCACATGGACTTTCACACCAGACCTCTGAACCATGAGCATGCAGGGGGGTACTCCCGTTTATAAGCAAGCATGTGATTTTTCTTTGTTGACACTGCATTGTCTAATACAAACAGCAATTTCTCCAGAGTCAGGAACATTGACAGGAATTCCTAGAGCCATGACAATGGAGTGATCAGTAATGGTTGTGGTGCAAGACACCACCAGGCCCCTGGGCCTCTCTTTAGCTTTCACTGTGTGTACAGGGCTTGGCCCAAGGCCTGGGGCCGAGCTCTGACCATCACCATCCAGTCTTTCACTGAATGGGCCCAAACAGACTGTCTCTGCAAGCAATAATTTATTCTTGCCACAGAGCATTTATCAAGATTAAAGACACATGTGGGAGGCTTTGAGATTTCTAATTTTTCTCATTGGGTATTCAGTTCTTTCTTGAAATACAAGTTGAAGACACACAGGTTATTTGGGGCTACAGCCATCCTACAAGGTTAAAAAAAAATTCCTTTAGAAGAAAAGTAAAAAGTCCAACACAGATGGAAATGAAAGTGAGAGTCTCAAAGGAAGATTCTTTGGTGTGCTTTCTCAGAAGACTTAAAATTTTCTTTCCAGAAGCCATCTGATGGGCGCTATATCCTATGACCTGTGTTTACTTACTGAGCTATTCTTCTTGATGAGACAAAATACGTTGCTAAGGATCCGTGCACACATGATCAGGTCCTTCTGTTCTTGCAAGTGCATGGGAGGTGATGTAACACGACAGGTAAGAGAATGTACCGGGAATCTGGAGGGAGAAGAAGTATTAGTGTCATATTTAACAGGCCCAAGCAAACCTAGTGCAAATCCTTATCTACTCTTTAATTTTAACTGTTAAATTATTAACACATATAGTTAGAAAAGTACTCATTCTACAAAGTTGATACTGAAAAACAGTAGTCCCTTCTCCAACCCATGACTACTGGCCTTTCACTCTTTTATTGAAACAGGTTTTTTTGTTTGTTTGTTTTTACTACCAAATACCTAAATAGCATGTTTTCTTGCTATCTCCAGACTTTTCATTGAGATGGATCATCGACTCACTTCTTACTATGGTAGATGAGAATTTAGTTTTTTGTTTTGTTTTCTAACCTCTTTTTCTTCTCTCCAGCCTGTTAAAAGAGTTATATCAGAATTTCTGGCTAAATTAACAGTTTTCATTTCCTGCTATTCTGATTTCCAACCCTTTCTCCATGATCAGATTTTTGTTTTATTTTTGTTTCTCTTTCTGAAAGTTTTCAGGAAATTATTCCTTGCAATTCAAAACTTCACGATCATATACTTTGTCATGGCTCTTAAAATCCATAAACTCATGCCCTTTAGTTCTGGGAACTTGCCTTGAATTATTTCTAGTATTATTTCCTTCCTGCTACTGCTAGTTCTTCTCTCCTCTGTCTGGAACTTTGACTACATTCATGTCATGACTATCTTAAACTATCTTCTACTTTTCTTGAATATTTTTTCATATTTGTGATCTCTAACTTGTCATAAGTATTTGAAATACTATGGTGATAAGTAATCTAAAAACTGACTTATATGCAGTATCTATTCCAATATTTTGAAAAAGTAACAGTGAATATGCCTATTATCCTGAAGGTTTATTTTTCAATGTGATGTCATGAACACAAAATTACTGCCTATCTTGGGCCCATAATGGGAATTTTATTTATAGGATGTGCCCACTTGCAAATACTCCAGCCCATCCTGCTTGGTTTTCTAAAAGATGTCTCTGTGAAACAATTAATTTTGGTTCACATAAATCCTTGTGTCTTACAGACAGCTTGTACAAGCTATAATCCCACCTCACTCATTCAAGGAAAAATGGATAAGCTAAATAACTCTATACCTATTAAAGAAACTCAACTTGCTATTAGGAGTACACAAGGAAAATTCCAGACCCAAGTAGCTTCTATGAGTTCTATGAAGCAATACTTAGAAGAAAGCATATCAAGTCTACATAAATCTTCCCAGAAAATAAAATAAACAAGGTATACAATTAACTCATTTTATGAGGCCAGCATTATCTATGCCAAAATTAGTCAAAGACATTTTAAGACAAAACTATAGATTTGCTATCTCTCATCAACATAGATGCAAAAATTCTTATAAAATTTTAGCATAATACACATACAGTGATTAAATAGGTTTATCCTGGGACTGAACAATCGTTTTAACATTTGAAAGTCAATCAATCAGTGTGATTCACTATATTAGCAGATGTATGAAAAATGTGAAAAATTCAGTATCCACTAATGATAAAAGGTGATAATTAAAGAATAATAGATAGTTTTCTCAAATTGATAAAGGGCATTGATGAAATACCTACTGTTAGCTAACATAATAGTAAAAGATTGAATGCTTTGTCATTAAGATCAAAAATAAAGCAAGGAAGGCCAATTTCACCAATTCAACACTGCACTGGATTGCTAGCCAGTATAATAAGGTATATCCATAAGTGAAAAAATGTATGATCCTGTATCCTAATAAAAATTTTAAGTATTCACAATTCAGAAAGTGCGTTTATGGGTGTTTGCCTGACTTCTCTTGTTGTCTTCTTGATTTCTTTCAGTAGTGAGGTTGGGCGTTATATTTCTTTTAATGCCTGCCACTGGGCTACCAACACAATGAGGTGCGGCCTGAGGTTTACCATCAAAACAAACCACATAAGTCACAGTCATGCTTCACTTTCAGAAAATGAACACAAAGTGTTAACATTCAGTAGAACTCACTGCAGGCTTCCCTGCAACAGGAGCCTTACCAGGGAACTTCAATGCAACAGAAAGTGAAAGTCACTCTGTTCTGTCAGACTCTTTGTGATTCCATGGACTATACAAGTCCATGGAATTCTCCAAGGACTAAATACTGGAGTGGGTAACCTATTCCTTCTCCAGGGGATCTTCTCAACCCAGGAATCAAACCAAGGTCTCCTGCATTGCAGGTGGATTCTTTACCAGGTGAGCTACCAGGGAAGGCCGATACTTTATAAAACAATTACTTGACAAAAAGAACAAAGAAAAGGAAACTGAAAGCTTAAATGACAGGAGTCACTGCCTAGTGATGCTTAATTAGAAAGGAAGATAAAGCTTATCTGATATGTTCCTGCAGCCAGTGGGATTTGATTTCTAAAAATTCAATTTGCAACCAACTGTTAAGGAAATCTCTATTGACAAAATGTAAGGCAACAAATAATTGGTGTGTGGTGTGTGTAAAAAGAAATATATGAGTTGCCTGAAGATTTGCTGCTTCTCCATTACCAGGGTAATATCAGCCAATGCACATGATAGAATTGAGGGGTAAATCCCAAAAGAGCTGACTGGTTAAAATGCTAATTCTTACCTTTAAAACAAAACACCTGGAGTCATCAAGAAGGCCAAAGGAAAACAGAAAAAGGCTCAAAGAAGAAACAAAACACAGACTTGAACATACAGTAAGTTTCTGAGCAGTAGACTCTGTTATGCAGGTTCTGTCCTTGAAAGGGTCAAAACACTCAGATTCAGATTCTCAGATAAAGCTCACTGTACGGTGTGTCTTACTTTTTGTCTGTACACACTTGATGAGATAAAGCCAATTCCCATTCAGTTCAGTTCAATTTAGTCGCTGATTCGTGTCCAACTCTTTGCGACCCCATGAATCGCGGCATGCCAGGCCTCCCTGTCCATCATCAACTCACACAGACTCATGTCCATTGAGTCCGTGATGCCATCCAGCCATCTCATCCTCTGTCGTCCCTTTCTCCTCCTGGCCCCAATCCCTCCCAGCATCAGTCTTTTCCGATGAGTCAACTCTTTGCATGAGGTGGCCAAAGTACTGGAGTTTCAGCTTTAGCATCATTCCTTCCAAAGAAACCCCAGGGCTGATCTTCAGAATGGACTGGCTGGATCTTCTTGTAGTCCAAGGGACTCTCAAGAGTCTTCTCCAACACCACAGTTCAAAAGCATCAATTCTTCGGTGCTCAGCCTTCTTCACAGTCCAACTTTCACATCCATACATGACCATTGGAAAAAACGATAGCCTTGACTAGACGGACCTTTGTCGGCAAAGTAATGTCTTTGCTTTTGAATATGCTATCTAGGTTGGTCATAAGTTTTCTTCCAAGGAGAAAGCGCCTTTTAATTTCATGGCTGCAATCACCATCTGCAGTGATTTTGGAGCCCCCAAAAATAAAGTCTGACACTATTTCCACTGTTTCCCCATCTATTTCCCATGAAGTGACGGGACCAGATGCCATGATCTTTTTTTTCTGAATGTTGAGCTTTAAGCCAACTTTTTCACTCTCCACTTTCAGTTTCATCAAGAGGCTTTTTAGTTCCTCTTCACTTTCTGCCATAAGGGTGGTGTCATCTGCATATCTGAGGTTATTGGTATTTCTCCTGGCAATCTTGATTCCAGCTTGTGCTTCTTCCAGTCCAGCATTTTTCATGATGTACTCTGCATATAAGTTAAATAAGTAGGGTGACAATATACAGCCTTGACATCCTCCTTTTCCTATTTGGAACCAGTCTGTTGTTCCATGTCCAGTTCTAACTGTTGCTTCCTGACCTGCATATAGGTTTCTCAAGAGGCAGGTCAGGTGGTCTGGTATGCCCATCTCTTTCAGAATTTTCCACAGTTTCTTGTGATCCACACAGTCAAAGGCTTTGGCATAGTCAATAAAGCAGAAATAGATGTTTTTCTGGAACTCTCTTGCTTTTTCCATGATCCAGCAGATGTTGGCAATTTGATCTCTGGTTCCTCTGCCTTTTCTAAAACCAGCTTGAACATCTGGAAGTTCACAGTTCACGTATTGCTTCCGTGGTGACTCAGCTGGTAAAGAATCCGCCTGCAATGCAAGAGATCCCGGTTCCATTCCTGGATCTGGAAGATCAGCTGGAGAAGGCTTCAGATCCCATTAGCAATTTCCAAAAGGTGTGGGGCTAGGAAGAGGAAGCAGCAGCTAAGAAATGCTGATGAACTTCCTCCTTGAGGTTAATTTCAAGGAAAGTTCTCATCTTTGCTCCTCTAGCAACAAAGCTTTAGACAATCATCCTTGTAGTCCTCTGTCCCTAAGTGAGTGAGGGCTGTGAGTCCTGTAGGGGCATGCAGCGTTTCCAGCCACTCTCCACCAACTGTCCCAGTATAGGCTGGACACCAGCAGGACTCCCAAGCAGGTGCTCCATGGCAGCCTCAGGATGCGGAGATGGTACCCCAGGTGGGCAGGAGGTCCGGCTGTGGCACAGCTCTGAATGGAGCAGAGCTGCTGGCTGCAGGGAAGCACCAGCAGGACAGAAAGCCCTGAAATCAGAGCTGGTTTAGGCCTTTGTATCCAAGATACCGGGACATTAACTGTTAAAGTCACGGACATCAACAGAACCTGCAAACAAGCCCTTCAGACACTGGTGGACAGAAAATGCTCAGAATGGACAGGACTGATGATGATTTAAGGGCTTCCTGCCATGCACACACAGTCAGCACCACACAGGTAGACAACAGCCCAGGGCTAGGGATGATCTCTGTGTGGCCCAGGTTTCTTATCCAGTGGATTCAATCTCCCACCCTTAAAGCAAAATACTAAGGAAGGCAGAGGAACCAGAGATCAAACACCAGCATACCCTGGATCATGGAGAAAGCAAGGGAGTTCCAGAAAAACATGTACTTCTGCTTCATGGCTATGCTAAAGCCTTTGAGGGTGTGGATCACAACCAACTGTGGAAAGTTCTTAAAGAGACGGGAGTACCAGACCACCATACCTGTCTCCTGAGAAACATGTATACAAGTCAAGAAGCAAGTTAGAACCTGACATTGAACAACTGACTGGATCAAAATTCTGAAAGGAATGTGACAAGGCTGTATACTGTCACTCTGCTTATTTAACTCATATGCAGAGCACATCACGAGAAATGCTGGAGTGGATGAAGCACAGGCTGGAATCAAGACGGCCGGAAGAAACATCAATGACCTATATGCAGATGATACCACTATAATGGCAGAAAGTGAAGAGTAACTGAAGAACCTCTCGATGAAGGTGAAAGAGGAGAGTGAAAAAGCTGGCTTAAAACCCAACATTCAGAAAATTAAGATCATGGCATCCAGTCTCATCACTTCATGGCCAATAGAAGGGGAAAAGCAGGGAAGCAGTGACAGATTTTCTCTTCTTGGGCTCCAAAGTCATTGTAGACAGTGACTGCAGCCATGAAATTAAAAGACACTTGCTCCTTGAAAGAAAAGCTATGACAAACTTAGACAGCATATTAAAAAACAGAGACATTACTTTGCCAACAAAGCTATGGTTTTTCCAGTAGTCCTGTATGGATGTGTGAGCGTTGAAGAATTGATGCTTTTGAACGTGGTGTTGGAGAAGACTCTTGAGAGTCCCTTTGACAGCAAGGAGATTAAACCAGTCAATCCTAAAGGAAATCAGTCCTGAATATTCATTGGAAGGACTGATGCTGAAGCTGAAACTCCAGTACTTTGGCCACCTGATACGAAGAACTGACTCATTTGAAAAGACCCTGATGCTGGGAAAGATTGAAGGAAGGATGAGAAGGGGACGATAGAGGATGAGACAGTTGGATGGCATCACTGACAAAATGGATATGAGTTTGAGTAAGCTCCGGGAGTTGGCAATGGACAGGGAGGCCTGGCATGCTGCAGTCCATGGGGTAACAAAGAGTTGGACACAAGTGAGCGAGTGAACAACAATTCCTGCTCCATCCTGATCCTGGTCATGACCTAGTACATAGCATTCATGAAGCATCTATCAAGTGTCTCTTATGCACCAGGCACTGTTAAGGAAGCTAGAGATAAAACTGTTTTCAGGATAAATACAACCCATGTTATTTTAGGCTCTTCTCCCAGGATGAGGGGGGAGAGACAGACTTGAAACAACTAAATCACCAATTCTTCAGTTATTACAGATGCGTTAGGTTATCCAAGAAGTAAAAAGCCAAAGAATGAGACTGATAATGGGATGGGTGAGGCAGATAAGAGACTTCTTGAGAAAATGAGAGTTCAACTGAATCTTGAAGGGTAAAGATGGATCAACTTGATTCAGAAAGGAACAGGAGAAAGTCAGTTCCAAGTAGAGAGAAGTAACACTGAGATTGGGACCAGGCAAGTGGGCAGGGCATTATCAGTCTACTTTGAGGGGAAAAAGAGCATTCTTCATTCCTGCAATTCTGTGCATCTTTACAAGGCCTGTCTGCTACAGCGTAAGCTGCAGTTAATAGAAAAGTTGTGCGCAAGTGGCATTTTCTAACGTGCAAGAAATTTAATTACAGTGCAAGAAAAGTCAATACTCAACTAGGCTTTACCTAAAGTTCAAAGAAAGAAAAGCTACAGGCACTCATCAACTGTAGTAAGATTTTATCAAGTCATCAAATTAATAGATACACCATCACACATCCTTTTTTTATATTGTGGCCTAAAATGGGGGGTGGGATGGACAGGTAGAGGCATTCGTTCCCAGAATAAACTTTTAAAACAGTCTTATGGGGACTTTCCTGTGGTGGTCCAGTGGCTAAGATGCCACGGTCTCTAGTGCAGGAGGCCCACGTTTGATCCCTGCTCAGGGAACAGGATCTTGCATGCCACCACTGAGACACAGTGCAGCCAAATATTAAAAATAACAACAACAACAAAGATGTCCTTAGAAACAGTCTTATAGTACCTTCGTCCCTTTCTCCTTTACTTTTTCATTGTGGCCATCAAGTCCACAAAAGAGCTAACAGGGAACTGGGGGGTTTCTGGCAAAAGGAAAAAACAATGACTTCTGGGTACTTTCTTATGAAATCCCTACGATACCTGGTTCTTCAGTTTGTGGGAATAGAAAGCAGCACCAGCAAGTTTCTCATCACTACACGCTCAGTGCATTTATGCTCACCTCTATTATCTACACTGTGGTTTGCCTGAGAAACTGCTCAATTATCCCAAAATAAAAACATGTATGACCTTACCTTAGCAAGCAAATACCTCACGAATGACCGCAAACCTCTGCTGAACAAGTCAAGCACCAAGTGATGGGGCCCAGTGAAGACAGAGGCAAAACCACAGGCCCCCAGAGCCTACCCTGTGGTCTGAGAAGACTCTACGCTCACCTTCTCACTCCCACAACTTCAACTGCCACTCAGCCCCCATTCTCCATGCTTCTGCCTCCCCCTGCCTCAACCTCTATCCTTCAAATCTGCTCTTTACTCATGCCTTCTCCAACATCACTGAGACCTTTTCCTGGCCTTCAAAAAACAGGAAGAATAGAATTGTGGGGAGAAAAGGAAAAGTGAGCAGCTCAACTTTTATACCTTAAATAAGCCTGCCTGGACCCCAGATGATTTAGACGTGGGGCAACAAGCTGCTTAAATTTCAAATCTGAGCTAAGTCTTTCAGGTCTGGTCGCTACCCTAGACTCTCACCTTGCGGGACTCTGCCTGGCTGTAGAATGCCTCCAGCCCTGAGGCTGCCCTCTGCCCCTTAACTCAAGATGGCTTGAACCTTCCTACCACCTTCCTACTTTTGTTGTTCCCTTCTGTGGAGTTAACCTTGTGTGTCCCTCTTTGCCTTTTGTGAGTGTTAATTTCTAATGTAAGCTCAACTGGAAGTATTCTGCAGCCATACTGCTTCCTTTGCATATCTCCTCCACTTTTTTTCTCTTTGGGGTTTGCACTGGTTAATTTTATATGTCAATCTGTGCCATGGGAGGTATTGGTTAAATGGTATTTGGTTAAATGCTATCTTTGGTGTGCCAGTGTATTTCTTCATGAGAATTATGTGTGATTTGGTAGGCTAAGTAAACCCCAACATGGGTGGGCCTCACCTAATCCGCTGAAGCTCTGAATACAAGAAAAGGTGGAGTAAACAAGAGTTTACTCTCTCTGCCTGTCATTCAGCTGAGATATCCACCTTCTCCTGCCTTCAGATTTAGACTGGTGGCTCAGATGGTAAAGCATCTGTCTGCAATGCAGGAGATCCGGGTTCAATCCCTAGGTTGGGAAGATCTCCTGGAGAAGGAAATGGCAACCCACTCCAGTATTCTTGCCTGGAGAATCCCATGGATGGAGGAGCCTGGCAGGCTACAGTCCATGGGGTCGCAAATAGTCGGACACGACTGAGTGACTTCACTTTTCACTTTTCTTTATACAAACACCTCTCCTGGTTTTTAGGCCTTGGAACTCAGACTAGAACTATGTCACCAACTTTGAATCTCCAGCTTGCTAACTGCAGATTTTCGGACTTCTCAGCCTCCACAAACACATAAGACAATTCCTTATAATAAATCTACAGACACACACACACACACACACACACACACACACACACAATTGTGTCTACTTCTCTGGAGAAGCCTAATATAGGATTGTAGTTCAATGACAACTTTCAGAACTTTCTATCTCTCCTAAGGAGCTTGTGACATCTACAGCTTGTTTTCCAAATATTTTAAAATCTATTTTCTTAAAGCATGGGTTGACTGTACTCTGTATGCCTTTCTGGCTAATATGAATGCCCCAGAAAACGAGATCACTTTCTCAGATCCTTCTCACTTCTCTATTACTAACCAGTTCATCTTTGTTGATCAGAATTCAGCTCAGAGTAGCAATTATCTCTGCCATACTCAGTGCTCTGAGAAATGGAACTGTCATTAAGGCCATCAAGACTTAAATACTTTGTCTTTAGCTGAATACATAGCCAGTTGATACCATGTAATGTACTCATCCCTATTTTATTTTCCCCTGTTCAGATTTATAATTTTAATCAGCAGAGCATCATTTGTAACTTCCATCTGGCCAAGATGTGTGTACTCATATAGCTGTAGGACTTCATGCTTCGTTTATTTTACTTGCAACAAGTAAATAAAATTCATAGACTCCTGAGTGTTTTTGCCTTTCATATATGGAGCTACACCATCACACTACTTTTAAACTGTTTGTTTTACCCCTATGTAGTAGGCAGAATAAATTGTTCCCCTCAAAGATATCTACATCTTAATTCTCAGAACCTGTGAATAGATTATGTTAAAGAGATTTTTCAGAAATGATTAAAATAAGGATGCTGAGCTGGGGAGATTATCCTGAATTATCTAGGTGGGACCTATGTAAACACAGAGGTCCTTACAAGTGAAAGCAGCTAGACAGAGTCAGAAATGTGAAGATGCTAAACTACTGGCTTTAAAGATGAAGTAGGGGGATAATGCAGGCAGCCTCTAGAAGCTGTCAGAGGCAAGAAAACAAATTATTCCCTAGACACTACACAAAGGAATGGGGCTCCATCCACACCCTGATATTAGGCCAGTGAGAAGCATTTTGGACTTCTGCCCTACGGAAATGTAACATAAGAAATTTGAGTTACATTAATCCACTAAGTTTGTGGCACTCGCTGTGGTACCAGCAGGAAACTACCAGGTAAAAACTTATCCAAAACATGAATCTGACCTCACCATTGTTTGTGATGCTATTCATGGTTTTCCCTTGTTGCTGTTGTTATGGTTCCTGGGTAATTTTTTTTTTACCACTAGTGCCCCCTGGGAAGCTCAGCGAGTCACTAAACAGCAAGCTAATCCTGTCTTCCCGGGGGCACTGATGGAAGTCAGGCCTCTTACTAGCATCTGTGCTGTGCTTCAGTGTGTCCCATTGATCAGAAGTCACTTTGTTTCTCAGAAGTTTACGTTTCCCCATAATTACCCTCCACGAGGAGTGTCCCCCAGAACCCGTGAAGCAGGCTTCCCCTCCCTCTCTTCCACATCACTAATCCTCAGCGCTGGAGGCCTTTCAGGGTTCACGTTCCCTGGGTCTCTTGAGTCCTTCTATTCTGGCCCCAGTAAATAATCTCACCACCTCCCACAGAGACCCAGTATGATTTCTCTACCACCTCCTGAGCATCAGTAATCAACAGGGAACTGAGTCCACAGACAGAACACATCTCCTAGGCGCAATAATGAACAAAAATAATTTCCTTACATTTAAAAATGATTTTCATTATCTATGTTGCTCTTTCTGTGTCAGACTTTAACCTAACAAAGAATTATCTAGCCAGTAAGAGAGAAATATGGTAAAAATCACCAATTCCTCTGATAGGAGAATAAACTCTTCTTAAGTTTGGTAATTGATATTGACAGAATTGATATTCTAGTCAAATCTGGATGTCTAGTTGGGACCTTCATCCTTTCTACTTCATACCACCTATTCTTCACCCTCAAGGAATCCCTAGTCATTGCAGCAGAACCCTAGGGCTCTGAGGGGTACAGTCTGAAAACTACAAGAAGCATCTTTCTTTCCAGGATGAGATGTGTTTTCATGGGGAGCAATTAGAAGGCCGAAGCCTCTTTCACATTGAAACATTGTTATCTCAGAAAAAAATCAGAAACATACTAATAGTCTATCAACAGGAGAAAAGATAAATTAAGCAGGATATACAAATATTCATGAGACTACTATGTAACAGTAAAAAAGAACAAGAGCTATATCTAAAGAATGGAAGAATTAAAAAGTACAATATTAATCAAAACGAAGCACTCTACAGAATGACATTCAATATAATATTATATAAAGACTAGAAGATGAAAAAATTTTGAAATGGTAAAAAATGATGTTTTTATAGCTACAGAATAAAGGCATAGAAAACAGAAACGAATCCGATAGTGGAAACATATATGAAGGAAGTGAGTATATACAAGAAGGCCTAGTTCTATAATAAGAAATCTCTTGAAAGATCTAAAGCAAATATCTCCCATTGTTGAGATTTATTATGCTCTAGTCTAGTTTCTATGTTTAAAGCGTTTCACAATAAAATAATGTAAAAAAAGGTTTCTTAACTATATTTTAGACCTATTTAAAAAATACAACACACACATATATGTATTCATATGAAAAGAGATTTCTCAAAAAATAATTTTTAAAAGTTTTTGATTCAGTGATAATGATGGAAACTTTTAAAAATAAAATTTAAAACGAGACTGAAGCTTCTGCACAACAAAGGAAACTATAAGCAAGGTGAAAAGACAGCCTTCTGAATGGGAGAAAATAATAGCAAATGAAGCAACTGACAAACAACTAANTGGCTGATTCATGTCAATGTATAGCAAAATGAATACAGTATTGTAAAGCAAAACAAACTAAAAAATAAAAATTAAAATTTAAAAAAGAATAAAAATAAAACGAGACTGGCATTTTATTATTTTTTTTTTAAAAAACTAGAGGAAAACAAGATGTGCTTCCCCCATAGCTCAGTTGGTAAAGAATCTGCCTGCAATGCAAGAGACCTGGGTTTGATTCCTGGGTCAGAAAGATCCCCTGGAGAAGGAAACGGCAGCCCACTCCAATATTCTTGCCTGGAAAATCTCATGTACAGAGGAGCCTGGCAGGCTATGATCCATGGGGTCGCAAGAGTAAGACATGACTTAGCAATTAAACCAAAAAAAAAAATTATGACAAAATCAACTTAGCAAGTAGTCCCTTGCTATTAGGATAAAATATATAAAAAACGACAACACACTGAAACTTTCACCCACTTTCAGAACACATATTGATGGGAAACTTCTAAGGACAAATGAGATAAACAAACAAGGATTATAGCAGGTTCCTGTAAGCACCTCAGAAAAGAAAAATTTTAATTTTGTTGAATGTTAAAAGAAAAAAAATCTACAGCAAGGAAAAAAGCATGCCCTACACTACAACTTGTTGTGATCTGAATTAACAATTTAATTATTAGAATTTTCACTTTTTCCAGAAATAAAGTTTTAAGAGCCATACTTTTGTGTCTGACTATTTAATAAACTCATTCTACCATCCAAATATACAATGCTTCTGAGAAAGAAGTTTTTAGTTTCCTTTTTAAATTGCTTCTGCTGACCTATGACTAGAAAATGTAAGTAATGGCTTTCTGGAGACACTCTCTCATCTGAGAAACCCAACACCTTACCTGGGTTGGTATAGAGCTGGCTCTCCACGGTCTTGCCAATGCACTGCAGTTTAACGGCCTGCAGGGCGTCATCCACGTGCACGATGGTCGGCAGACTGCCCAGGGTGTCCTGGACCAAGTTGGCCACCTCCCGGACGTCAAAGAGCTTCAGCAGCTCCGATACACAGCTGGGAAGGAGCTCAGAAACACAGCCTTTAAAAGAAGAAATTTAAGTCAATTCCCAGATATGCCCTGAGAAATCAGCCATGAAAATGTCAGTGAGTTTAAGACTGTGACAAATATTTTTAAACGGTAGGAAATAGAATGTCAAATGCTTCTGGTACCTAACTCTAAAAAGACTAAAAGGGCAAAATTTAGGGGAAAAAGGCATACCAAAACGGAGCAATTTTTCAAAATATGCAAAGGTACAACATAGTAAAAACTGGGAAATCCTGTAAAACAACTGACATTAGCAAAGTGATGGACAAAACCCCCACAGACTCAGCAGAAGGCAGCAGGATCACATGGAAGGAATACTCAGCCAAGACCTGGATTGTAATTATTTATGTTTCATTCTTTTATTGGAGAAGCTTTCTCAATTGCTCATTTAAATCTCATTTACCTTTAAGAAGCTAAACACATTAATTCCCTAAAACACTCAATTTATGATTAAAGAAAAAACATAGGACATCAGAAGCCATAAGATTATATGTAGGACTAGCTTGACTTCTAATCAACTCTGTGACCTTGGGCAAGTCATTTTAATCCCCTAGGTTTCAGTTTTATCACCTGTAAAATGACAAGATCATTAGCATAATCCCTCAGGTTACTTCAAGATCTAATGAAAATCTGAAACTGTGTATTAAGAACAATATTGTTTACATAAATAAAGAAACCTGATCATTATTTTTTAAAAGAAAAAAAAAATAGATGCTAGCATCAAACCCTGAAGGGCATACTTTAAAAATTGGGCTAAGACTGTACATCAAAACAAACTCAGCCTTTTAAAATTCCACAAAAGGAGGACAGTGGAAAGAAAAATTGATCAACCACCTGGTGGAGGAAGAGGCACATGTTTCTAATATGCTGAGATTCAACGGCTGTCAGATTTACCAATGAGATCTGACACCAGCAGAAAGTGGGTCAGGTCTACATGTGCTGATGATTCAAATACAGAATCTAATTCAAATTTGTGGACTTTGTATCTACTTATATAGCAGTGGCGGAAATATGTTGAAGAGCTGAGACCTGTTTCTGATGTCAGAACCATCAGAATGTTCTAGGTGCTAGGGTCAAAAGCTATGTTCTCCCTTTGACTTTTAAAATTATAGATCTACTTGAATGCTTTTAAAATTAATAACTGGATTTTTTTGGTAAAGACTATAATTATATAACCTTCATTTCACTCTGCAAAGAACTGAGTCATAAGATGAAGCTTAAAAAAATTAAATGAGGCCAGCTTTCTGATCACTATAAAGTCACCTAACTTGATATTCCTCAGAAATCCCTTAATGTATGCATCAATTCTTTATTTATACCTCTTTATTTCAAAAAGATATTTGTGCCTGCAATGTAAGATGCAATTATTAAAAAGGATAAAGAAAAAGACCTTGTGATGAGGGCAAAAAGATACTTGCACAAGTATCTAAGCTAAAGATTTTTACTGCAAATAATAAAAACACGATATTGTTTTGATCTTCCTGGTATCCAAGACAAAAAGAGAAAAGATAATTAATAGGAATTTGGGGCAGGGTCTCAGGGCTCAATGTCTTCCACCATTCATTCTTTTCTTGGGGTTCCCAGGGTAGAGAGCTGTTCTTGGAATGGACTACAGACAGCTGAGTTAGCCTTCTGTCCTGCTCCCAAGGAAAGAATTATTAGCAGGCTGGGCTTAGGCCAGGAGGACCAAATGAACCTCCTAGCAGTATCAGCTCTACAGAGTAGCTGTCTACTGATCCAACTGGAAGGATTGCTGGGATGGTTCTGCCTCCAGGAGACAGAATTTGCTGAGTTGTAACTCACATGGAAAAAATCCAAAATGGAGCAAGGAAACTGGGACTTTTGTGTTGAAGACAAGAATCCAGACCAAAGGCTATCCTTGGCTCTGGACATGGTAGGCAGAGTTCCAAGATGATCTCCAAGAAATCTGTCCCCTGATGCTGTTCCCAGACAGAAGTGTTCTCTGACACATGGTGGGGGAACTCAGAGATCTGAGGCATGAGAAGATTTGATAAACTGTGCCTGGCTTTAAGGATCAGAGGGGCCATACACCAAGGAACGTGAGTGGTCTCCAGGAGCTAAGAGCTAAGAGCTCCTTCCCCACCTCTGGTTGACAGCCAGCAAAGACATGGGACTCTCACTCATAAGGAAACTGATTCCTGTCCAAAGTCTGAAAGATCAAGAAGGTGAATTCCTCCCGAGAGCCTCCAAGTAAGCCCTTAAAGCTTGCTTTTGGCTACAGGAGACCCTAAGCCAAAAATCCAACCACGTCTTTTGATCTACAGAATCTGACCTGATAAATGGGTGTCATCTAACACCAGCATGGTCATTTTTTGTGCAGTGACAGAAACCTAACATATTGGATCAATCAGATTAGTGACACCTTCCGTCTTAGAAGAGAGAGCTAAGAACGTGTGGAGTCAAAGGGGGACTTGGAATGGGAAGAAGTGTTTAAAATTCTCCTTCCTCCCAAAATATAGAGGGACAAAGTCCTCCCTGCTTAATGAAGAAAACTAACCACTTCTTTACATAAATTTTCTCTTAGCACCAAACTAAGAAACTATGTACACATTTTATATATTATCTCCTGATAAAAAGCTAACAGTCAAAAAAGAAGAGTCAAATATGATTCTTTGAAGGTGCAAAAGTTTCACTATTAAAAAAAAAACATTTTAATATTTTAATTTTTCTTTGGCTATGCCCCCAAGGCATTTGGGATCTTACTTCCCCAGCCAGGGATACAGCCCACACCCCCCTGCATTGGAAGGTGAAGTCTTAACCACTGCACGTCCAGGGACGTCCCAGTTGCTTCACTATCCTGATGGAGGGGTAGAATTTAGAGAATCAGGAGCAGTTGGAGGTTAAATATAGAAAAGGAAGCAGCTCTATATCATGGCTGTACCTCAGAGCCCAGATCTCTCAGAGAGATGGCTAGGATTCAGTATAACATAACTAAGGTAAAAGAATGTTTCTCTAACTTTAAAGAAGAAAAAAAAAATCTCATGAGTCCATAGCAAGACATTCTCATTGAGAAACCACGACTTAAGGTTACTCTTGAGAGTAGGAGAATATTTTTCAGTTATGAATTAGGTACGTTATATCCTTGATAGAGGTTTTTCTCTTTTTTTAAAATAAATATCTCAAAATGAAAACTGAAATTTTCAACAGTTTTTATAAAAGTAGTGAACTTCTGAGAATTTTGATCTAAAGGAATATATGGTTAGCCTGTTGTAATATCCTTTTCAAATATCACCAGCTGATAAATAAGGTTTGATTAGTTGGCAACTTGACATTGAGATCTCTGGCAAGTCTCCTAAAGTTCAGTGATTGCATCATTAACAAGAGAAGCCAAAATGATAATAAAAGAGCCTGTATCCTTACTCAGGGCCTTCACCGGTGGCTCAGTGGTAAAAGAATCCAATTCAGGAGACACAGGTTTGATCCCTGAGTTGGGAAGATCCCCTGCAGAAGGAAATGGTAACCCACTCCAGTATTTTTGCCTGGAAAATCCCATGGACAGAGCAGCCTGGTAGGGGGAGTCACAGAAGAGTCGGACATGACTTAGTGACTAAACAACAACATCCTTACCCAGATGGAAGATAAGTCCACCTCTGCAAGGAAGAAAGTAACAAGAACAGCTCCCAAATAGTCAGAAAAACATGGCATTATTATTGGAGGGGGGTTGTACATTTCGAGTGTTTTGCCTTTATATATAATGCCTTCCAAATGGCAAACAACACCAAGTTACAACACTACTCCTAGGGATCTAGTCTTCTAATATCCCTTTTTGTATCCAAATTCACAGTGATTGTGAGTCTCAAGTCTCCAGGGGAGAGTAATAAAGAAGTTGCTTCTCCATCTGACAGGTTTTTAAATCAAGTTATTAGAATTAAACAGGTACAAGAAGTATTAAGAAAGTGTAGAGAAAGATATTCAGAATGATCTCTCAGCACAATGACCTCTCAGCAGACTATTGGAAAAGTAGATAGATCCTCTTCTTAAAGAAAACATGAGAGCTACTCCTGGCAATATACTTTGGCAGCAACCACGAGCACTGGTGATAGAAAATAACTCCCAGGATGATTAGGGTCAACTGAAAACAAAACAACATACAGTTTAGCCGAGACCAGTACAATGAGCCTCAAGTGCATGGATTAAAATACAGCAGGAGGGAATTCTCTGGTGGTCCAGTGGTTAGGACTCACCAGTCTCATTCCTGGGACTGGGTTCCATCCCTGGTTGAGGAACTGCTCAAAGGAACCCTCAAGTCCTGAGGGTTGAGGAACCCTCAGTCTTGCCCAAATCAGGGTCTTTTCCATTGAGTCAACTCTTCACATCATGTGGCCAAAAGGTTGGAGGTTCAGCATCAGTCCTTCCAGTAGCAAACTAGCTAGAGAAAAGTACCTCCCCACAGGTGACATTGACAGGGTGTCTCCAATCATCAGTGTGAGTTCTAGAAACTGGAATGGAGGCCGATGCAAACCAACAGGCTCTCCATTCAAGGTGATTAACAGTCCAAAGAAAGACATTACCAACTTTTGCTCTGCTGGTGCTCAGAAGCTAGGGGACTTTTTAAAAGGCTATTCCAAGTCAGTTAAGCTACAAATATAACCTGGAGCTATGAAATGCTGATGGAGAAAATATTCACTTAGGCGGTTATGAAAAAATAAATAAATTGGACTCATTTTTTCCTCTATTCAGCAGAGATGAAAAAACAATTACCTGTGATTGAGATAATGCTCCAGATCCTTTGCTTTCTTGTGAAAGAAAAAAACGAACTGACATGAGCAGTTCCTGAATACAGCAGCGAAATTCCTCCTCATTCTGTCCTCCGGTGGCAAGGGAAAACAGTCTTCGAGACTGAACAATATATTTAAAAATATATTCTTGGGCCTTAAAACAAAATTTTTAAAATATTAGTTTCAAAGAAAATCAAAGGTATTTATTTAACAATGACACAACACAAAACTATAGTACAACATTAGACTTTTAAATTATTGATTTAAGTAGTAAGGCCCTGTGTGATTTTCGAACAGTATTTACTCATAGTGAAAGAGCTGTTTTTCTCTAAACCTAATGAGAGGAAATGTATAGATAATTTTTAAATTCTATATAATTCTTAAAGAGGTATGAACATTAAATGTTTTTGATCCTCAGATGATTTTAATATAATTAACAAAGATATAGTGGTCTGTTTTTCAGAAATAATTCTGCTTTGCTGGTAGGTTTTCTTGCCACTTGCATTTTACCTTCAATCAGCCCTAGAAGACAAATTTGTAATGAGTAAAATGCTTGTTTTTTAGAATGTACACCTGTTTACTTTTATCTACTGACATCAAATAATATATACTCAATTACAGAAATCAAAAGGCTGCCAAGGCTGTTACTGCACAATCCTCTTAAGAATCTGCTGACAGATGGGAGGGAGGTAGGAGAGGGGTTCAAGATGTGGGGGACACATGCATATCCATGGCCGATTCATGATAATGTATGGCAAAAACCATCACAGTATTGCAAAGTAATTGCCCTCCAATTAAAATCAATTAATTTAAAAAAGAATCTATTGGTAGATTCTTTATAAACATGTTGCAAGAAAGGTATCAACTTCTTCATATATACAGAGCTCATAAGGCCCAGAGATATGGGCAGTGTTAAACCACGAGACCCCGTAAAACCTCAGGTTTCCTCCTCATGATTCCTGCTAAGCCATCCTCCAGGCCAGAATACTGGATTGGGTTGCCATGCCCTCCTCCAGGGGATCTTCCCAATCAAGGGATCGAAGCCAGGTTTCCCACACTGCAGGTGGATTCTTTGCTGTCTGAGCCACCAGGGAAGCCCATGAATACTGGAGTGGGTAACCTATCCCTTCTCCAGGGGATCTTCCCAACCCAGGAATTGAACCGGGGTCTCCTGCATTGCAGATGGATTCTTTACCAGCAGACCTACCAGGGAAGCCCTTAAAATGTAAGACAAATGGTTCTCAGATGGTCTCTGTCAGAGTGGTAGAAGCAAGAACAGGGGACTTCTAAGCTTAACTGCTCGTATGCAGTCTTGTCTTCTCAACCCTTCCTTCTAGATTTCAAGTGTTCAAAGCTGGAGGAGTATGGATTTAACGCCAGGGAGGTTCCAGTGTGCTGAGTCTGGCAAAGTTCTTTTCAAATCTCATCATCTCTGGAGCAGCCACAAACTGATTAAGATCAGTGAACTGGAATGTCAGTGATACATCATCAGCGATTACTGCTGGTGTAGAGGAAGCCGATTTGCTTAGGCATCGCCACACAGCAGCCTGCTGGCCGATCTGCTCAGGCACCGCCGTGCAGCAGCCTGCTGGGCTATGGTGCGCTGTCCCCAGCGTGTCATTACCTTCAGCACCTCCTGGATGTGCTCTTGTCTCTCCGCTTCTGTGATCCGGTCCACATACCACTTGAGTACTTTGATGAGATCTCTAAAATACAGGGGAAATGTGCAGAAGGTACAGTTGGTCTCACTCTCAATTAGAAGCCAGCAAATCAAACGCTTATTTTTATCACAAGGAGGCATCATTTTCCATCAGCTCTCATGTTTCTGTCAAACTGTTATGATAATTTTATGAAGTCTGCATGTCACCATCATTACCCCTTTTTTGAAGCTGAAGAGAGAAACAACATTTCCTCCCAGCGAGATTCCTTTTGATCTGGACATATTCCATGAGCACTGCTGCTTCTGGCCATGCTTCCAATGGGTGAACACAAATATCAGAGGAAAGGACTCTGGCCAGGGGAGTGTCTGAATCTGACTGCCATGGTCAATCTCGGACAACTGCTAATTAGGGTTTCCTCCCCAGTGAAATCCTAATTTGGATGAAATATTTATCTGGAAGCAAAAGGAGGTGTGGGGAAGGATGAAGACACCACCTCCTCATTTCAAATCACACCCCCCTGGACTTAAGAAGCCAGTTCTCTGACCTGTGGGAAGAATGAGGCTTACCATCAGAGCATGCCCTAGTACTTTCCAGAAAAGCCAAGTTTTATTTTTTTCCAAGTAATTTCTAGAAGTTTTATTGTTTTAAGAAACAAAAATTGAATTAACCTCCATGCCTCAAATTCTCAAGATTGCAGTCACGTGACCTTTAACACGACCAGTTCTTGGTGTCTAGAAAACAGCAATTTTTAAAAAATTTTCTCTGTCCGAGGAGAATTCATGGTTGTTCCAGTCAGTAGATGCTGATGGGAACACTACTTTTGAGGATGCGTGGTCATGATTCTGGCCCAGGAAGATTCCATGGGCCTTATTTGTCTTATTAGAACTGATTAGCTGCATTCCTGGCTCATGTGAAGTTTAGACATTACACCACTGTTTTCTAGTTTCCAGTAACAGTGTCACTTGGAACAGTGAACCCTCACACAAGGGCCCAAACTGTTAGGTAAGGGCGAAACTATCCTCGCTCAAACATTTCACCCTCTGAAAAACTCATGTCGGTAGAAGGTCAAGTGCTGCAAAAATGACTCCATTCACTTAAACATCAGAGGTGTAAATCTTACCAGGCTATGGAAGCAGACAACCAAAAGAACTGGATGAAATGCTTACCTGGTTACCTGCTCTCTTTTATATAGCACACAGATGGGGAAAAAGGGCAAAGCCCTGATTCCATGCCCCTTCAACGCACCTCTGGGAATAGATGCTGTGTGCACATGCCTATAGGTGTTTGGTGTATAAGATAAAACATTGGCAGCTGCTGTATAACATAGGGAGCTCAACTCGGCGCTCTGTGATGACCTAAAGGGGTGGGATGGGGGAGTGGTGGGAGGCTAGGGAGAGGATTTATGTATACATATAGCTGATTCACGTTGTTGTACAGCAGAAACTAATATAACATTGAAAAGCAATTATCCCCTAGTTAAAAAAAAAATCATAAACTAAAAAAAAACTGGCAGAATAGCAATGACAGCAGTGGAATGGGGAAATGGAACTTTGGGGTACATTTCAGGGCTGTATTTAAGCAGGCCCATGACCAGGAAGATGTCACCCATAGGACAGCAAGAGGGGAGTGTTATCTTCTAGGCTACATGTAGGCAGGTACCAGCTACAGCATGTCATTATTCATTCACTTTTAGTCTTGCTTGCCTTATCTGAACTGATAAGAAAGGAGCAGCAGTTAAATGGCAGCTGGTAATAAAGGATAGAGTCTAATAACTGAACTCCTTGCATCCACAGGCCAGCTCTTCATACAATCACCACAAAGCTTAGTGTCTGGCATGCAGGAGGCACTCAATTAATATTAACAAATGAATGAACAAAGGACTTTAAAATGGTATGATGGCAAAGCTGTTTTCCCATTATATTTCTTTCTTAAAGACATCTAGAATTACCACAGAGAAGGCAATGGCACCCTACTCCAGTACTCTTGCCTGGAAAATCCCAAGGATGGAGGAGCCTGGTAGGCTACAGTCCATGGGGTCGCTAAGAGTCGGACACGACTGAGCGGCTTCACTTTCACTTTTCACTTTCATGCATTGGAGAAGGAAATGGCAACCCACTCCAGTATTCTAGCCTGGAGAATCCCAGGGACGGGGGAGCTTGTTGGGCTGCTGTCTATGGGGTCGCACAGAGTCGGACACGACTGACATGACTTAACAGCAGCAGCAGCAGCAGCAGAATCACCAAGGATTGTGATGATTAAATGGGGCTCTTGACTGTCAAAATGAAATAACCAGGTATTTTAGACCAGAGAAGATCAAGTGAAACAGAGGCGAGAAGAAATCATTATATTTTAGGTTTCAGGACTAGAACTCAGGAAGTTCTCCCCCTCCCCCCGCACTCCCCAACCTTTTAAATCAAAATAAGTTTCAGCCATCAAAAAAGATGTGTGAAAAAGGAAGATACTGTCTCAAGAGACACTTGAGTAGCTGTGCTTCATTGCTTCCTACATTCTCTTTTAAAATTTCCTATATAACTGGTTCTGCTTTAAAAAGTTCAAAAGAAAGTGTTTCTAAACCAATTACAAGATAAAGGACCTTACCTGTATGCAAGTGCCCCAGCAAAATGACTCTCAATGTAAGTGTCCATTACAGGTTTAAAATGATGAAATTTGCTATCTTGCAGCAAATTGATTATGTGAACCTAAAACAAAACAAAACAGAGTTTTACAAAACTAAAGGCAAACCAAGACTTTTTTGGCAGGGGAGTGGAAACGTTTCTTTTTTGTTTGTTTGTTTGTTTGTTTTCTTTTTTTTTCTCTTTTTTGTTTTTGGTTTGGGAAGGTTTCAAGTGAGCTCATTCTACTAAGTGCACATTCCTAAAACGGTCTTATGAAAGTAAAGATTTAAAGACAAAATTAAGGTATAAAGTTAATTGAAACTCACCAATGAATCAAACACTTTAGACCCATATTTTTGGGAATTTTCATCTAAAATTCCAAATAAGGTATCCAGTGTATCTTGCAGAAACTGTTAGATAAAGAAGTAAAAGCATAAATAAAATATCCTCTGTCTTTCCCCTCTAAATATTCTTAATCCCACAAATTTCTAAGAGAAGGATAACAGGATGCATTTACCTTTACAATCTCAGAGCCATCAATTTCTTTTAATTTAGAGAGACAGCCTGTGATCTTGTCTGGGTGGGTTCTCCATTTCAAAAGATCAAGCATATCACCTATCCAAATAGAAAAGGAAGATTAGTTGCCTTGATAGAGAATAGGCTCTCACAGGAAAGTGTTCTAACTGGTAAACAGTGAATTCTTAAATATGTTGCCATCTGGTCATCCAAACTGCAGGCTCTCCCAGACTCCAACTAACCCTCTAAGATGGCATCTATTACAGTGTATTCTCTTCCTCCCTTCCCAGTGCCCTTGACTGACAAACTCTTGCTTATCCTTCAGTTCTCAGGCTACTTGTATTTGCCCAAAGACTGTAAACTCCAATAGAAAAAAACCACATTGAGCTTGGCCCTAACTTAGTGCTACCACTGGAACAGAGCAGGCACACAGCAGGCAGTTGGTAAGTACTGGGTGGAGAATTTTCTGCCTCCTCCAGTAAAACTGGGAGATTCTTGAGGGCTAGGAACCTACATGATTCATTTTTCTGCTCCCAAGACATAGCACTCTGCCAAGCGACCAATTCCATTTGGCAATGAAGGTCTTCTTGACAATGTGACCCAAACCTGGCATGACCAGAAGCTTCCTGTACAATGATGCCACGCCATGCATGTCAAGTTGTTTTAATCGGGTCCGACTCTTTGCAACACTATGGACTGCAGCCCACCAGGCTCCTCTGGCCATGGAATTCTCTAGGCAAGAATACTGGATTGGGTTGTCATGTCCTCCTCCAGAAGATCTTCCTGACCCAGGGATCGAACCTGTGTCTCCTGCATTGGCAGATGGGTCTTAACCACTCAGATACCTGGGAAACCATACAATGATGACAAGTCCAGTCCAACTGTCAGACCAGCAGATGAACCCTTGGACCTGACAGGGCCAATTCCTGGACTCTGTGATCATCTTCCACCCTAGACTCTGGCAAGAGCAGGTCCCAGCTCTTCAATTCCCTTTTCTTTCTGACAACATGTGAGCCCTGTGTCCAGCAGAGTCCATAGGGAACCTCTTCACTGGTGAGGGAATAAATCCTTTCCCCCTCCTTCCTGGGCAGAAGCTCCTGCACATGGTGCCCATCTTCACTGGTCTCCAAAGGGAACAAGGAGTCAGTGGCATCGGAGGCCAATGACAACAGTAACAACTGACAAGGCTCATGGAAGCAGGATATGCCCAGGGCAGGGGAACCTGGCAGGGCTATTCTCCTAGTGCCAGAGGGGCTGAGACATGAGAGAAGCCACGAGAGAAGCCAGGAGCGGTTTTCTGTTTCAAAGCACTTGTTTCAGGAGAAACGTGAATGGGACTTGCCAAGAGGCAAGAAAGACCAAAAACAAAAAAGCAAACACCAAACACAATAACAAACAATCCAAAAAAATCAAGGAAGTAGTTATGATAAGAAAGGAAACATGACATGGTAAATAAAGATCCCTGGGTCAGGAAGATCCCCTGGAGAAGGAAATGGCTACCCACTCCAGTACCCTTGCCTGGAGAATCCTATGGACAGAGGAGCCTGGTGGGCTACAGTCCATAGAGTTGCAAAGAGTTGGAAACAAAGGCGCGTCTAACACACACAGTGAATAAAGGGAAAAACCATAAGAATCTCAAGAGGAAATAGAAGCAGCCTCCACCAAAGCCAATTCAAGGGAAAAACTTCACAAAGGAACCCAAAGTAGGAAACTTAGCATTAAATAGGAATATTTTTCTATAACAAATAGAGGGAAGAGGAGGAGGATTTAGAATTAGAAAAATGAGGGAAATTTTCAAAAACTGACATTGAAAAATAAATTTATCATTATTTTTATAGCAGAAAACCCTGAAAATGTTGAATATTCACGTCTAACTCAGATGCCCTGGAGGTATGATTAAAACATTTAAAAATATGATTGGTTATATTTAGATGAGAGATTCTATAGGGTGAGACCAGCTGACTAAAGAAAGTTCTCCAGGATTCTCCTGGTCTGCTTGCTGCTCCACTCCGACTTCCCACATCTAGCTTCAGGATGCCTGCCTCATTCCCTGGCAGCCCCTCTTTTACAATTTGCCCTGCCATTCACTTCCCACTCCCCCTCCCATCCAGCTCTTTCCCCTCCTCTCTCCCTGCCCTTTAGAATGAGGCCTTTGCAGGAGTGTTCAACGCGAGGGGTGGGCCCTGTGCAGAGGAAGAAGGAGGCTCTACAGGCTGCAAAGTGGCATCAGTAGAGGACAAGGAATAGGGCTGTCATCAGAGCCGGATAGCAGATGACAGTGGTCCAGGATAGAGCTGTTCATGTTTCCTGCAAGAAGTCTGAGGAATTGTTAGACTGCTCCCAATGGAGCCAAAAGGAGAATAAAGTGTCATACTTTGTCCATCTGGGCACAATTAAGCATGTATGCCATGTACTCAGAATCAAGTCAAAATTATCATCTCTTAGGTCTTTATTTTAGCCATTTGAAGATACAGCCATTTGCAGCTAGGACCTATTACTGAAAATGAGAATCTTATACATTCCATTCAACTATCAATTAAGTGTGTACTGACTGTATGCCTGATCTGCCAAGAGCTATAAAATAGGTGGACAACCTGATCCTTACTTTTTTTTTTTCAAACCAATCTCAGGAAGAGACTGAATAAACCATCCATTATTGAGGAGAGAAGGGGATATGGAGCAGTCGGCATTGGCCAAATGTTAGATTGAATTTAAGCACTGTTTTCATTTTTCCTTAACGTTTTAAAAAGTTGTTTGTAACAGTCCAAGGAAGCTAACAAACAAGTAAAGTGATTCCTTTTCTGATCCGCACTTTAAAGAAACTTAAAATATTTCCTTGATCTGGCAATCACAGACGTCCAGCCCAGCCAGTGCACTAGCCTCACTACACTATCTAAGAATGACACTGGAACACCCAGAACGTGTGTAGACAGACACACTTCAGAAATCCTGAAATGCAAATCTGCTCTAGGAAACTGTCCTAGAGACCACGTCACTTACTAAATGCCCAATTGTAATGGAAATGGAAATTGTATATTTTCCAAGTCGAGTAAAATCAATACAAAAAAATTTAATTCCAATTTGGAAGTAGATTACTTCTATGCAGAGACACGTGTCTAGCATGTAAATTTCAAAAAAAAAAAAAAAAAAAGAACTTCCTTCCTTCCTCTGTCCCATGTCTTTAAACACACTATTCATTTTCATTTCTTGGCTCATTCTGAGCTGTCTAACATTGACAAGGTTAATCAAAGTCACAATGGTAATTAAGCATTTATTAGTCTCCAATAATGTGTCAAGCGTTGCTTTCTATATAGCGAGATGTTTAATGACTTCGTGAATAGTTTATTTACTTGAAAAATGTTCTCTGCCTTCACAGAGCAGCAGCTTCTGGTTATCAGGATTTGTTTCCCTCTGTCTTATGTTCACAATTCTGTCTAATAGCCTAAACCCTAGAACTAGGAATAATTAAGCAGGCAGGGCCAAATGTTTTCATGGAAGAGAATCTATTGTTAGGTTTATATCTTTGGAAGAATAATGGCCCCCAAAGATGTCCATATTCTAATCCATGGATTTATCTTAACTGACAAGAGAGTTTTACAGGTGTGATTAAGTTAAAGAGTTTTTAAATGGGGTATTATCCTGGATGATTTGGTGGGAGCACTCTCATCACAGGGGTCCTTAAAAGATGGAAGATGATCAGAGTCAGAGAGATCTGGTATGCTTTGTTGCTGTCTTGGAAGATGGAGAAAGGGGCCTGTAGCCAGGGAATACAGGTGGTTCCTAGGAGCTAGAAAAGGTAAATAAAGGGATTCCCTCCTAGAGATTTCAAGAGGAAATGTGACCCTAACATCTTGATTTTAGCCCAGGGAATAAGATTGTAGACTTTCTACCTCCAAAACTATAAGATAATAAATTATTGTTGTTTTAAGCCAATAAGTTTATAGTAATTACTACAGCAGTAACTGACAACTAATACCAGCTGAAAATAATCTAATGAAGGCAGAGAGTTAAATGTGAGCCAGATTCTTTAGAGACACACATCTCATCCATATAGGATGAATGACAATAATGCCTAAGGGAGTCAATAACGTTGATTTTATTATTTTCACAATCTCTATGCGGTTAGACTCTTCTCACACACACACAAAAAAAGCCTGAGATTTGGTAAATGCTGTATAGTCATTACAGAATTCTGCCAATGAAGGTTTTATTTACGTAAGATCATTAACCACTGAATACTGATAGTCTGGTGTAATGACCTAATTTGGCAATAGCTACCTTCAATCAAATTTACTAAAAATAAATTACATAGTTTATTTTTAAAATATGTCTCCAAACATATCTCTGGAAGGGGAGAAATGAAACCCAATATAAATGTAAAAAAAATAATTTGCCAAGGTCCTACATAAATACAGTAGCACTGTTTGACAAATTGGATGGTATCATTAAAAGTGGTCATTATAATAATGCCAAAATTTGCTTCTTTTCTCATTCCATGTTCTGAGAAAAGATGTGTATTTCTTACTGTATGACACAGAAGAAAGAACTAATAGCACTAAAAAGTTTAAGCACAGGAGCGTTTTTTGCCTAACAATACAGAGCCCTGACTTACTATGGTTTGACTTCAGACTTTTGACTTTACATGGGTGCAAAAGTGATATGGAATCATTTAGAAACTATACTTTTATTTTTGAGTTCAGATCTTTTCCTGGGTTAGCTACATGCAGTACAACAGCCTCTATGATGCTGAGCATTGAGCCCCAGATCCCAGACAGCCAAGTGATCATGAAGCTAAAGAAACAATATGGTTACTAACACAACCATTCTGTTTTTCACTCTCAGTACAGTATCCAATAAGTTATGCGAAACATTCAACATTTTATTATAAAGTAGGCTCTGTGTTAGATAATTTTGCCCGATTGTAAGCTACTGTAAGTGTTCTGAGCTTGTTTAGAGTAGGCTGGGCTAAGCTGCATGACACAGAAGAAAGAACTTCTTTTCTTAGATGTTTTGTGGTGGTGGTGGTGTGTGCATGCTCAGTCATGTTTGACTCTTTGCGACCCTATGGACTGCAGCCCACCAGGTTCCTCTGTCCACGGAATTCTCCAGGCAAGAATACTGGAGTGAGTTGCCAGTTCCTGCTCCAAGGGATCTTCCTGATTCAGGGATCAAACCTGCATCTCCAGCATTGCAGGCAGATTCTTGGCCGTCTGGGCCACCTGGGAAGCCCCATGATGCTTTGCAGATTAGGTGTAATAAATGCATATTCTACTTATCTTATTCAAGTTACCACGGGCTTATCAAAAGAATGCAACCTAATCCTAAAGTCACGGAAGAGACATACCTTATTATAAAGTGATTGTCTTCAACAGAATGAAACTAATTTTATTATATGGCATTCAGGATGCTTTCCAGAAGCCTTACATGGTGACCATGAAGAATTCAAAAATATTTATTTTACTTCCTTCATTACAGACAATGCTTTCAGAACAATTTGCCAAGGAGAAGAGCTTGCTTTATTAATCATAACTTTCTAAACAATCACTGACATAAAAAGTAATGCGAGAATAGAAAAGTAATATCCATCTAATTAAACAGAAAACAGCATTTACTCTGAAGCCTGCAATTAGCACAGTTTATGAAGCAAGAGAGATTAAGGTTGTGGTAATCTTCACCTTTTTTTTTTTTTAAAGCAGGTGGGTTTTGATGGTTTATTTCAGGACTTGAGTATTGGGTTCCAATACTAGGATAATTCTGTAGCCTTAAACTATACACATTTAACTGTTCGTTGGGTCACAATTACTTTTATTTTATTAAAAACCACAAACAGAAGGATCAACAATTTTTCTAGTGCAAAGTTCTTAAACATAAAACTGATGTTTACAGAACATCCAACTAAAATTCACATGAGTACTTAAATACAGGGACTTTCATATAAAACAGTATTATACATTACCGTTCTGTGTGAGTTTTGTGGAACAGAGAAAAGATGTTATCCAAAAAGACTCCTTTGTGGCCTTCATGGCTTGATTATTATTCCCAAGGAGAATGCCCTTGGAAAAAGGAAGTTTGAGGTAGCGGGTAGTATCCTGAAGATTTGTGTTTTCTTCACACTATAAAAAAATATTTTAAAAAATGGAAGGGGGAGAGGTAAGAGACCTCTTGAGAATTATTAAGCATAATATCCATTTCTAGTTTTTAAGAACTGGGAAATCTTCCAAATATCATTACAAACAGAATTTGGCTTTTAAGTAAAATGCAACAAAAATGTCTAAGAGGAATAACTCACTTCTTTTGGACGCAGACCCATTTGGGTTTGCATTCTATCTGTTACTTCCCACACAAGTAACTGTATCAAGTTATTCAGCCTCTTATGATTTCCGTTTTCTATCTCTATGACCTCACTGTGCTGCCATACAAATTAGATTACATGAGGCCTTTACTTAGAGCCTGATACATTGGAAGCGCCCAAGAAATAATATTGCAGTGACCATAGCATTTTTAAAAATCTTTTAACTGGAGGATAATTGCTTTACAATGTTGTGTTGGTTTCTGTCATGTAACGCGAATCAACCATAACTATATATATACGTCTACACACACACACATCCCCTCCTTCTTGAGCCTCCCTCCCACCACCCCCCCATCCCACAACCACAGCATTTTTAAAAAGTGCTTAAATTCTTCCCACATCTCCTCTGAGGTAGTTATTAAACAACTCCTTACTTTGAAAAGAGGCAATTAAAGGACTCTGTATTTCATGATAATCTACTAATCCCACTTGGTGAGAAATCCCTACAGAAAATGTCAGTCAACAAATGTAAAAGAAATTATAGGTTTTAAAACATAGTTTCATATTCCTAGTGTAATTCTTTCTTTAGTCAAGGGTTGTCGCTAAAAGCTAAAATCAGCAGGAAAATTGTTGATGAGCAAATGTAATATTCAATGCTACCACACAGATTCCCTCCTACTGGCAAGGGGACAAATATAACTGCACGTGGGGGGATTGGGCTGTCGGCCCTCTGATGCAGGGCAACGAAAACAACACATCATCCTCTCAATGCACTCCTCCCAAAGCTGTGGAGCCTGCACGGATGACACTGACAGGCTCACCTTCTACTTCACAGAAAATACAAAGGCCAGAGCAACATGCTGAATGCTATGGGGAAGCAACCAGACAAACCCAGAAGGTGGCACTTTCTGTAGGATGCCTATCTGTGACTCCTCAAGTCAAGTTTTGTGGGGGAAAAAAAAAAGGATTACTCTAGATTAAATAATACTTAAGAGATCTGTAAGAGCCAGATATAATATAATGGCCCTGGATTTGGACAAACTTGTTGAAAAGGATTTTATTTTGGAATTGATACATTGATTAAGTTCTAGATGAGATTTAAAAAAAAATTAATGATTGGAAAAGTCATTAACTGGCAAAAGTAAATAAAAAAAATAATAAGGTCCTACTGTATAGCACAGGAAACTATATTCAATATCTTGCAATAAACCATAATGGAAAAGAATATTAAAAAAAGCATGTCTATTACATGCCTATCACTGAGTTACTCTGCTGTATAGCAGAGATTGGCACAACACTGTAAATAAACTATGCTTCAATAAAAAAATAAAAAATATATACAATGAAGCAATCGAGATATCCTTCAGTACATGGATACATAAATGTGGTACATCCAGAAACCAGAATACCATGTCAGCGCTAACAAAAAATGAGCTACCAAGCCATGAAAAGACCTGGAGGAATTAATGCATATCACTAAGTGAAAGAAGCCAATCTCCAAAGTCTACAAACCCATGATTCCAACTATGTAATATGCTAGAAAGTGCAGAACTATGAAGACAGTTAAAAAAAAAATAATTAGTGGTTTCCAGAGGCTGGGAGTAGGAGAAAGGATGAACAGACAGACCACAGAAGATTTACTAGGGCAGTATGATATTATGATGATGGATACAAGTCACTATACATTTGTCCAAATCCACAGAATACACAAAAACAAGAGTGAAACCGAGGGTTTCCCTGGTAGCTCAGTGGTATAGAATCCATCTGCCAAAGCAGGAGACATGGGTTCGATCCCTGATCTGGGAAGACCCCATATGCTGTGGAGCAATTAAGCCCGTGTGCCACAACCATTGAGCCTGCGTTCTAGAGCCCGGGAGGGGCCCACGTGTCTCAGCTACTGAAGCCTGCGCGCTCTAGAGCCAGTGCTCTGCAACAAGAGAAGCCCCCACAATGAGAAGCCGGAGCAGCACAACTATAGAGTGTCCCTCACTCTGTGAGTAGAGAAAAGCCTGCACAGCAACAAAGACCCAGCACGGCCAAAAATCAAGAAAAATAAAATTAGATATTAATAAGGAGTGAACCCTAGTCAACTATGGGCTTTGGGTAATGATGATGTGTCAATGCAGATTCAACCTTGGTTAAAATAAACATGCATCATTCTAGTGAATGATGCTGACAATGGAGGAAGCTACACATATGCCGGGGCAGAGGGTGGAAGGGAAGTCTCTATCCTTTACTCTCAACTTTATTGTATACTAAGCTACTCTTTTAAAAGTCTACTAAAATAAATTACATCATTTGGGTAAATAAAAAGTTCATACAGAAAAACCTCCAGAAAGATATACCCTAAGGCATAACATCATCATATACCCTAATAGTTAATATCATCTAAGTAATCAGAATATGGTATTTTTATTTTTATCTATATACTGTTTCTGTAATGAAAGTGACTTTAAATTAAATTTTTGAGAAAAATATATTGTAACAGATATAGAATCAGTATAGCTTACCTTATTTTGAGTATAAATTTAGGACTTTATTTTTTTTAATGTATGTATTTATTTTTAAGGCTAGTGTCTTGGGAACAGGTAGGAAATTAAGCGTAAAACCCCTTTGGTATTCTAGGCTAATATGTGTGATTTATAAACATTTTTTAACACTAAATCTTTAAGAAAGACAACTCCAATAAGCTTAGAGAAACAAAATCAGAATATTACAAGATGTTCTTCCCGGCACACCTGCCCAGTAATAGGAGGACCAATAAACACAAGAAACAGTCTCCATAACTCTCTTCTCACATTATGGCTCCAAATGCTTCCGCAAGATATTTCATTTAGACAGAAGAATGCATATATAGTTTAGAAATAATTATAACTTGAACACTTCAGATGCTTTCCTAAATAAAAAGTGCTTAGCAATGTAAAGTTCTGGAACCTGGAGTCACCATCCCCTCTCCCCAGTCTTGTTCTGGTATCAGGGCTTGCAGCACAGCACCCTACACTGACCCTATTTTTTTCTGCCTGGATCTTGTTTGTAGGGTCAGTAACATGCTCTGGTCCCATCTGCAGCATGACCTGTATTCTGTATGTTGAACCACTCCTTCCTACTGAAACTGAAGCTTCATACAAACCCAGTCCAGACCCCATCCAGTTATTTCCAGGTTTCTCCCCCAGAAGCTGGAGCGTGCCCTGGTCTGCTATGCTCTATCTGTGTACAGAAATCCTGAAGCTATAGATTGCTTTCTTATCCCCATCCCCACAAATGACTGCCTGGTTCTTGAAGACTTTTGGAAACCTCTTAGAATGCCTGCTTGCCGAACCCCTGTAGCTCAACCCGCAGTCAAGGATCGACCACTTCTGTGATTGAAGATGCGATGGCCATGTTCTGCCCATAGGGGGCAGCTACTGTGAACAGACCCCGTGGCTGCCTTTACAGGGGGCAGTGACTGTGGCCAGGTGACAGCCACCTATTATAGTTCACTGCACTTCTCCCCCAGCCTAGGGGCAAGACCTCAGCATCGGAGTCTCTCTGATTTCGAGCTGTGACATCTTGATTCTTCTTACAGCTGAACTCTATCACCCTTCAGTTCAGTTCAGTCGCTCAGTAGCGTCTGACTCTTTGCGACCCCACGAATCGCAGCACGCCAGGCCTCCCTGTCCATCACCAACTCCCGGAGTTCACTCAGACTCACGTCCATTAAGTCAGTGATGCCACCCAGCCATCTCATCCTCTGTCATCCCCTTCTATCACCCTTAGTCAACACAAAATACAGTAGCTAATACAAACATTACCCTGGACACAGAAGTTAAGACCTTCCTTCCACCAATACCAGTGGGTTTTTTGTTACGTGTTGTGTGTATGTTGGTGCTGGTGTGGGGAGGAAGTGGGGAGGACGGCAGGAATTCTACCTATTAATTTAGTAAAGAAAAGTACATAATAACTCTTTGGTCTCTGTGAACTTTTTGCCATAATATTTACTATATTATAATATTTAACTACTCAGACTCACGTCCATTAAGTCAGTGATGCCACCCAGCCATCTCATCCTCTGTCATCCCCTTCTATCACCCTTAGTCAACACAAAATACAGTAGCTAATACAAACATTACCCTGGACACAGAAGTTAAGACCTTCCTTCCACCAATACCAGTGGGTTTTTTGTTACGTGTTGTGTGTATGTTGGTGCTGGTGTGGGGAGGAAGTGGGGAGGACGGCAGGAATTCTACCTATTAATTTAGTAAAGAAAAGTACATAATAACTCTTTGGTCTCTGTGAACTTTTTGCCATAATATTTACTATATTATAATATTTAACCCATTCCAGTATTCTTGCTTGGGGAATCTCATGGACTGAGGAGCCTGGTGGGCTGCAGTCCATGGGGTCACAAAGAGTCGGACACGACTGAGTGACTTTACTTACTTACTTACTAATATTTACTAATACTAGGTGTTCAAAATTGATTTTTTTTTTTTTTTTGTCCAATAGGAGTCAAAATCATATGTTAGGTATGGGGTTAGAGTTTAAATCTATTTCCAAAGAACTTAAGCGGCCTATAGAGAAAATCTCACAGCCTGCCTTTTCTTGTCCTTTGAGGTTTTCAGCATGCATCCTCAACACATCACACAGCACTAGAGATTTTAAAGGCAATCCAAGCAACCATCATTCTGTTGTTGTTGTTCAGTTGCTAAGTCATGTGCTAAGTTGTGTCTGACTCTTTACGACCCCACGGTCTGCATTTACATTTATTTACATGCATTTGCCATCATTTACAAAGGCTTACTAAATGTCAGGCTAAGCACTCTGCATGTGTTTTTTACTCTGATAATAATCCTATGAGGCAGAACATCATAACCTGAGGAGCTTATGTGATTTGCTCAATATTACAAAGTTAGTAAGAGTCAGAGCCAAGATGTGAACCAAGGTTCATGCTCACAACTACTATACAAAATAGCAGTCATGACTACAATGCCTCTTCCACCGTTATTTTAACCAGGTTTTGAGTTTTGCTGTAACAAATTTAAAATTAATTAACAGATAACATATTGAATGGTGGGTATGGTTAAGAAAGATCACCCCCAAGATTTCATTTTTCATACACACAAAGTATGTTTGTGGGAAACACCCTGGGAGAGAGCTTAGAGTGGTCTTTGGAGCTGAAATAGTTTCATACCTAACAAGCCTATGAGTCCTACAATGAAATGGCTGGTCTGTGTTCTGAAACCACCCAGGGAGCAAAAGGGATCACGTGATCTGGATGTGGTGGGACGGAGAAGCACATAGGAGCAGAGAAGGTATGTCACGGGAGGCTAGAACACAACTGTCGAGTCAGAGATAATTTGTTCATTCACTAGATGAAACAGAAAAAAAAATGAGACTGAAGAGCAGTGAAGACTAGAAACAGGTTCCATAAGATAGGCCTGTAGGGCAGACGTTGCAAAATGTTAAGCCAAAAAGGTTGCCCAGATTCTTCAGAGGAAATTCTCAGCTCACCAGCAGAAGCCAGGGAGTGAGAAAGAGTCAGCTGTGAATTTCTCGAACATTCTTCTGCCAGGTGGGAAAAGAGTCTGGACTGTGAGGAGGAGTCTGAACAAGGGTATGGATGGGAGAGAATAAATGGGTAGGAGCAGTCTTCCCCCAGGTGAAGGGCTAAAAGTCAAGGAAGTCACAGAAATGAAGCTGGTAAAGTACAGCATGGAAATATCACTGCAAATGAGTTGTGGCTGGATGTCTGAATGCCTGTGAATCTGAATATAAAAAACTGAAGCTTTGCACAGAACCACATCACTGTGTTTTTTGATGGATGGTTTTGTCACCACAGTAAAACGCATTTACATCCCTAAACCGATGAGCAGTTAAATACAGATCACTTGCATTCTGGGGAACACCTGTAATGCAACTATTTTTGTTTTAGCATAGGATGATTTTTTTCATCAAATCCAGTGTGGGCATGGAACAAGGCAACGTGGATATTAGAATAAGAAGAAATATCCTCCCCTCCTCTTGCAGCAGACACAGACAAGCAAAAAGTCTTGTTGGTATTATGTTGGATGGGGGAGACAGACAGAGATATGCGGGAACAATTAACTGAGCCATTCTTTCTAGGAGAGACAAGGCCACATGACTACAACCCCCTGAGGCTGCACCTGGATAATGGGAACAAAACAATGTCACTGTCACAGAAAAGGACAATTCTCTGTGTTTGCTTTGCTAGGGTGGGATCTGTGCAAGTCATTTTAAAATGGCATGAAGTTAATTTATTACAAATTAGAGACAAGGGAGATGAAAGCCAGCTTTCATCTCAAGCTTTACTTGAGACTGAAATCAGATCTGACGGAGGGATGGACTCCCTAGATTATTAAAGAAGAGTTAAAACAAAGGCTCTGTGGCAGCTGTAGTAGCCTCTGTCTTCTTTGAGATGATACAGCCTGGCTCACAATCTATTTCTTTGCCCAGAATTAAAATCAGTTGGTAGAGCAATGAACTATGCCTCACACCCCAGGCCACTTTTAGCCCACTGTCTTGAGCACAAGAGAGAGAAGCAGTGGTTGGTGACAGACGGTCATCCAGAAAAGTGACAGGCACAAAAGTGCAAGCTATATAATTGAGAGAAATAAACAAGAAATTTCTTCAGATATTAACTGGTACAGAGATTCATAGTAGATTAATCAAATCAAAGGGCTCATAAGTTTCAGGATGTAGAGAATTAAATTAAAAGCTATAGTAAGTTAGATAATCCATTTGAAACTACTGACAGTTAATTGAACCAGATTTATCAACAGCTGTGGCAGAAAAACATCTTCTGGGGATCCTTTCAACATGACTCATCATTCTAAATGTCAATATTAAACATGTATTAAAATTCTACTATTTGAGTCTTTTAATTCAGTATAAAGAATGTAACAAGGAAATAAAAACAGTACCTGTATATGAGGGCATTACATGTCTGACTTTTGCACTCATTTGTTAAGACTGATGACAAAGCAGCAGTAAAGACCCCTAGATTTTAGCTCTGCCAGGGAAGTAGAGAAAATTCTGTGGGGAAAAAAAGGCTATTTGACTTCAGTCATAAAGACTAAGAGGCTTGCCAGGCAAGGGACAGAAAGAGAGGTTATACAGAAGAAACAAAACATATAAAGACATGGGGAGAAAAACACATATATGAGACAATGAAGATATGGCAACTAAATCCAATGCGGGTTCTAGACTGGATCCCAGAAGAGAAAAATAAAAGTACTGGAAAAATGTGTAACATCCAAATAAGTTTTGTGTTAACAGTATTCTATTGAGGTTAATTTAGTTTCAATAAATATTCTGTGGTTATGTAAGATGCTAACATAAGGAGAAGTTGGGTGAAGGTATATGGGAATTTTCTGTACTATTTTTGCAACTCTTTTCTAACTGAAAAAACAACTGTTTTAAAAAAGTACAGGTGTAGTCAGAGAACAATATGTAGTTGAGTGTGGCTAAATGATGTGATTTTTTCTTAGGACCAAAAAAGCCTTGGGACTACTCTGAACTTCTTAAAGGAGGAAAACTCAGGCTGATTCTGATATCTGTCTCTGGTTTAAATTTCTTAAAGAACCACCAAGGAGGAGGCAGTGACTGGTCATGAAACCAAGCGTTTAGACAGTGAGGTAAACAGTCAAGAAAAACTGAAGGTTTCAATTCACACAGGAGAGGATGGAGATGGAATTAAAAACTTCAGTTTTGGACAAGCTGAGTTAAGAGGTATCTCTGGAAGATCCCACTGAAGATGCTCAGTTGGCTGGTAAAGCCCTGAACTACAAAACCAGATCTGGATATCATCAGCAGAGACGTAGCAAATTAACCCACAGAACTGGGTGAGATGGTTCCAGAGTGTAGAAGACACAGATAGGGTCCAAAGATTAAATCCATGATAACATCAACATTTAAGATGCAGATAAGAGGAACACTAGTATATACAGGAAGGATAAACAACAAAGTCCTACTGTATAGCACAGAGAACTATATTCAACACACTGCGATAAACCATAATGGAAAAGAATATATAAAAGAAGATATATGTGTATAGCTGAATCATTTTGCAGTACAGCAGTAATTAACACAATGTTTCTAAGTTAACTATACTTCACTAGGGGATTCCCAGGTGGCACTAGCGGTAAGAATCCATCTGCCAATGCAGGAGACAAGAGACAGAGGTTCAATTCCTGAGACACAAGAGACGCAGGTTTGATCCCTGGGGTGGCAAGATCTTCTGCAGCAGGGAATGGCAACTCACTGCATTATTCTTGCATGGGAAATTTCATGCAAAGAACCTGGCAGGCTACAGTCAATGGGGCCACAAAGAGTTGGACATGACTGAGTGACTAAGCACATGCAACAAAAACATAATTTCTAAAGAATTTCTTTTTAAATACAGATAAGAGAAAAGAGTACTCAAAGGAGTAGAAGGATCAGACTCAGGAGAACACTGTCAGACTATGAAATGTGGGATCTTCAAGAAGAGTAATCAATAGTATTACATGTTATAGGGAAGTCAAGTCTGCAGCAGGGAATGGCAACTCACTGCATTATTCTTGCATGGGAAATTTCATGCAAAGAACCTGGCAGGCTACAGTCAATGGGGCCACAAAGAGTTGGACATGACTGAGTGACTAAGCACATGCAACAAAAACATACTTTACTAAAGAATTTCTTTTTAAATACAGATAAGAGAAAAGAGTACTCAAAGGAGCAGAAGGATCAGACTCAGGAGAACACTGTCAGACTACGAAATGTGGGATTTTCAAGAAGGGTAATCAATAGTATTACATGTTATAGGGAAGTCGAGTAAGGGAAGATTTGTGAAGTGTCTAGAAGGCTGGCCACAGTGTAGGTGCTAGTGACCTTGAGAGGAAAACTTCATTTAAGCTTCGAGGACAGAAAGTAGCCCAAGGGACAAATGGGATGGAGGGAATTAGAGACAGTGAGTGAAGACTAGCCTTTCCTGCAGGTGGCTCAGATGGGACAGGAAGAGACAGTGTGGTAGCTATTACAATGTAGTTTATCTTTAAAGAAAAAGGGCTAATAGAAGGAAAGAA
>SJXQ01005066.1:0-84627 GCA_006408695.1 Aepyceros melampus
GCCTTCCAGTTCCCTATAATGGAAAGGACATCTCTTTTGGCGTTAGATCTAGAAGATCTTGCAGGTCTTCATAGAACTGTTCAATTTCAATTTCTTCAACATTAGTAGTTGGAACACAGACTTCAATTACTGTGATACTGAATGCTTTGTCTTGGAAACAAAATGAGGTCATTCTGACATTTTTGAGACTGCACCCAGCTACCACATTTTGGACTCTTTTGTTGACCATGAGGGCTAGTGCATTTCTTCTAACGAATTCTTGCCTGCAGTAGTAGATATAATGCTCATCTGAGTTAAAATCACCCATTCCCATCCATTTTAGTTCACTGATTCCTAAAACGTCAATGTTCACTCTTGCCATCTCCTGTTTACCACTTCCCATTTACCTTGATTCATGGACCTAACATCCCAGGTTGCTATGCAATACTGTTCTTCACAACATCAGACTGTACTTTCACCACCAGACACATCCACAACCGGGCGTTGCTTCCACTTTGGCTCAGCCTTTTCATTCCTTCTGGAGCTATTCCTCCACTCTTCTCCAGTAGCATATTGGGCACCTACCAACCTGCGGAGTTCATCTTTAAGTGTCTGATCTTTTTGCCTTTTCATGTTGTTCATGGGGTTCTCAAGGTAAGAATGCTGAAGTGACTTGCCATTCCGTTCTCCAGGGGACCACATTCTGTCAGACCTCTCCACCATGACCCATCTGTCTTGGGTAACCCTACGAGTTGTCAACTAAAAAGATACACAACTTGAGAGTTGCGAGTTAAGTTTTATTGGGGGCAAAATCAGGACTGCAGCCTGGGAGGCAGCACCTCAGATAGCTCTGAGAGACTGCTTCAAAGAGGCAATGGGAGGAAGTTCAATATGTAAGGTTTTGGTGAAGGCAGAGTTCAATACCATTAGGCCCTTATTTTATAAATGGTTTTCAGCTAGTCACAAGGATCTGATGTCACCATGAAGGAATATAGTGCTTTTCTGGAGATGACTGAGATCATAAAATCGGTTCCTAGAAACATCCAACTATCTAAAGACCTGTCCTACTGGATTCCTGGAACACAAAGTGCCTCATTCCACCCTGAACTCCCTCAGGGGGTGTTGAAGGTCAATAGTTCAGTCTCCACAGAGGCAAATGGCAAATGTCCTTGTTGTTCAGTCATTGGCAATGCTCTTGGCAAGTGCCAATTTGTAGTTGACAAAGGCATGGCTCATTGTGCCACTGAGTTAGACAGGGCTGTGCTCCATGTGGTCAGTTTGGTTAGTTTTCTGTGATTGTGGTTTCCATTCCATCTGCCCTCTGATGGATGAGGTTGGAAGGCTTGTGGAAGCTACCTGATGGGAGGGACTGGCTGTGGGGAAAACTGGGTCTTGCTCTGGTGGGCAAGGCCATGCTCAGTAAATGTTTAATCCAATTTTCTGTTGATAGGGTGGAGCTGTGTTCCCTCCCTGTAGTTTGGCCTGAGGCCAAACTGTGGTAGGGGTAATTGTGACCTCCTCCAAAAGGACTTATGTCAGCCTGCCATGCCTCCCAGGACTGCTGTGGTCAATGTCTGTGATTCTGCGGCAGGCCACCCACACCTCCGCCAGAGATTCCTGAACACTCAAGGCCAGTCTGGCTCAGTCTCTTGTGGGGTCACTTCTCCTTTCTCCTGGGCCCTAGTGTGTACAAGGTGTAGTTTGTGTCCTCCAAAAGTCTCTGATTTCCCAATCCTGTGAAAGTTATGTAATCAAATCCCATTGGCCTTCAAAGTCAAATTCCCTGTGGGTTCTCAGTCCCTCTGAGACTTTTATTTGAAAAAGAAAAGCGATTTGCTCTTTATTTTCTTGGGCTCCAAAATCACTACGTATGGTGACTGCAGCCATGACATTAAAAGACACTTGTTCCTTGGAAGAAAAGCTATGACCAACCCAGACAGCATATTAAGAAGCAGAGACATTACTCTGCTGACAAAAGTCCATATAGTCAAAGCTGTGGTTTTTCCAGTAGTCATAGATGGATGTGAGAGTTGCACCATAAAGAAGGCTGAGCACTGAAGAAATGATGTTTTGGAACTGTGGTGTTGGAGAAGTCTCTGAAAGTCCCTTGGACTGCAAGGAGAGCAAACCACTCAGTCCTAAAGGAGATCAATCTTGAATATTCACTGGGAGGACTGATGCCGAAGCTGAAGCTCCAATACTTTGACCACCTGATGCAAAGAATCAACTTACTGGAAAAGACCCTGATGCTGGGAAAGAAGGCAGGAGGAGAAGGGGACAACAGAGGATGAGATAGTTGGACAGCATCACTGACTCAATGGACAAGTCTGAGCAAGCTCCAGGATATGGTGAAGAACAGGGAAGCCTGGCATGCTGCAGTCCACGGGGTTGCAAAGAGTTGGATATGACTGAGCAACCGAAGAACAGCAAAAAGTCATCAAAATCATGCGCACGTCAAGGAAATGAGACAGCTAATCCTCCCCAGATTTGTTTGCATCACTTTTCTTTCCCATTTTCAAATTAGTTGCAAACTGGATACTCTGCCTATTAGAAGAATGTGGCAATTTCCCCTCCTGGTTTCTCATTAGAGCAAAATAAATCTACACAAACAAGACACTCATATGCTTTATTCTCTCCATAAAACTGCCACTAAATTGAGTTTTGCATTGTTCACGACTTGCATGGCCCTACAAGTTTAGGCCACTCACTCTTTCCTTTGACAGTATTTGTTATCCCTCAGTTAACAGTGATGGATTTTTATTGCCTTTCTTCTAAGGGAACGATTTATATGCCTTTTAATTTGTATAAGTTGGACTGCATCATAAATGATCCAACCTCTAAATTCTGAAGTTAGGTTGCCAAAGAGATGGCCTTGTTTATTAAAATCTAATTAGCTGAAGTTTTAGAATGTCCCTGAGTGGGTTACTGAATTTCTGTCTTTGTCCAAACCTAATAAACTTCAAAGCTCCAATTGGCTAGAGTTGACCACAAAACACCAACATCACTGTGAAATCATCTTGTTTCAGTCCTTTTCTCCCGAGATGCAGGCCCAAGGATCTTTTCCCAAAAGATGTTGGCTATCATATTTCAGAAAGGTCAGGGATTCCTCACTTGATTAGTTTTATTTGAAGAAAGCAATCAGGTGCTATTTGTTCCCTGGATGAGAAGCAAGAGGAATCGTCACTTGTTATTAGTGTTACCCAGCAATGGTCAGAATGTCCTAATTATGTACCACTTCAGGTCATTCGTTGACAGAGTTATATGCCATCTATACACTGCTTGTATACATAGGCCAGTCATGAGTTTTGCTTCCAAAAGCTTGTAAAATAATGTTGGCAAGTGATTACAGACATATGTTAAAAACCTAATTAATTCAGTTCCAGTGTATAAACAAAATCTCCTAGTTTTGCAAGCTCCCCAGCTTCTATCCTACTGCTTCTTCCATTTCTCATTGCAGCTTCAGAATAGGGGTTTAAGGCTGGTCTCTGCTCTTTCATTTCCCATTTATCAGCCGCTGAAAATTTTCTTCATTGCTCTAAAGGAAATCTTTGATATATGTCCACCAATGATCACCATATTGATATACCTAATTTCTCCAAAATCACTGCAGATGATGATTGCAGCCATGAAATTAAAGGACACTTACTCCTTGGAAGGAAAGTTATGACCAACCTAGATAGCATATTCAAAAGCAGAGACATTACTTTGCTGACTAAGGTCTGTCTAGTCAAGGCTATGGTTTTTCCTGTGGTCATGTATGGATGTGAGAGTTGGACTGTGAAGAAGGCTGAGCATAGAAGAATTGATGCTTTTGAACTGTGGTGTTGGAGAAGACTCTTGAGAGTCCCTTGGACTGCAAGGAGATCAAACCGGTCAATTCTAAAGGAAATCAGCCCTGAATATTCACTGGAAGGACTGGTGCTGAAGCTGATGCTCCAAAACTTTGGTTATTTGATAAGAGCCAACTCATTAGTAAAGACCCTGATGCTGGGAAAGATAGAAGGCAGATGAAGGGGATGACAGAGGAAGAGATGATTGGATGGCATCACTGACCTAATGGACATGAGTCTGAGCAAGCTTCAGGAGATGGTGAAAGATAGGAAAGCCTGGTATGTTGCAGTCCATGGGGTCACTGAGTTGGCGTGACAGCGACTGAACAACAGCAATAATTCTTTTATATACTAGACATCTTTGCAACATTTAATATAATTGAATTTTCCTCCTTAAAGATCTCTTGAGGCTTATATTACTCACCATTATTTTGTCTTTCTCTCTCCCAAATTTCAGATCATTTATTTTTCATTTCCTTGGGTTATCCTTCTTCATTCATGCTTAAGACCGATAGCTGTCTTAAGCCTCTTTCCATGGGTCCCTTCTGCCTCTCATTAGTCCAGGTTCCGAGAGATGTTTTGCAACTTTGTTTTTGTTTGGACCATCTCATCCTAACAAGTAAGTGCTTTTACTTACTATAGCTCAGACCTTTTTCATATATTTACACCTCACACCATCTTCAAAATATTGATAACATAAAAACAAATATTGATCACCTTAAGGGCCCCAGATTTCAGAAATGGATAAACGAAACCACTTCCACCTTCAAACAAGTCTTTTTTGTGCACTAGGGGAACAAAATGCACCGCTGAGATGAAGTGGGATGACAAAATATGTCCAAGATGATGTGATATCTGCAGAGAAAAGAGTGTGGTGATAATCAATACAAGAGTCATTTTTATGGATTTGTGTTACATGAAGGGGGCTGAAGAAATGGTAATGGAAAGAAAAAGCAGTCATCCTTAGCTAAAAGAAGAGTGCTTCTATCATTGAAAAAAAAAAAAAGCTACCTTTTAGAGTGATCAGATCCACAAAATAAAAATTCAGAGTGTACTGAACTTTCTTCTGAGGCCAAATTCATCAGCACCAATACTCTTATAAGTAATCTACTTAGGAAAAAACTTAGGGGGTAGAGAGTTTGATTGTTGTCTTTCATGATTGTGAAGATCTGTGGGAACAGTGAAGGAATACTTTACACAGAGAATAAATCATATGGAAATTTGATGTTATAGAAACAGACTAGGTTTAGGATTTTTTTCATGTTCAGGGAAGCAGTCATAAATTAGGTTACTTCTGTTGTCTTGGAGTTTCAGTACTGGCTCCAAGGCTGTGACCTGACTAAGTGGTCAAGTACCCCCACATTCGAAAGCAAAGGAGAGCTCTGACTCAATTATCTACCTCAAGTGACATACAAGAAGTCTAAAAATTCTTGGAGAAGAGACCAATGGGAAAGATTTGTTTGCAGAGTTGTTAGCATATTCTATCTACCTCCAAGCACCCCACCATTATGGGAGAGGAAAAGGGCAGCTTCCCAAGAATGAGTCAGAGAGCTCAATCCATGATTGCTGGAGCTACAGAGTACAGGGCTGACTCACAGCAGCCTGAAGTCTCCCTGACTCGCTTCAAGGTGAAACGACGCCAGACTGTAGTCAACACCCCCTTTCAGAGTTCAGTGAGACAAGAATGCAGCTTCTGAATGTGGAACCTGTAGGAAGAAGCCAGCCACGAGCTACCTTGAGAGGAAAGACCACTGAGCCGGGAAGAAGACTGAGGAGGAGCCATGCCAAAGCAGAGGGGAGTCAGAAATGATCGCATTTGTCTGCACTTGTCTTGTCAGTTAGAAGCAAATCTCTAGGAACCCTGAAACAGCCCAGAATATTCACCCGTGATTTTTTTTTTTAATTTATTTATTTATGTTAACTGGAGGCTAATTATTTTACAATATTGTAGTGGTTTTGCCATACATTCACATGATTCAGCCATGGGTGTACATGTGTCCCCCATCCTGAAGGCCCTCCCACCTCCCTCCACATGCCAATCCTCAGGGTCATCCCAGTGTACCAGCCCCGAGCACCCCGTCCCATGCATAGAGCCTGGACTGGCGATCTATTTAACATATTCACCCTTAATTTTTAAAGATATGCAGAGCCAGTAATGGTGAAGATTTTCCCACTGAGTACTTCTGAGATGCCAAGGGTTGGCCATTAATTGCTGGAAATGAAAATACATGGACATATCCAGGGTGCCACACATCAAGTACCCCATCCTTACCAGTCATTCAATATATGAGGCACAGTTTACAGAAACACGAGGAGGGCTTCCCTTGTGCCTCAGGGGTAAAGAATCTCCCTGCCATGCAGGAGACATGGATTCGATCCCTGATCCAGGAAGATCCCGTTTGCCTCAGAGCAACTAAGCCTGTGTGCCACAGCTACTGAGCCCACATGTTGCAGCTGCTGAACCCCATGAGCCTAGAGCCTGTGCTCCACAACAAGGGAGGCCACTGCAATGAAAAACCCAGGCACCACGACTAGAGAGACACCCCTGCTCGCTGCAACCAGAGGAAAGATCGCACAGCAACAAAGACCCAGCACTGCCACAAACAAATATATCATACATAAACAACAATTGAAAAATAAAAATACAGCCAAAAGTAGTCACTCACCAAACTTCTTAAAAGTAGACACACATACACTCAAGGAGCCCTTGTTTAGGGAAAATAATAGTGTAAAAAAGACAAAGTAAACTGTAATAGTTTACAAGCTAGTCTTCAAGTTAGTGAAACAATTTTCCTCTGATAAAATAATAGATTTTCATATAATTCATAAGAAGAAAATAGAAATTATTGTAGAATTTGAGAAATGTAAACATGCATTTTCTTTAATTCTACAGTGGTGAAGATTGGTCTTCTTTTCCTAGTTCAGCCACTAATTAGTTTAAGACTTTAGGCCAGGCATAGTTTTATTCCAAATCTATTACCTCATCTGAAAAATAAGGGTGATAACTAGTCTCCCAAACTGTATGTTAGATACTGCACTAATAGTTTCTGGGGAAACAAAATAAAACCACAAAGCTCTCTCCTCAAAGAGCTATCAGTAACCCCATGCCATTGAAAAACAGACCAAACATTTCTGTTTTAAGCCACATGCTTGTTTGCCAGATTTATTCAGATGATTACTATTTGTTTTCCATAATAACAAAATTAACAAACAAAAGTAGATTAAGAACTACAGGGAAAGCAAAACTATATTTTCCTCCACCCATCTTCGGCTCTTCAGTTGCGGTCCTCAAAACTAGCAAGAGAAAGGCAAACAGAGCATGTTTGTTAACATGTACATCATCTATGTAACTCTGGAAGCACCCGGTGATGAATGACAAAGCAATGGTTAGAAATTGGGCTCATACAGCATCTTAAGCCAAAAACCAAGGGGTTCAGGGGTTCTGGGTGGGGGAGGCAAGTTATGAGAAAATGACCAGGGAAAGCATGGTAAACGAGAGTTGTTTAGTCAGATTTGTTATGCAGGTTTAAGTCAGTATCTTCTTCACTGACAAAAGCCATTAAGAGCCCTTTTATTCCAGGTGCAGGAGAGAGAGACAACTCTACAAACGAAATTTTCCTTTACAAAAAGAAAACTTGTGCCCTGTGTTTGGAGTTTTTCTTGAGTCTACTGATCTCAGTGGCCTTTAGCTCAAAATACTCTACATGCCAAAGAGGCATATTTTAGAGCCGCATATTCTGATACTCTTCAAAACCAAAATATATATAACTTACCTATGTAAACAAACAATGGCCCAGATAAATTAACTTCCTTTTACAGACTCAGAGTTGCAATCAGACTCCTGTCTTTAAGATTTAATTATTTCCGCTGCATTAATTATATATGAAACGTCTAATTGAATACTACTTTCTAAAGAAAAAATGAAACTTCAATTACAGAAAAGAAATAATGAAAGTGTTACAAGAGCTCTCAAGGAACTCCAGTTATAAGAAAGATCTCTTTCTCATTGCTTAGCATTGATAGTCAGCACGTACTGAAGACTATTGTAGGATTGTGCCTACTTGACTTCTATGTTTATTCATATATTTGTTCAGTCATGAAACATATGGAATGAGCCACTTTTAGGTGCACTAGTATTTGGTCTGTAAAGTTGCAGGAGACAATATATCTGGCCTCAGGGAACTTGCATTCCAGAAGGAAAATCAAAAAAGAACAATTTGCATAGAATCCTGAAATGGTTACAACGGCTTTCTAAGAGATTCTAAACTGAACAGATAATTGTCATGCATTTACAAAAGGCCTAAGCTATTCCCACTGAAAAGGAGTAATTGAATTTGTAATTACTTTCATTTCATAGGGGACATATTCTGGGATTCTAAAGATCTAATTGTGATGGTTGTTTAATTGCTTTGTAGAAAGCAGTACCTTACATCCATCGAGGAAAGCACAATAGTCAATGGAGACTGAGGACACCATGAGAAGTATTTTTAAAGTTCTACTTTACTGTGTCTTGGGTGGCCTCACACGGCATGGCTTAGTTTCATTGAGTTAGACAAGGCTGTGGTCCATGTGATCAGATTGGCTACTTTTCTGTGATTATGGTTTAGTGCATCTGCCCTCTGATGCCCTCTCGCAACACCTACCGTCTTACTTGGGTTTCTCTTACCTTGGTCGTGGGGTATCTCCTCACGGCTGCTCCAGCAAAGCACAGCTGCTGCTCCTTACCTTGGACCAGACCACTTAACCTGCCTCTTGAGAAACCTATATGCAGGTCAGGAAGCAACCGTTAGAACTGGACATGGAACAACAGAATGGTTCCAAATAGGAAAAGGAGTACGTCAAGGCTGTATATTGTCACCCTGCTTATTTAACTTCTATGCAGAGTACATCATGAGAAACACTGGGCTGGAAGAAGCACAAGCTGGAATCAAGATTGCTGGGTAAAATATCAATAACCTCAGATATGCAGATGACACCACTCTTTATGGTAGAAAGTGAAGAGGAGCTAAAAAGCCTCTTGATGAAAGTGAAAGAAGAGAGTGAAAAAGTTGGCCTAAAGTTCAGCATTCAGAAAATGAAGATCATGTCATCTGGTCCCATCACTTCATGGGAAATAGATGGGGAAACAGTGGAAACAGTGTCAGACTTTATTTTGGGGAGCTCCAAAATCACTGCAGATGGTGACTGCAGCCATGAAATTAGAAGACACTTACTCTTTGGAAGAAAAATTGTGAACAACCTAGATAGCATATTCAAAAGGAGAGACATTACTTTGCCAACTAAGGTCCATCTAGTCAAGGCTATGGTTTTTCCTGTGGTCATGTATGGATGTGAGAGTTGGACTGTGAAGAAGGCTGAGCATAGAAGAATTGATGCTTTTGAACTGTGGTGTTGGAGAAGACTCTTGAGAGTCCCTTGGACGCAAGGAGATCCAGCCAGTCCATTCTGAAGGAGATCAACCCTGGGATTTCTTTGGAAGGAATGATGCTAAACCTGAAGCTCCAGTACTTTGGCCACCTCATGCAAAGAGTTGACTCATTGGAAAAGACCCTGATGCTGGGAGGGATTGGGGGCAGGAGGAGAAGGGGATGACAGAGGATGAGATGGCTGGATAGCATCATTGACTCAATGGACGTGAGTTGAGTAAACTCCGGGAGTTGGTGATGGACAGGGAGGGCTGGTGTGCTGCGATTCATGGGTTCTCAAAGAGTCAGACATGACTGAGTGGCTGAGCTGAACTGAACTGACTTTATTGTGTATCAGATAGCTGTGTTGTTTATTTCAGCTTGTAATGAGGCACCCACACTGAGATAGCCCTCATGTGCACTCTGAACAAAGGCATTGACTTCTGATCCTGATTATTCTGAACGAACATAAAGGAACTGGCGAACGTCCTCCATGTGATGGTAGGCCTGCTATTTTAAGAGTGTGTGATCACCTCCATGGAGTTGTTTCAAGGATGCTAGGAGTATTCCTCTTTCTCCCCAGTCCAGCCTCTATCATTCATAGAGATCTGATTTCCAAGAGCAGTCTTTTGCCTCATGAAGGCATCACTTTAATTAAATATGAATGAAAAAAAAGAAAAAAGGTTTGTCACATTATTCTCTGAAAGTGGTTTTATTTTTTTTTAATTAATTTTTATTTTTTAGTTTGTTTTGCTTTACAATACTGTATTCGTTTTGCTATACATTGACATGAGTCAGCCACGAGTGTACATGAACTCCCAATCAGGGGTGAGGACAGAGGAAGAATGAAAGCATTAAATATCCTATTAAAGGAAAGGCAGTGGATTGCACTTCTGTTCCCTGGGAAGAGAAGATATGGAAAGATGGAGTTCAGGACCAAAAACAAACAAACAAACAAAAAAGAGTAAAAATTCTCCCTTAATTCAGAACAAATATGGTAACTAAAACTGTCTGTAACCCTGGGTTTCCCAGGTGGCTAGTGGTAAAGAATCCACCTGCCAATGCAAGAGACACAAGAAATGTGAGTTCAGTCCCCGGGCGGGGAAGATCCCCTGGAGAAGGAAGTGGCAACCCACTCTGGTATTCTTGCCTGGAGAATCCTATGGAGGGAGGAGCCTGGGGGGCTGCCGTCCATGGGATTGCAGGGGAGGGACACAACTCGGTGACTGACCCACCACCCCTCCCAGGAAGGCAGGTCTCGAATCCACCTTGTTTGCACTCCTTCTGCCCATCTTGTAATTCCTTTCTATATCTGCAGTCGTGGAAAATCGGTTCTGCTGGTCTTCAGGTCATTCTCATGGACAGTTAATCTGGAAATAGTTGTTATTTTGCTGTGCCCGTGAAGGAGGTGAGTTCAGGGTCTTCCTGCTCTGCCAGCTTGGCCACATCCACCTGACCTGCTTTTTCTGAGTATTTGTTAAGTAAAATCTGCTTTTCCTGAAATGGCAATCCACTCCATACTGCAGTCCATGGAACTGCAAAGAGTCAGACACGACTTAGTGACTAAACAACAGCAAGAGCGTTTTCCAAAGTAGCACGGGAATGGCTCTTAGGAGACATAAGGGACCCAGAGGAAAGATGCAAAGACTTACAGGTAATGTGAACATATTGTTTGAGCCAAAAATTGCATAAAATACTCCCAGAATTTTAGAAACAGTCCTTGAGGTGAATATTTGATGCTATAAAATATTGGCATTTCCAGGAGATTAGGGTTGCAAATGGTGACAGTTGAAGAGAACTTTACTTTTAGGCTTGTCCTGGTAAACCATGGATGTTTGATTTTTGATGAATGAGATACAGTTCCTCTTTTAAAGGTAGTTTGGGAATTTGCCACTGACCCTTATTCCTATCCCCAGACCCTGGCACCCATTAATCTACTTATCTTTACATGTTTACCTTTTCTGGACATTTCATATGCACAGAATCATGGCATATGTGGTCTTCTGTGTCTGACTTCTTTCCCTTAACATCATGTTTTTGAGGTTTATTCATTTTGTGTTTATGTGTTCACATTGTATTTCTTTTATTGCTGAACGATGTTCTGTTGTATAGATATACTATCTTAGTTTATCCATTTGCTGGTTGATGGGCATTTGGGTTGCTTCCACTTTGGGGCTATTGTGAATAGAGCTTCTGTAATCATCTACCTAAAGGTCTTTGCGTGGACATATGTTCTTCTTTAGGTAGACATTAGGAATGGAATTCTGGGGTCGTATGGTAAACCAATGTTTAACTTTTTAGAAACTACCAAACTGCTTTCAAAAGTGATTGTACCACTTTACAATCCCATCAGTGATGAGTGATGATTTTAGTTTCCTCCAATCCTTGTCAACACTTGTTATTTATCTCTCCTTTCTACTATTGCTATCCTGATGGGAGTAATGTGGCATCTCAGGAGACTTTTAATTTCGTGTCTCTGGAAAATTCTGAAAGAGATGGGAATACCAGACCACCTGACCTGCCTCTTGAGAAATCTGTATGCAGGTCAGGAAGCAACAGTTAGAACTGGACATGGAACAGCAGACTGGTTCCAAATAGGAAAAGGAGGACGTCAAGGCTGTATATTGTCACCCTGCTTATTTAACTTCTATGCAGAGTACATCATGAGAAACGCTGGGCTGGAAGAAACACAAGCGGGAATCAAGATTACTGAGAGAAATATCAAGAACCTCAGATATGCAGATGACACCACCCTTATGGCAGAAAGTGAAGAGGAGCTAAAAAGCCTCTTGTTGAAAGTGAGAGAGGAGAGTGAAAAACTTGGCTTAAAGCTCAACATTCAGAAAACGAAGATCATGGCATCTGGCCCCATCACTTCATGGGAAATAGATGGAGAAACAGTAGAAACAGTGTCAGACTTTATTTTTTTGGGCTCCAAAATCACTGCAGATGGTGACTGCAGCCATGAAATTAAAAGGCGCTTACTCCTTGGAAGAAAAGTTATGACCAACCTAGACAGTATATTCAAAAGCAGAGACATTACTTTGCCGACTAAGGTCCGTCTAGTCAAGGCTATGGTTTTCCTGTGGTCATGTATGGATGTGAGAGTTGGACTGTGAAGAAGGCTGAGCACCAATGAATTGATGCTTTTGAACTGTGGTGTTGGAGAAGACTCTTGAGAGTCCCTTGGACTGCACGGAGATCCAACCAGTCCATTCTGAAGGAGATCAACCCTGGGATTTCTTTGGAAGGAATGGTGCTAAAACTGAAGCTCCAGTACTTTGGCCACCTCATGCGAAGAGTTGACTCATTGGAAAAGACCCTGATGCTGGGAGGGATTGGGGTCAGGAAGAGAAGGAGACGACCGAGGATGAGATGGCTGGATGGCATCACGGACGCAATGGACGTGAGTCTGAGTGAACTCCGGGAGTTGGTGATGGACAGGGAGGCCTGGCGTGCTGCGATTCATGGGGTCGCAAAGAGTCGGACACGACTGAGCAACTGAACTGTACTGAACTGAATGACTAATAATATTAAGTATCTTCTCATGTGCTTATTCCCCATTTCTATGTCTCTTTTTGTGACATCCTCTGTAGCTAAATCTTTGACTTCCTGGATTCTTTCAGAAATGTCTACTGAGGTGATTCTGTGATGGGAATACGTGAAAGTTCACTGACTAATTCTATGTGTTTAAGTAACCAAGTACTTCTAAAACTTTGTAAAGCAGGAGAATTCTTCTCTGCTAGAATTATGGAACATACTCATGGTGTGATCACTTTTATAACATCTGGTAGAAAAGCAAGCTTATAATTGCAGAAGCTTAGACTGTTTATTTTCCTTCCGGTGTTTTTGTTTTTTTACTGAGCTGAGGGCAAGACCAATCTTCCCAGAGGCTTCTTTGCTTTTTCAGCAGGAAAAGAAAAGAAGGCAGGGGAAGAGCAGCAGAATAAGACAGAATTCCTCAGGAAAATAGTACTAAAGTAAAAGAACCATCATGCCAGGTTGGAGAAGCAAATTCTGTAGAATCAAGTTTTCTTTTAATAACAACACTAATAAAAATATTACAGGAGAGTCTGAGTTCAGGCCTGCTGGAAATGCATGATAAATTTTTTTAGTGTACCAACACAGCAACAGATGTAATTAGATTATGCTAACATGATAAATAGTTGCTGAATATCTCTCTAAATTAGATTGACCTCGATCGTTAAAGATCATAACTTTCAATGAAGTCTTGTTTTGCTAGCTAAATAATTTTCACGCTGGTGCTAAGATAGAAGTCTTATAGGTGTTTGGAAGGGAGCCTCTTGAGGTCTCAGTTTATTTTCTATCCACTCGCACATCAGGTTTTGAAAGTGGGTTATGCAGCAGGATCACACCAGACGCTTGGTGCTAGTCAAGCCACTTTATTGCCACCCGTGAATTTGTTCCTACAACCAATTTGTTTCCAGTGGAGTCGACTCTTTTGTGAGTTTGAAACACAGCTGTTTGTAACTTTAAAATGTCTGGAGCCCTATTTATATCCCTTATCAAAAATGATTGAGAAGGTAACTTTATATATATATATTTTTTTTTTTTTCCTCAGCTGATTATTCTGTCCTATTTTCTTGGTTTAAGGAATATCTGAGGGTTATTGCTACAGTAGTCCCTCATCCAAGGTTTTGCTTTATGAGGCTTCCGTTAACCTCAGTCAACAGTGATCTGAATGTATTAATTGGAAGATTTCAGAAAGCAACAATTCAGTTGTTTTAAATTGCACTGTTTTCAGCAGTGTGATGAAATCTGATGACATCCTTCTGCACCCACTTAGAAAGGGAATCAACCCTTTGTCCAGCATGTTCCACTAAGACGGTCACTTATTCGCCTTCTGGATTATCAGATGGACTGTCATGGTATTGAACTTCTTTTGTTCATTTTACTTCATAATGACCCCAAAGCACAAGAGTAGCAGTGCTGGCAATTCAGGTATGCCAAAGAGAAGCCATTAAGTACTGCCCTTAAGTGAAAAGGCAGTGATTTAACAAGGAAAGAAAACCGTATGGTGAGGTTGCGAGGTTTATGGTAAGAATGGACCTTCTGTCCATGAGATTGTGAAGAAGGAAGAAGAAATGCAGGTAGTTTTGCTCTCAACCTCAGACTGCAAAAGTTATACCACAGTGCTTAGTTAGGATGGAAAAGGCATTAAGATACTGTATGTGTGTGTGAGAGGCCACATTCACATCTTTTTAATGCTAGATTGTTATAACTGTCTTATTTTATCATTCGTTGGTAATCCCATATTGTGCCTCATTTATAGATTAATCTTTATCACAGATATATAGAGCAGGTATAGATAAAAGTTTTCAAATTGTGATGCTGGAGAAGATTCTTCAAAGCTATGGTTTTTCCAGTCGTCACGTATAGATGTGAGAGGCGGACTATAAAGAAAGCTGAGCACCAAAAAATTGATACTTTTGAACTGCAGTGATGGAGAAGACTCTTAAGAGTCCCTTGGACTGTAAGGAGATCAGACCAGTCAGTCTTAAATGAAATCAGTCCTGAATATTCATTTGAAGGACTGATGCTGAAGCTGAAACTCCAATCCTTTGGCCACCTGATGAAAGAACTGACTCACTGGAAAAGACTCTGATGCTGGGAAAGATTGAGGGCAGAAGGAGAAGGGGATGACAGAGGATGAGATGACTGGATGGCATCACCGACTATGGACATGAGTTTGAGCAAGCTCTGGGAGTTGGTGATGGACACGGGGGCCTGGTGTGCTACAGTCCATGGGGCTGCAAAGAGTCGGACGTGACTGAGTGACTGAACTGAACTGAGAAGACTCTTGAGGTTCCTTGGACTGCAAGGAGATCAAACCAGTCAATCCTAAGGAAGTTAACCCTGAATATTCACTGGCAGGACTGATGCTGAAGTTGAAGCTCCAACACTTTGGCCTTGTGATGCAAAGAGCTAACTCATTTTAAAACACCTTTATGCTGGGAAAGATTGAAGGCAAAAGGAGAAGAGGGTGGTAGGGGATGAGGTGGTTGGATGGCATCACCAACTCAATGGACATGATTTGAGCAAACTCCAGGAGACAGTAGGACAGGGAAGCCTAGTGTACTGCAGTCCATGGGGTCTCACAGAGTCAGATATGACTTAGCAACTGAACACATAGGAAAAAGCATAGTACATATACGGTTCAGTACTATCCATGATTTCAGCCATCCACTGGGTGTCTTAGAACATATCCCTGCAGCTAAGGGGGATTTGTGTATTAGCTGAGTTGTAACCTTTTGTAAACTTCTATGTAACACTAAAGATGGTGATTAGTTTGGGGCCTGGGGTAGTTCTAGATCACTTTTACTAAGTATGTTGATGGTGCAGGGGATGTTTGTGAATATAACATTACAGTACCTCTGAATTTACTAATTATAAATAATTTTCTCAACATTTCATTGGCTTAAAGCTCAACATTCAGAAAACGAAGATCATGGCATCTGGTCCCATCACTTCATGGGAAATAGATGGGGAAACTGGAAACAGTGTCAGACTTTATTTTGGGGGCTCCAAAATCACTGCAGATGGTGACTGCAGCCATGAAATAAAAAGACGCTTACTCCTTGGAAGAAAAGTTATGACCAACCTAGATAGCATATTCAAAAGCAGAGACATTACTTTGCCGACTAAGTTCCATCTAGTCAAGGCTGTGGTTTTTCCTGTGGTCATGTATGGATGTGAGAGTTGGACTGTGAAGAAGGCTGAGCACCAAAGAATTGATGCTTTTGAACTGTGGTGTTGGAGAAGACTCTTGAGAGTCCCTTGGACTGCAAGGAGATCCAACCAGTCCATTCTGAAGGAGATCAGCCCTGGGATTTCTTTGGAAGGAATGATGCTGAAGCTGAAGCTCCAGTACTTTGGCCACCTCATGCAAAGAGTTGACTCATTGGAAAAGACTCTGATGCTGGGAGGGATTGGGGGCAGGAGGAGAAGGGGACGACAGAGGATGAGATGGCTGGATGGCATCACGGACTCAGTGGACGTGAGTCTGAGTGAACTCCGGGAGTTGGTGATGGACAGGGAGGCCTGGCGTGCTGCGATTCATGGGGTCGCAAAGAGTCGGACACGACTGAGCGACTGAACTGAATTGAAGTATATCTTTAAAAGTATATTTTCACTTCACTTGTAAATGAAATAAAAAGGGTTTTGAATTAACATAGTTGCCTTTTGGTTTTCTTCTGTTTTGCGTTTCCTCTCCATCCACCGCCCCTTGGAAAATCCTTGATTAGGATCCAGATAATCTAGAACTGAATCCAGACACTATGGTTATTGAGCTGGTGACCTTGGTCAAGATAAATTATCTGATTCTCATCAGTTAAATGGGGATAATAATACCTCTGTGGAAGAATTGATTTCAGATTAGATGCTGTCTGAAAGAAACAGGGTAGTGTACACAGGTGCTCAGTGGTAGATACCCTGTTGTTGTTATTGTTTTCTATAAATTAGAGCAGTGTTCCTAGTTTTGATCCTTTTCCTATTTTTCAAAACTTTTGAATACATATTTATAAATAAGTATAAAAATGAGACATAGGTTCAATGAATTAACATTTTATGTTCAGTATAAAACAAAATTTTTAGAAATATAAACTTGACATTAATATTTTTTCTAAAATAGTCATAGAAATTAACCATTTTTCCTTTAATTGGTTTTATAACTGTGATGTGATTAAATACATATTATTTTATATGGTCTTGAGTTACTAATTTAAAGATCTGCCTCTCTATTGTTTGTTGTTTCTTTTTTCATTCTGACACTTGACTTTATTGGCTCTCACAGTTGAAAAATATTACCTCAAGGTATATATAACAGACTAGATAAAAGTATATTTTCAAATGAATCATGATGTTAATTTTTCAGCTTTATTCACCAAAAATGCAAAGGTTTTGATAAAATGTAGTAAATTTCTATCATCTTGAGTCAGTTTTATTTCCAAAGTAATTAATGACCCATTTCAGTATCATAAAATAAGTCCAAAATCCATTGGAACTCTACATTTACCAATTTACTACATATATTTTAAAACTATCTTTCTAAGTTGTAGAAGTATATAGATATGTAAATTCTTATGAGATTATGCACATATCAATTTTGGCAATAATATTACATAATGATTGGAATATTTCCAAGCATTTGTTTTCAAACTACCCTTTTATTACACAAGATTTGTTATTAAGTAGTCACTTTCTCATTCATCATAAATGAACTGCCAATACCAAGTATCAGGTAAAGATGTTGAGCATCCTGACATGTGATGGTCACGTAGTGCAACCTCAATCAAAACACTGATTATTAATAAGTTCTAAGTTATTTCTCCGGAGAAGGCAAGGGCACCCCACTCATTGCTTGAACTTGTGACTGCTGCTACTGCTAAGTCACTTCAGTCGTGTCCGACTCTGTGCAACCCCATAGATGGCAGCCCACCAGGCTCCCCTGTCCCTGGGATTCTCCAGGCAAGAACACTGGAGTGGGTTGCCATTTCCTTCTCCAGTGCATGAAAGTGAAAAGTCAAAGTGCATGAAAGTGAAAAGTCAAAGTGCATGAAAGTGAAAAGTCAAAGTGCATGAAAGTGAAAAGTCAAAGTCGCTCAGTCGTGTCCAACTCTTAGTGACCCCGTGGACTGCAGCCCACCAGGCTCCTCCGTCCATGGGACTTTCCAGGCAAGAGTACTGGAGTGGGGTGCCATTGCCTTCTCAATGCTAGAGTGAATAAATGTCAGCTTAAATGTTTTGGGTTTTTTTTCCCCCTCAGCTCAAAGATAGTCTCATGTCCCTTCCCTAACCCTACACTCAACTGTGGGATAAGTTGCACATTAGGCCACCGTGATTATCAGTGGGATATTTGACCAATCCGTTCCCAAAAGAAAAATGAATACTGATGATTTGGAGTAAGAGTTGACAGCATTTTCTTAAAGGGCCAGACAATATTTTAGGCATTGAGGGCCACATGATCTCTATCACAGCTATTCAGCTCTGCCAATGTAACCGGGAGACACCATTGATGATATGTAAAAAAGAAAGAAAAATTAAAAAGAAAAAAATTTTAATTAATTTTTTTTAATTAGAAGTTTTATTTCAGTAAAATTTTACATGTGGACACTGACTTTGATTTTTATGTAATTTTCATATGGCATAAAATATTGCCCTGCTTTGGATTTCTTTTCAACTATTTAAAACAAATTTAAATAGCTTATGGTCCATCCCAGAAAAAGGAACAAGATGAATTTTTCTCAGATCTTAGCTTGCAGATCCCTTACTTAGATGATAATGAACTTGTAGAAGACAGGGATCAAGACCATCCCCATGGCAAAGAAATGCAAAACAGCAAAATGGCTGTCTGGGGAGGCCTTACAAATAGCTGTAAAAAGAAGAGAGGCGAAAAGCAAAGGAGAAAAGGAAAGATACAAGCATCTGAATGCAGTGTTCCAAAGAATAGCAAGAAGAGGTAAGAAAGCCTTCTCTTCTTCAGCGATCAATGCAAAGAAATAGAGGAAAAGAACAGAAGGGGAAAGACTAGAGATGTCGTCAAGAAAATTAGAGATACCAAGGGAACATTTCATGCAAAGATGGGCTCGATAAAGGACAGAAATGGTCTGGACCTAACAGAAGCAGAAGATATTAAGAAGAGGTGGCAAGAATACATGAAAGAACTGTACAAAAAAGATCTTCATGACCCAGATAATCATGATGATGTGATGACTAATCTAGAGCCAGACATCTTGGAATGTGAAGTCAAGTGGGCCTTAGAAAGAGTCACTACGAACAAAGCTAGTGGAGGTGATGGCATTCCAGTGGAGCTGTTTCAAATCCTGAAAGATGATGCTGTGAAAGTGCTGCACTCAATATGCCAGCAAATCTGGAAAACTCAGCAGTGGCCACAGGACTGGAAAAGGTCAGTTTTCATTCCAATCCCAAAGAAAGGCAATGCCAAAGAATGCTCCAACTACCGCACAATGGCACTCATCTCACATGCTAGTAAAGTAATGCTCAAAATTCTCCAAGCCAGACTTCAGCAATATGTGAACTGTGAACTCTCCGATGTTCAAGCTGGTTTTAGAAAAGGCAGAGAAACCAGAGATCAAATTGTCAACATCTGCTGGATCATGGAAAAAGCAAAAGAGTTCCAGAAAAACATCTATTTCTGCTTTATTGACTATGCCAAAGCCTTTGACTGTGTGGATCACANAAGCAGAAGATATTAAGAAGAGGTGGCAAGAATACATGAAAGAACTGTACAAAAAAGATCTTCATGACCCAGATAATCATGATGATGTGATGACTAATCTAGAGCCAGACATCTTGGAATGTGAAGTCAAGTGGGCCTTAGAAAGCATCACTACGAACAAAGCTAGTGGAGGTGATGGAATTCCAGTTGAGCTGTTTCAAATCCTGAAAGATGATGCTGTGAAAGTGCTGCACTCAATATGCCAGCAAATCTGGAAAACTCAGCAGTGGCCACAGGACTGGAAAAGGTCAGTTTTCATTCCAATCCCAAAGAAAGGCATTGCCAAAGAATGCTCAAACTACCGCACAGTTGCACTCCTCTCACATGCTAGTAAAGTAATGCTCAAAATTCTCCAAGCCAGACTTCAGCAATACGTGAACCGTGAACTCCCTGATGTTCAAGCTGGTTTTAGAAAAGGCAGAGGAACAAGAGATAAAATTGCCAACATCTGCTGGATCATGGAAAAAGCAAGAGAGTTCCAGAAAAACATCTATTTCTTCTTTATTGACTATGCCAAAGCCTTTGACTGTGTGGATCACAATAAACTATGGAAAATTCTGAGAGAGATGGGAATACCAGACCATCTGACCTGCCACTTGAGAAACCTGTATACAGGTCAGGAAGCAACAGTTAGAACTGCACAGGGAACAATAGACTGGTTCCAAATAGGAAAAGGAGTACATCAAGGCTGTATATTGTCACCCTGCTTATTTAACTTTTATGCAGAGTACATCAAGAGAAACGCTGGGCTGGAGGAAGCTCAAGCTGGAATCAGGATTGCTGGGAGAAATATCAATAACCTCAGATATGCAGATGATACCACCCTTCTGGCAGAAAGTGAAGAGGAACTAAAAAGCCTCTTGATAAAAGTGAAAGAGGAGAGTGAAAAAGTTGGCTTAAAGCTCAACATTCAGAAAATGAAGATCATGGCATCTGGTCCCATCACTTCATGGGAAATAGATGGGGAAACAGTGGAAACAGTGTCAGACATTATTTTTCTGGGCTCTGAAATCACTGCGGATGATGATTGCAGCCATGAAATTAAAAGACACTTGCTCCTTGGGAGGAATGGTATGACCAACTAGATAGCATATTAAAAAGCAGAGACATTGCTTTGTCAACAAAGGTCCGTTTAGTCAAGGCTATGGTTTTTCCAGTGGTCATGTATGGATTTGAGAGTTGGACTATAAAGAAAGCTGAGCGCCAAAGAATTGATGCTTTTGAACTGTGGTGTTGGAGAAGACTCTTGAGAGTCCCTTGGACTGCAAGAAGATCCATCCAGTCCATTGCTAAAGGAGATCAGTCCTGGGTGGTCATTGGAGGGCCTGATGTTGAGGCTGAAACTCCAATACTTTGGCCACCTGATGCGAAGAGCTGAATCATTTGAAAAGACCCTGATTCTGGGAAAGATTGAGGGCAGGAGAAGAAGGGGACGACAGAGGATGAGATGGTTGGATGGCATCACTGACACAATGGACCTGGGTTTGGGTGGATTCCGGGAGTTGGTGATGGACAGGGAGGCCTCCTGTGCTGTGCTTCATGAGGTCGCAACTGAGCAACTGAACTGAACTGAATATGGGTCATTTGAGTTGGCTTCTACTTTTTCTATTTAATTAAATAACATTGCTTAGAACATCTCTATGCATACATTTTGATTCCAGCTTTTGAATATTTCAGTATGGTAGATTCCTGGGAAAGAATTATGGGTTAAATAGTGTAAACATTTTATTTTAAAGCTTTTAGGACGTGTTCCCAGGACAATTCCCTGAAAGGTATTCACACGTGTGGGCTACCATGACTTCATTCTTCTCCATGCCTCCATGACATACTTTTAATAAAGGCAGTGGGTCTTATTCACATAAGTCCTTTAGTTTCTGGTAATCCTCTGTAGTGCTGATTTGGTTATGTGGATTTAGACTAGAATAACAGCTCACCTAAGACAATTTAATGTCCAACCTGAATTTTCTGAAACTATCTCATTTCTCCACCCTGGAGGAAAGCAGACACTCATGTCTGACAGTGTCAAAATAACACAGATCAAGGTATTGATCAGGAGTGGATATGTTGTTTTCCAGTGGGAGGATAAAGATGGAGAAGCCAATCTTTATGCCTCTATCAGCTAGCTCTCTGGAAAGCAGTTGGGCTAATGATACAACTTATAACTGTCGATTTATTTTAGCTAGAAAGTAAACAATAACTCATCGTATTGTCATGGCATCTGTTATGAGGATACTGTTAAGGATGGCGGGCTCCAAATTTGGTGTTATTCTCTTTCATGTACGGTTTTTAAAAAGAGAAAGAAAAACCCATCTTTTCTTAAATGGCAAGCATAGAATGGTCTTCACCCTCTCTGTTGACCTCTGAGAACACATACGTTGGTATTTGATTAGAATTCTATTCTGATAACCTGTTTTTGCCAGTGTTAGGGCTCTGTCTCCTCTGCTAGATTCTATAGAGTTAATTAGAAGCTAATTGGTGTTCTTGCTTCCACAGATTGGAATTATAAAACCTTAGAAAATCTGAAGATGCATTTAAAATTCTGTAGTTCAGAGTTGTAAATCTGTAGCCTCTAGGCTGAATCTGCCCTATAGATATATTTAGGTTGGCTTAATGTATGTGTTTTTATACCTAGGGATAATAGTTGCTGTGTTGTGTCATTTAATTCCGACGACCTTATGAGGTGAGTATTATTATTGTTTTTATTTTAGATGAGAAAACCAAGATCTAGATATGTTAAAGATATGTTTGCCTGATATTTAAGTTAGTTTGAGAGGTAAACCTGGGACTTGAATTCAGGCAATCTAGTTCCAGAGCCCACTTGCCTATCTGCTACAAAGAATGAGTTACCGACATTTTAAAAAAGGAAGAAATCAAGAAATTTTTACATGATCATGGTATTCATGCCCTTTCTTGAACAATTGTAACATATGGTGAGGATCCACTGGAGATGAGGAGCATCATTTTTCGATAAGACACAGACTTTTAAATTTGCCTTTCTTTCATCTGATCATCTCTCATTTGTATAACAGCTGATTCCTGTTGGCATTTATGATTCCAGAGCTACTTCAGTGGTTCTCAGCTGAGGTGATTTTGCACCTTACTCCCTCCCCTAGAATAAACGCCAGGATGCTGCTTAACATCTAAAGAATTGCTTGACCCAAAATGTCAATAGTGGTGAGGTTGAGAAAATCTGATCTCATTTAACCTCCCCATTTCATACATGAAAAAGTTGAGATCAGAAAGGACTTGACTTGCTCCAGATCACAAAGCAAGTCAGAGTCAAGGGTTGGAGGACAGGGCTCAAAGCTCAATTCTCCCTAACCCTTTCCTGGTTATAAGCTTTGTGAGCTTTGAGTAGAGGTTTTTAGAAATGTTGTCTTTCTATGTTGTTTTGTTAAAATGAGAAAAAGAGAACTTAATATTACAGTGGTTGTGAAAAATCTTCATTGTCTAAACTGTTGGCTGGGAAGATTTGCTAATTGAGAATCCTCTTAATTAGGCTTGAGTGAAAAATCATATGCTTCAAAGCAGCTGCCAGAATCCAACCATAAATCACAGCCTTTTCAAAGAATCCATAACATGTATTTATTATATAACATGCACATGAGGGCCAGAAATATTATTGCTTTTTCTTCTTAAAGTGTACAGTTTATAAGGAAGAGAAAAGATATTACTTTCAGTTTTGATTCAGTTAATGAGCAAGGCCAGGAAATTCACAAGCCTCTAAACTATGTCCTTTATTGTGGGTTTTTATGATTCTGTAGTCACGTGAGATCAGGCAGTTAGTCTTAGCTCAAATCTCTGAACTTCTTTGCTTTATGTAGATTCCATTCAGACTGTTGCCAGAGTTCAGCTAATATGTTTTGAAGTTGAACATTTCTGAGACTTCTTCAGGACCTGAAATAGGTTGCTTAGACCAACTGCCTTCGTGTTTAGCCTTTTTATTCTAGGTACAGGGAAGAAGACACAGAACTGGGAGCTTTATACACATATGATGGCTATCATAATAGTTAAAGTTTTCTATATGGCAGGTACCACTGAAAGCCTTAGTGTGGATTATCTTTATTTTCATGTAACCAGTATTTTCTGCACTGAACTCTGTTACTTCATAAGGAAAATATATATCTTAACATAATCAAAGCTCCAAGTAGGACAGCTATAGGGCTGATTAATTTGGTGTAAAAACAGTGTCCTGAGTGTTTTTATGTTCTTTACATCATGTCATTCCAGGCTGCCCTTCTCAGGTGGTTAAATTGGTCCTCAGGGGAGATAGCTTGATGTAGCTATCGTCATGGCTGCTGCAGTTCCTGCCATCACATCCTGTCATGACAATTTCTAGTGAAAGAGAAAAGATCATTATTTTCTCTCTGTGTGTCTTGTTTTTTTTTTTTCCAAATCCAGAGTAGAAACCTTTCCAGAGACCCTCTGCATACATCCCTCACAACTGATTGGCCAGAGTAATGTCACTTGTCTATTCCTTAGTCACTCACTGGCAAGGGAAATGGGGTTACCACTGTGGGCATAGGGAAACACTGAACTATGAGGAGGATTTTAGCCAAACAAAATCAGGGTTCCATTAACAGAAAGAAGGGGGAATGACTGACAGGTCATTAGGAAACCAGCAGGGCCTCTTAAAACCATTTTGAGATGGGCTGAGTTTCTGTTGTTGTTGCCTTACCACTATGCATGATAGAAACCCTTCCCTGAGCAAATGGCTCAAATTGCATGCTGCAGTTGGATTTCTAGGGGCTCAGGATGAGATAGTGCCTCCTTCAATCTGAGATAGGGCAGGCAGGGTGGATCATCCCACTGAACTGGTAGGCCCAGGAGCTGGAGCCCTTCATGCTGGTTGTTGACCGGCAGTTTCCTGGTGCTTCTTGCTCTGCCCAGTGGCAGTGCCTGCTAGAGAGCAAGCAGTGGCCCCACAAACTGATGCCAAGAAAGGACTGAACTCACAACCTCCAATAGCTGATAAGCTCTCCCTCTAAAAACCAAGAAAGGAGATGGGTCTTCCTCACCCTGCTTTGGTGACATGTTTTCTTCTTTGAGATTTGGCCATGAAGTTCAGTTTCAACTTTCATCCAGGTTATCATTGGTAAGGAACCCAATGATGAATGCCTCATTCCTATGCTCCATGGCTGATTCCTTCTATATACTATAATTGTCTAGATTCTGGACAGAAAGTCAGTATTTATATAGGCTGTAATACACACTGCAATCTGAGTCTGAATCCTAATACCCACAGCCACTAGTGGGAGGCTTGAGAGTTACTTAATTTCTCTATATCCTAGTCTCCCCAGCTATAAAATGTAGATAATAATAGTATTTGTCTCTCAGAGTGATATTACCTATGGCTTCCCTGGTGGCTCAGTGGGTAAAGCGTCTGCCTACAATGCAGGAGACCCAGGTTTGGTCCCTGGGTTGGGAAGATCCCCTGGAGAAGGAAATGGCAACCCACTCCAGTACTCTTGCCTGGAAAATCCCATGGACTGAGAAGCCTGGTAGGCTACAGTCCATGGGATTGCAAAGAGTCGGACACGACTGAGCGACTTTCCCTTTCCCATTTAAATGAAAATGTATACATAAAATATTTAGAACAGGGTTTGACATGTAGTAGACCTCAAGGAATAGTAACTATTAATATATTTAGGAAATATGGGCTTCCCTTGTGGTTCAGACAGTAAAGAATCTGTCTGCATGGCAGGAGACCCAGGTTCGATTCCTCGGTCGAAAAGATCTCTGGGAGAAGGGAATGGCAACCCCTTCCAGTATTCTTGCCTGGAGAATTCCATGGACAGAGGAGCCTGGCAGGCTACAATCCATGGGTTTACAGAGAGTCGGAAGCAACCGAAGAACTAACACTTTCACTTTTCACTGTAAGAAATATGCAGAGTTCTAGAGTGATCCATAGATGACCAATTAATACTCTGTAGTAGTCAGTATCAAGATCTAGAATCAGACAAATAGGTTTCTTCTAATTTTGGCTAACCCGCTAATCCTCAATTTTGTCCCCATAAAAATGTCCTATAAAAGTAAAATGAAACTGTTGTGAGAATTCAGTAAAATAGTACACCCAATGCTTAATTAAACTGAACCACTATTAATAACATTCCAGTTTTCAGTGACAGCATGCCTTTTCTCTGTCAAGAATAAGTATATCCACATTCTTGAGCTCTAGATTTGGGTTTTTTTCTCTCTCTCCTCTCTCAGTCCAGGACTCCAGAGATCATGGAAGTTTGTTTAAACTTCTGATTTACACACTGGCTGTCAGTGCCCTCCTCCTAGACTCTTCAAAGCTGGGGCCTAATTGGGATGCAAATGTCTCCCCCGGTAGCCAAGCTTTGCTTCTGTCACCAGGGGAAGGGTCTTGGCCATCCAGGGCAAGATGTTTGGTAAAAAGGACCCCTCCCTGGGGCTCTCTACTTTTGTGGGGAGAAAAGGATGATGATGTATGAGACAGCAATGCTTTCGGAGCCCAAGGAGGACATGACAGACAGAATAATATGGGAGGAAAATACTGTCTTCGTAATGGAGACTGATGGCCTCTGCTTGTCTTCCTGGCTTTGTTAGGGTTGGGGCTGAGCCGGGCCCGCTTCATTTTGTGGCAGGTTGGGTATGGCGTCCACGCAGCCCGCAGTGGTAGCCTTCAACCAAGGTGGGGGTGGTGGGAGAAACAAACAGAGGGGGTTTGTGTGGCATTGAGTGCAGGCCTCAACACCTCCCCTTAGCTCTGACATGCCTGTTTGTCAGGAATGACAGGCCTCATTTGATCTGTTCATAAGTGCAAGCTTTTGGGATTTTTGGCCTCCTTAACTCTTCTCCATGTCCCCTTCCTCTGATAAAAAAACAACTAAGTTAAACTAAGAACTCTAAGGTTAGGAAAAAAAAAAAAAGGCCCTGTGTCTTTTCCTAAGCACTCCTACTCCCCCTCCAGGTCCCTACTTGGCTGCAGGAAAGAAACCCTAAAACTAGAGTAGGAATGTCATCTTTAGAAATCATCTTTTGGAGCAGTTTTATTAATTTCACTTCTCTGTGGTTACCACATGTTTGGGGAAGACAATTGATTTCACAGATCTGTGTGGGAGGCTGAAGATTTGGCTCTGAGGCAGCAGAGAAAACGTACAGCAAGAACAGGCTCACTAATTGACACACAGCAAAGATGTTCTTTAAGGAAACTTTTCTTTCAATGCCTGCTTTTTTAAATTTAAATTTTTATTTTTAAGTTAATTGTATTTTTTTTGAGGGAGACTATTTTTTTTCCCTCTACCCATTCATCTTCCTCTCCTTAACCTCCTTCCCCAATATTTCCATGTAAGAAATTAAGAGGAAAACTGAACCAAGTGTTAAGTCATCATTTTGACTTCAAAGGCACTGCCAACGACAACTAACATGTCCAAGGACAGGGCTTCAGCAGATATAATCTCTCACTGTCTGGGATGGTATTGCTGCTTCTGCTTCTAATTTGAAACTTTCAGTTGAGATGTCTTTGGTATGAGCAGGGTCTCAGCAAGGTAGAGAGAAGCAGGTGATTCAGGTCGGCCCATGAGCCTTTATATTTGGGACAGGTATGCCCACAGGTATGGAGGTCACTGTTACATTTTTAAGGGAGAGAGACAATTAGAGCTTTTGAGATGTCAGCTCGAATGACTGCATCATCCAGAAGGAATCAGTTCTGATTCTAAATAAATAATAGGCCAAGCTGAAAAAAAAAAATCTCAGTCGTTAGATCTGTGGGTGGTGGTGGGTGAGTAGCTGCTGTTTTAGAACTTTAAATGTGGGTTCCTTGGCATTAGTTTTATTTAAAATACAGTGGTAGCTCTTCCACGCCCTCTGAAAAGTTAATAGCCCACCTTAAAGGAGATGGTAGTCCTGCAGTGTTTCTATGTTACTAATTATACTGCACTTGTGGGAGGAGTACATGGCGCTTCAGGGAACCCACAAAAGACAGAGTTCCTCCCAAAACAACTTCCACAATGACTTGAGACAGATAAGGTGATGACTTGATCCGCAGATGATTGGGGGCCTGATGTGACACAGACAGGAGTAGGCTTGGGGACGTATGTCCTTGCCCAGACACTCAGGAGATCCACCGAATGGCCACTCATGCTGCTGAAAGCCCGCTGTGTTCACCTTGCCCCTTTTCTGTGTTCTTTCATTTGCTCTCTCCTCTACTCCTCTACTCAAAGCAATCAGGTCCTGATTGAGCTGAGAGGCCTTGTTCCACCATCAAGGTTCTCCCCAGAGTTCCTCTGAGTAGCATGAAAATGAGTAACGTGTCTGAGCTAGTCATGTATGTGGATCCTGAAGAACTGTCTCTGAAGTTATGGGAAAGGAAGGAAGCGCCTGAGAAGACTGGTGTGGGTGGGAGGCCGTTCCAAGTTCAGACGATGACAAGAAAACTGCTATGGTGCTCATCTAGAGGTTCCTGAGGTGAGGAATTGAATCCCGGCTCTTGTTTCTAACCCTCTCTGTGACCTCTAAACTCTCCCCAGAAAACATGGGAGTTATATCATATTAGGCTGCCAAAGAGGAGTATTGTTCCAAATGCTAAAGCCTTGCATTTAAAAAAAAAAAAAAAAAAGTGAGACCAAGGGAAGGAAGGAAAAAGGGGGCTGTGAGTGAAGAGGAAGTGACACGTTTCATGAAATTGGAGCTTTTCAAGGTTGGTTTGGGCACAGTTTCAAGAGGAAGTGCGGGTTATTAAGACAAACAATTGCTAATCTAATCTCTATCAGGAGACATATTTAAGTTCAAGCACACATTTTTTTTTTCTTTTTGACTCTTCTGGATTTTTGATTTTCAATTGAATGCTGTAATATGAGTATAAATTTGATGGAAGAAAAACAATTTAAGGAAGAACTGTTTCTGATGTCTGCTACATGTATGAAGTTAAAGAAATTCATTTGATTAGCAGTCTAGAACAATGTAAATTTTTGGACTTCTGCCTAAAGCTCCCCTTGCTAGTTAACTAGTTAATCTTCACTTAACTAGAACTTCCTCCTCTGAAGGCTTCCTTTGCCCCTCTTCTGGCCAGGCTCCCCTCCTCTGGGCTCTGCGGCTCCCCAGGCACACTTACATCTGAACACATCACACTAAGCCGGAATGGCCTGGTTACTTGTCTTTCTACTAAACTGGCTTCTTGAAGACTGAAGATACCTGGCCTGTGTTAGATGCTTCATAAACATTATGTCAGTGTTGAGTGTAGATGGAAAATAGAGAAATAAGGATTATCCCTGTATTGGTTTTGTATTGCTGTGTATAAATTACCACAAGCTATGTAATAAATTACCTCAAACTTAGTGGCTTAAAACAACTTGCATTTTCCATGTTAGTTTCCGTGGGTCAGGAGTCTGGGCACAGCCTAGGGGAGTCCTATACTCAGGCTCTCAGCAGGCTGCAGTTGGATGTTGACCTGGTCTGTGGCCTCACCTGGGAGCTATTGAAAGAATTCATTTTCTTATGGTTGTACTGGCAGCAACGGGAGCAGAGGGGAGATCATCCTTGCTTCTTGCTGGCTATTGGCTGGAAGCCACCCTCGAGTCTAGAGGCCACCAGCAACTCACACAATGGATGTTTGCTTTTTCAAGGCTTTCAGGAGAATCTCTGTCACTCTAGTTGGCTGAGACAGATTTCACATAACATAATGTAATCAAGTGAGTGACACCTCATCACCTTTGTTATAATTCTATTTGTTTAAAGCAATTCCTAGGTCTTGCCACACTCAGAGGGATGGGATTATACAAGGACATAAGCCAATGGAGGTAACTTTTGGTTAGGAGGGTCTGCCTCAGTCTCTACATAATCCATTCCACTATCATAAGCACTGTTACTCCACCAAAAGCCTTTTTTGAGGCTTGCAGGAAAGTAGTTTATTTCTAGCCTGTGCTTAATTATCTAAATCAGTTTTTATATTTTATGGTTATAAGCATAGCAATCTGATATTTCTCAAGTCATGTGTTGTGTAAAAGTCCTCATGTTAATTATTCAGCTATTAGTTCTCAGCTCCAGTCCACCCTGGCTTCTTTTTATATTAGGGGGCAGGAGGAGGGGAGAGGGGGACTTGCTGCTTCCTATCTGTTGATGTCAGCATCCAGCCAGCATTGGCAGTTGATCTGGTCCAGCCTCTCCCAGAATTTCCAAAGCCAGCCTTGATGTACCCATCAGAGAGCAGCACTAGGTCGGCAGTACTCTCTCCATGGTGGTCTGAGCTCCAGCTCTGTGGCACCTTCTTCCAAGCTTGCAGGTTTTAATAACCGTGTTTACTTCTCTTTGTTCTCCTTGTGGTAGTGTCAATGTCTGCAGTTATTCCTTGGCATTAGCTCAATATTTTCATTTTGCTTTCCTCTAACACCATTTAACCAAAGCCCTGCATTATATTTTCTTTGTTAAAATACCTAATATGGTTTATATTCCTCACTGATCCTGACTGATACAGCACTTTAATTTTCAATGAAATTACCAAGAAATTGTAGGGTCTTATTTAATAACTGCTATTGAAACTTTATACACCAAAGTAACTGACATTTAGCAAACAGATGAAATTCATCTTCTGGTTTCCAAGTTGATGCTTTTAGAATGCTTTGGTCCATAGTTGACTTTGCCAGTCTATTTAAGGCTTCCTGGCTAAGTAGTAATAGATATAAATAAATTCTCAGGGGGTGATTCATTCATTTACTCCCCAAATTACAGTGAATCATGACTAGAGAGACTCTAGCCCCTGAGAAGCCCAAACTTAGAAATCAGCAAAGCTATTTGTGTGAAGTTATGGACTGTACCCGGATGTCCCCATTTCGCAGATGTGGAAACTGAAAGGTTGATTTTCATCCAAGGGCTCTTGCTGGTAGAAGCCTTAGAATCAGGCATTCTTAGTTATAGATACCGTATCACCTAGGCCCTCGACTAGTTTCTCTTCCCTTGTATCCTAACTTTTTAAATGGTATCTATACCCAAGTTCAAAATCTTTGAGTCACTGAAAGATGACTCCAGCATCTCCTTCTCTCTTAAATTAGGCCTGCTGATCTTCCTCCAAAATGTTTCTCCCATCTGTCCCCTACATTTGTTTGCTACAGTGGGTGAGTTTTGTTTAGGCCCTCACTATTTCTTGCTCAGGCTATTAAAATAGCCTTCTCATTGGGCTCTCTGTTGTTGTCCGTTTGGTACACTGCTCTTAGAAAAATGTGTCTCAAATATAACTCGGAGAATATTACTCCTCTCCTCAAGAACTGGAGAAGGCAATGGCATCCCACTCCGGTACTCTTGCCTGGAAAATCCCATGGATGGAGGAGCCTGGTAGGCTGCAGTCATGGGGTCGCTAAGAGTAGGATATGACTGAGCGACTTCACTTTCACTTTTCACTTTCATGCATTGGAGAAGGAAATGGCAACCCACTCCAGTGTTCTTGCCTGGAGAATCCCAGGGACAGGGAAGCCTGGTGGGCTGCCGTCTATGGGGTTGCACAGAGTTGGACACGACTGAAGTCACTTAGCAGCCTCAAGAACTGTTGGTGGCTCCCAATTGCCTATAGGGTAGCATTCAAATATCTCAGCTGGGAAGATACAGCCTCCTTCAAAATTTGATCTCAGATATGTTCCTAACCTACCTCCTGTTTCTCCCTGTTAGGTATCCTTCATGCCAGCCACGCCAGTACTCGTAACGAATCTTTTCTCCTGCTAAAGCTGGCACACTTTCTTATCATAAACTCTTCTTGCCCATCTCCTCTCCCTGAAATCCCACCCAGTGCCTAAGAGTCAACTCAACTTCCACCTCTTCTGCCCACCTTTCTTGTTTATCTGAATTGAATGATCTCTTTTTCCGCTTTCTGAAATGACTGTGTAAGACACGGATGGATAAGGATGAGAGCTGCAGAGTAGGACAGCTGGCAATGATGATGACCTATCCTGTCCTATGACAATGTATACTATGCTCTTTATTCACATCATCTCATTTAATCCTCATAAATTCATTTGAGATATGAACTTTCTGTTTTACAGATGAGAAAGCTGACTTTGTGAGGTGACATAAATTGTTCGGTATCATGGAGCTCATTTTCTATCTTATATAAATTATTAGTATAGCCTCTTTTCTCTCCTCTGAATGGGTAGCTCACTGAGAGCAAGCAGCATTCCTTGTTCAGCTATGATCACCTGTTCCAGGCTTATGGTGGGTAATAAATCACCAATTTGCTGAAAAGTCTCAGAATTCACATGTTTTGCACCAGATTGTTTTGCTTTATTCTTTGGTGGATTTTATTTGATTGGTTATATAGGAAGTATATGGGCTTCCCAGGTGGGCTCTAGTGGTAGAGAACCCGCCTTCACCAACTCAGAGGCATAAGAGATGCAGGTTTGATCCCTGGGTTCGGACCGATCCCCAGAGAGGGCATGGCAACCCACTGCAGTATTCTTGCCTGGAGAATCCCATGAGAGAGGAGTCTGGTGGGCTTCAGTCCATAAGGTCACAAAGAGTCAAACACAACTGAAGCGACTTAGCACAACAACACATCAAGCATATGCCTGTGTTCTATGTAAGGTAAATGGGGGGAAGTTGACAAGGAGGAAGGAGTATTTCTAAAAAGACTAGCATAAATTGGTTCCTGGATTCCTTCTGTTATAGTTTGAGAGATGATCTTAGCTTGACAGTGGTTCCTGAAGTTTTTGCTTTAAGGAGTTACACTTAAATTCAAGAGCACTTTCAATTTGTAAAGAAACTGCAGTGAGTATTCATCATGCAAAAGACTCCTGAAGGTCTGCTAATGATCATTTTGTTTTCTAAGTTTGAAGTTTTGTATATTGGCATATTCTTTTTTAAGAGCAGGACGTTGCCCAATACACAGTGAGAGAGGCCCGTCTCTTTGGAAATTTTAATGCAGCCAGATTTTTGGTGGGAATTATTCAAAAACTACTCAAATGACTTATTAAACAAAAAGTCAGGAGCATAGATTCAAGGTCATGAGCTAGAGCCTTGAGGTCAGAAGGAGCTTGATTCCATTGGAAATAATAAGACTGACCTTTTAAGAGGGCAGCTTTGTGGAGATGGCCATGTAGATAACACCTCAGGATTCAGTGCAGAGGGACACATTTTTGGTAAATGCATTCAGTTGCCTTTTGCTCTGATTTCAGAGCTATGAGAGCTGTGGGAAAATGCTGCTCCCGGATTTGAGATGGCTTTCAAAGAACCAAGGGCTCCTTATGCAGCCCCACTTCCGGGTGGCCATTTCGTATTCTTGTGAGGGGCCCAGGGAACAGAGATGGAAGTGTCTGAGATGCGGGGGAGGAGGGAGGAAGTTCAGGAGAGAGTCCAGGATAACCAGAATGCTTGTCAAACAAGTGGAGGAGGTGGGAGGTGTGGGGGGTTGTTTGAGGGCCAGGGGAACAGCTATTCACCATTTATCTTTTTTTTTTTCCCTGAGTACCTTGTCCAAGAGCCATTCCTGTGATCCTTGACAAGGGATGGTCACTATCATGAAATCCTCCCCTTTGTGCTTAAAGGAAGTGGCCTGTCCCTAGGTGGGGACCTGAGTTTGAAGAATTTCCTGCTCTGGGAGTGAAGTCCTATTGCTCTCTCTCCGCTTCCTTGGCTTTGGTCAGAGTTGTTCTGGGTCATAGATATGGCAAGATAACTGGTCACCATGGGATTGTACCTTCTTCTCCGCATTTGCTGCTTGACTGCCCCATAGCTCACTGGGCTGCGTGGACACAGACAGCTCAGCCTGCATTGGCAGTCTCACTGCCCTGGCCACTGAACAGTTGTTCAGGCCCAGGTCCAGGGAAGCCAGGGATGCTGACCTGCTGGTCAACACTGGGTAGGGAGATCCCTCCATTGTTGGCCCCACAGATAGGCTGAGCAGGTTTGAAGAATGAGAATGGCAGGGCAATTCTTTATCATTAAACAGTTATTAAGTGACATGGTGTCACTTATTTGTTATTAAGTGACATGGGGTCATTTCTGAGAGTAAAAAGGGGCAGTAAATTATAAATATGTTAGGGCCACAGGCAAAAACTTAAATTGTCTGTGACGAACCTAGAATCATTATGCTGAAAGCTACCTTGGTCTCAGTTAAATTTAACAGCATTTCTTAAGCACCTTTGCACCAGTCATTGTCTTCTTCTGTAACTGGGCACAGACATGTCCACAAGTAAATAACATGATAGGGTGTTAAGTGTAATGATGAACAAGAGCAGAGACCACAAAAGGAGGGTGAGGTTACCGTCAGGGGCAGTGACTAGGAGAGTGGATAGGGAGGGTTTCAATCAAGGAGTTTTGAAAGACCAATATTTCATAGACATATAGATGGGGGCAAGGATTCTACAAGGAGAGAACAGTAACTGTGAAGTCACAGATACTTGAAATACACAGCACATTGGAGGGATGTTAAGAAGTGTGGCACTGATGGAGAGTGAAGTGTGAAGCGGGAGTGTTGGGAGATAAAGCTAAATGGAAGCCAAATCAGAAATGGCCCCATAGGCCACGCCAGCCAGCTTGGACATATCTGCAAGGTTGGCAAACTGCAGCCCATGGGCTCAATCCAGTCAACTACTTGTTTTTGAAAAATGAAATTTTAATGGAATACAGCCAAACTCACTCATATATGCCAAACTCACTCATATATGCCTGTTTTTTACACTACAACAGCAGAGTTGAGTAGTTACAATACAAACTACATATGGCCTATAAAACCTCAGAGAAAGTTTGGTGACTCCTGGCTAAAAGTCATGGTGGAAACACTGAAGGGCTTTAAGTAATAGCATAAACATATCTCTGCTGGAGAAAGATCTCATGGAATAGGAGGGAGGATAGAATTGTTGGAGAAGAAAGGTAGGAACCTATATCGATAGACTTGTAGTCATGCAATTAAACTTTATTGAGGGCTCACTCAATAAAGGTCAACACTCCAGCAGGCTGGGAACTCAGTGATGAATACACAGTCCACTCCTCACAACCCCTGTAAATCAGACAAGAAAAGAAAAGGATCTGGACCACAACCATAGAAGTGAGAATGGATAGGAGAGGTTTAGAGAGATGGAGTTGGAGATTCAGGGCTCCAGATTTGGGGCAGGTGTTGATGGTGCCCTTCTCTGAAATGGGAACACTCCAGGAGAAGTAGGTTTGCTTCCACTTAGCTCCTCCCTGGCCCCCTTGAACTAAGTGCATTTTCCCTGTTAGATAACACTGTTAAGAGCTTTCTAAAGACATAGATGTTTTGACTGGATTCAGCTTTATCTGATACTGATACCTGAACAAGAACTAATTTAATAAAGTGTACACCATCCTAATTCATCCAGAAAAGACCCAAGCCCTACATAAATCTGGAGGAAAAGATCCCCCAAAGGTTCATGGGAAACCAGGGCTACAGCTACTTCCCCAAGCCAGTGGGTAGAAGGGACTACCTTCCCATGCTGGTACACTCAGTAGTGGATTGGCTTCCTGGAATATAGTAGGTGCTCAACAAGTGTGCATTGGATGAAAATCTGAGATAGAATCACTTAGAGTCCTGGCAAAAATAGTTGGTATGCTCAAGGGCTTCACAGTCTGTTTAGTGGAGGGTCTGTTACAGAGGTGAGGGCCAGTGAGTTGAAACACTGGGGATGGTGATGCAACCAAATACTAGCAACAGTGGAAATGTCTCCTCTTCTCTTCTCAACCTGAGGGAGGGAAAAGGTGTCACTAAGCCGTGAAAAGAAGAGAAGCAAAAAGCAAAGGAGAAAAGGAAAGATATAAGCATCTGAATGCAGAATTCCAAAGAATAGCAAGAAGAGATAAGAAAGCCTTCTTCAGCAATCAATGCAAAGAAATAGAGGAGAAGAACAGAATGGGAAAGACTAGAGATCTCTTCAAGAAAATTAGAGATACCAAGGGAACATTTCATGCAAAGATGAGCTCGATAAAGGACAGAAATGGTATGGAGCTAACAGAAGCAGAAGATATTAAGAAGAGGTGGCAAGAATACACGGAAGAACTGTACAAAAAAGATCTTCATGACCCAGATAATCATCATGATGTGTTGACTAATCTAGAGCCAGACATCTTGGAATGTGAAGTCAAGTGGGCCTTAGAAAGCATCACTACAAACAAAGCTAGTGGAGGTGATGGAATTCCAGTTGAGCTGTTTCAAATCCTGAAAGATGATGCTGTGAAAGTGCTGCACTCAATTTGCCAGCAAATCTGGAAAACTCAGCAGTGGCCACAGGACTGGAAAAGGTCAGTTTTCATCCCAATTCCAAAGAAAGGCAATGCCAAAGAATGCTCCAACTACCGCACAATTGCACTCATCTCACATGCTAGTAAAGTAATGCTCAAAATTCTCCAAGCCAGACTTCAGCAATATGTGAACCGTGAACTCCCTGATGTTCAAGCTGGTTTTAGAAAAGGCAGAGGAACCAGAGATCAAATTGCCAACATCCGCTGGATCATGGAAAAAGCAAGAGAGTTCCAGAAAAACATCTATTTCTGCTTTATTGACTATGCCAAAGCCTTTGACTGTGTGGATCACAGTAAACTGTGGAAAATTCTGAAAGAGATGGGAATACCAGACCACCTGACCTGCCTCTTGAGAAATCTGTATGCAGGTCAGGAAGCAACAGTTAGAACTGGACATGGAACAACAGACTGGTTCCAAATAGGAAAAGGAGTACGTCAAGGCTGTATATTGTCACCCTGCTTATTTAACTTATATGCAGAGTACATCATGAGAAATGCTGGACTGGAAGAAACACAAGCTGGAATCAAGATTGCTGGGAGAAATATCAATAATCTCAGATATGCAGATGACACCACCCTTATGGCAGAAAGTGAGGAGGAGCTAAAAAGCCTCTTGTTGAAAGTGAAAGAGGAGAGTGAAAAAGTTGGCTTAAAGCTCAACATTCAGAAAACGAAGATCATGGCATCTGGCCCCATCACTTCATGGGAAATAGATGGGGAAACAGTAGAAACAGTGTCAGACTTTGTTTTTTTGGGCTCCAAAATCACTGCAGATGGTGACTGCAGCCATGAAATTAAAAGGCGCTTACTCCTTGGAAGAAAAGTTATGACCAACCTAGATAGTATATTCAAAAGCAGAGACATTACTTTGCCGACTAAGGTCCATCTAGTCAAGGCTATGGTTTTTCCTGTGGTCATGTATGGATGTGAGAGTTGGACTGTGAAGAAGGCTGAGCGCAGAAGAATTGATGCTTTTGAACTGTGGTGTTGGAGAAGACTCTTGAGAGTCCTTTGGACTGCAAGGAGATCCAACCAGTCCATTCTGAAGGAGATCAACCCTGGGATTTCTTTGGAAGGAATGATGCTAAAACTGAAGCTCCAGTACTTTGGCCACCTTATGCGAAGAGTTGACTCATTGGAAAAGACCCTGATGCTGGGAGGGATTGGGGGCAGGAGGAGAAATGGACGACCGAGGATGAGATGGCTGGATGGCATCATGGACTCGATGGATGTGAGTCTGAGTGAACTCCGGGAGTTGGTGATGGACAGAGAGGCCTGGCGTGCTGCGATTCATGGGGTTGCAAAGAGTCGGACACGACTGTGCGACTGAACTGAACTGAACTGAAGCCAGTGTGAATCAGAATCACAAAAGAGCAGGGGCTGAGCTGGGGCTATAAGGAATTTTAGCCACACAGCCTAGTGTGGAGGGAGGAGGGCAGAAGGGGCAAATGGGAGAGTACAGACACCAGCCCCTAATGCCTTCCCTCTGACCTGCTGGAATTTCAATTGATTTACCCTCATCAGGAGGCTTAGAGCAGGGAAGCCAGGACTCACAGTGGGTAGTGGCCATCCTTTCAAGTACACAGAGCTAGGAAGAGAGGAGCCTCTTTGATTTCTTTTAGTTTTGCAGAACTTGGATCTCATCACACTTGTACTATTGAATTACTAATGGCAATATTGAAGTACCTGCATAGGCATATCATTATCTAGCTAAATAGATATTCCTTGGTTATATATTCCTGCTAGTAGCTCTGACACTCCTAACAAGTGCTAGGTGCTTTACTGTGAGTCACGGACAAAGATGGCTAGAGATTCCTCACAGACAGAGCCATATGTGAGCATTTTTGTACAGAAAGCTCTGTGCATGTTCCAGTAGCACAGATTACTGGAAGTGGAATCCTGTGCCAAGGGGAATTCACAGTTCACATTCTGATAGACAACTCTGCTGTCTAAAAATGCTAATGTACACTCCAAAAAGGCTCTCAAGTATTTGAGTTTGTCCATTTCACCACACCGTCTTTCTCCCTGGTCTCTGGTGAGGTTAAGCATCTTTCCATATGTTGATCAGTCCTTTGTAATTTTTCTGTTGTGAAACATAGTGGTTTAGAGCTAGTGTTGGAAGCCAAGAGTGCTTTGTGAATTCAGACCCTGTCTTTGCTGTTTATCTGCTGTGTGACCCTAGATAAGATATTTCCCTTCATTCCTCATTTGTGAATTGGGAAAATGAGGCTATCTATCCTTTGGGGTTTTGGAGATTGGTAAGTGCTTAGACCTCTGGAGAAGGGCATGGCAACCTACTCCAGTATTCTTCCCTGGAGGACCCCATGGACAGAGGAGCCTGGCAGCTACATGTCCAAAGGATCACAAAGGTCAGACACAACTGAAGTGACTTAGCCCACACACACCCAAGTGCTTAGACACACCTAACATATAATGAGTATAGTGAGTTTGATGTAAGAATTAGCTATCATATTTGCCTACATCATTTGTCCATTTTTCTCTCCCATTGTTGTTGACAAGTGATTAGGGCTGAGGGCCATCGGGCAGAAGGAGGCCCATTTCTGCAGCTCCTGTTCTGTTTCTGAGATGGTCTGCTGTCCCAATAACATGACCCTGCACTGACGTGGTAACATTATTTCCTACCTGGGTCATAGACAAGGGCGCGTTTTGAGCAGGGAATATGAGTGCCTTGGTTCTTCCTTTGTCTTTGGGGTCCTGAGCTGTCAGAATTTGACCCAAGGTTCTCCCATGGTCCATTTTGCCCCAGGAAGGGGCAACCAGCTCCTGTGCATTTACTACTCTGGGCAAGCCTCTAGGCCTTTTGAGCTGGGCCAGCCTTTTCTCAGGCAGCCACCAGGTGGAACTGCTCGGCTCTGGGCCTGTGGTAGGCCAGGTGCTCTGTGTGCTCACTTGCAGCGGTGGCTGCGGGCTGTGGTTGTGGCTGCCTGAGCTATTGCTACTGTTGGGGAGATCACACGCCCACAAGGGGAATGCCTCAAGTTGCTGAAAAAAAAAAAAAAATATATATATATATATATATATTTGAAGGAGAAAGAGAAGAGCTGCTTCCTTTGTAGGCCAGCCTCACAGTTATGCAACTTTGACTGTACATTTTCTGAATTTCCATGCAAGTAAAGGTCACCTTCAGGTAAATTGAGATTCTTCTGTCATAGTCACAGGAAAATTCAAGGGTATAAGCAGGTTTTAGGTGTTACTCAGAGATGAATGTGTGTATAGAGTCGTACAGTGAGACTGAGGCTTACACAGGCAATGCAGGAAGTCACCATCATATCGCCAGTATACCCATGAGTGCCGGCACCTGCATCACTGTCTTTATTGGTGCCACTTACATGCCAGGAATTGTCTGACGTGTCCGGTCTCCTTCTCATAGCATAGAGCAAGGAAGATATTATCCCAATTTCAATGATGAGAAAATTAAAGTTCAGAAAGTTTAACTGTCCTGAGCAAGATTCGTAAGCCAGAACATGGCAAAGTCACATTTTGAAAACAGATCTTTCTGATATTATCAAAGTTTGTTCTTTTTCCACCTCCCAATGCATAGAGTTGGAAGGGACACTAGAGTTTATAATTTCTCTGTGCCCGAGATCACAAAATTAGTTACTGGCAACGTTAGAACTAATATCTTCTATCTCCCAGTCAAGTATGTTTTCTAGCAGATGAGTTTGTTCCATAAAAGTCTTAGCTAAAAAAATTGCTAGATGAATAAGCAACACATGAATAAATCAAGAGTCAGCTAGGGAAGCAGCGAGTGATTATAGGTTGTGGATTCAAACACTTTGGTTCTGCCACTTTCTAGCTGTGTGGGCAAGTATACAAGCCTCAGTTTGTCATCTGTAAAATGGCAATAAAGTAACACTGACATAAAAATACTGAAAATGAGTTAATATAAGCCATATGGTATGTAGTAGGTAGTTAAATTATCTGTCCATAGAAGAATGAAATAGTGTTGGAGCCAAGACTTCTTTTCTCACTCAGTTTAGCTTGAAAGTGAGATTTGGAAAGGCAGGACTGTTTGTTGAAACTGGAAGTTATGTGATGTTTAGATAAGATCTCAGGCTCTAGAATCAAGACTCTGCATTCAAATATCAGCTCCATCACTGGATAGCTTTGTGACCTTGGGCAAGTCACCTAATCTTTCTGCGCCTCCATCACTTGCCTGTGATTAAGAGTAATCATATTTACCTCACTAGGGCTGTGCATGGGTTACATGAGACAATGCAGGAAAAGTATGAGCTTGGTGTACTGACACAGAGATGCCCAGCAAATGATATTCATCATTTTAATGAATAGGAAACCCAGGTTCTGAGAGTGGGACTTATACGGTGATAATAAATACAGAAGCTGAAAGATCTGCTCTGTGGATTCAGGGTACGTTTCTAAAATAGAAATTTATGTCCTATCTATACACAACTTGATTTTGGGGGGAAGCTATAATACCAATTGATGCAATTTGGCCAATCATTTAACAAACAGGCTTTTTAAAAATAAGCCATCATTTGACTGAAGACAAAACAAAAGGGAGAACTTTCTTCTACACACTAGTGATAGAAATGAGAATTTTTACTACTTTTCTAGAGAACAATTGAGCAATATATGAAAAATCTTAAGAATGTGTATGCTATTTGATCCATGCTTTAGCTTTACTTAAGTAAACAGTTGAGGATGTCCACAAAAATTCATTCAGTTTATTTACTCAAAAAATATTTATTAACTGCATACTATATGTCCTTACTAGGCTCTGGAGATAGCATAGAGGAAAATGGAGTCACAAGACAACTTTCATGAAACTAATAATCTAAAAGGGAAGATCACTGTGAGACAAAAAGTTACATAACAAATTAATTAGCCATAACTATGTTAAATATAATGGCAGAACTGGATTTATCTCTGGGCTTTCTATTTCGTTCCATTTGTCTATATTTCTGTCTTTGTGCCAGTACCATACTGTCTTGATGACTGTGGCTTTGTAGTAGAGCCTGAAGTCTGGCAGGTTGATTCCTCCAGTTCCATTCTTCTTTCTCAAGATTGCTTTGGCTATTCGAGGCTTTTTGTATTTCCATACAAATGGATTAAAGATTTAAACGTAAGACCAGAAACTATAAAACTTCTAGAGGAACGCATAGGAAAAACACTCTCTTATATAAATCACAGCAGGATCCTCTATGATCCACCTCCCAGAATACTAGAAATAAAAGCAAAAATAAACAAATGGGACCTAATTAAACTTAAAAGCTTCTGCACAACAAAGGAAACTATAAGCAAGGTGAAAAGACAGCCTTCAGAATGGGAGAAAATAATAGCAAATGAAGCAACTGACAAACAACTAATCTCAAAAATATACAAGCAACTTATGCAGCTCAATTCCAGAAAAATAAATGACCCAATCAAAAAATGGGCCAAAGAACTAAATAGACTTTCTCCAAAGAAGACATACGAATGGCTAACAAACATATGAAAAGATGCTCAACATCACTCATTATCAGAGAAATGCAAATCAAAACCACAATGAGGTACCATTTCACACCAGTCAGAATGGCTGCGATCCAAAAGTCAACAAGCAATAAATGCTGGAGAGGGTGTGGAGAAAAGGGAACCCTCTTACACTGTTGGTGGGAATGCAAATTAGTACAGCCACTATGGAGAACAGTGTGGAGATTCCTTAAAAAATTGCAAATAGAACTGCCTTATGATCCAGCAATCCCACTGCTGGGCATACACACCAAGGAAACCAGAATTGAAAGAGACACGTGTACCCCAATGTTCATCGCAGCAGTGTTTATAATAGCCAGGACATGGAAATAACCTAGATGTCCATCAGCAGATGAATGGATAAGCAAGCCTTGGTACATATACACAATGGAGTATTAGTCAGCCATTAAAAATAATACATTTGAATCAGTTCTAATGAGATGGATGAAACTGGAGCCGATTATACAGAGTGAAGTAAGCCAGAACGAAAAACACCAATACAGTATACTAACACATATATATGGAATTTAGAAAGATGGTAATGATAACCCTGTATGTGAGACAGCAAAAGAGACACAGATATATAGAATGGACTTTTGGACTCTTGAGGGAGAGGGAGAGAGAGAGGGTGGGATGATTTGGGAGAATGGTATTGAAACATGTATACTATCATGTAAGAAACGAATCGCCAGTCTATGTTCAATACAGGATACAAGATGCTTGGGGCTGGTGCACGGGGATGATCCAGAGAGATGATATGGGGAGGGAGGTGGGGGGGGGTTCAGGATTGGGAACTCATGTACACCCGTGGCAGATTCATGTCAATGTATGGCAAAACCAATACAGTATTGTAAAGTAAAATAAAGTAAAAATAAAAATAAAAATATATAATGGCAGAACTGTGTAGGGACTGTGTCAACAAACAACCAAGAGGCCTGATCCAGCCTGGGCAATCTAGGAAAGCTTCTGGATGAAGGTGCATTTTGACTGAGACCTGAGAGACAGCATGCTTGAAGGAGCACTTCAAGCAGATGAAGAATCATATGACAAGGCTGTGATCCCTCCAACTGCCATGTGGCAAAGGATTTGGAGGACAGTGAGAGGAGCCTGGTTGGAAAGCTTCAACCACACATATGTCCATCATACAATTATTTATAACAATGAATAGCTGAAAAACAAAAACAAAACACTACATGTCTAACAATAAAGAACTAATTAAATAAGTTATGGTGCAACTATTCAAAGCAATAAAATAGCTGTACATAGCCCCCTGTGACATAGAAGAAATGTGTGATATATTGTATCATGAATAAAATTTACACAACTGTAACGGGCTTCCCTGGTGGCTCAGTGGTAAAGAATCTGCCTGCCAACGCAGGAGACGAGTTCCTGAGTTGGGAATATCCCCTGGAGGAGGAAATGGCAACTCACTCCAGTATTCTTGCTTGGGAAATCTCATGGACAGAGGAGCCTGGTGAGCTACTGTCCATGTGCAAAATCGTCGGACATGACTTAATGACTAAACAACAAAAGCACTGTACAATCCTGTTTTTACTGAAGAAAGATAGTGTGCATAGGCATAGAGAAATGTGGGAGACCGTTTGCTAACCTGTTAACAGTAGTTGTCTCTGGATGGTGGTATAATAAGATTTTTCATTTTCTTCTCTTTTGTTCATACTTTACAGTGACCACACAAACAGACAGAAGATTGTTACTTTTTAACAAGAAACATTGTTTTTTTAAAGGTTATACTAGGTTGGCAGTTTAATATAGTAGTGAAGTGTAGCTGCTAAGTCGCTTCAGTTGTGTCCAACTCTGTGCGACCCCAGAGACGGTAGCCCACCAGGTTCCCCCGTCCCTGGGATTCTCCAGGCAAGAACACTGGAGTGGGTTGCCATTTCCTTCTCCAATGAATGAAAGTGAAAAGTGAAAGTGAAGTCGCTCAGTATTGTCCGACTCTTCACGACCCCATGGACTGCAGCCTACTAGCTCCTCCGTCCATGGGATTTTCCAGGCAAGAGTACTGGAGTGGGGTGCCATTGCCTTCGAAGTGTAAGGACCTCCAAAAATGTCAGACTCAGTTTTGGCTCCACCCACCTCAATACTTCGACCTCCGGTATATTTCTGTGAGCCAAACTTGTTTCTCTGCAAAGTACATTGTGATTCTTATGAGTATTAAATAGCGTAAGGCCAAGAAAGTGCTTAATACAGAGTCTAGCCCATTAGTAAAAGCTCAACAATGTTAGCTAGTAGTACTGAAAAGATATACAACCAACATCTACAAACATTCACTCCCAGAACTTCTTTAGGATGCTTGGTTTTACATTTAGGACAGTGTCAGGGGAAGAGGGGTCACAATCTGCAATCGTGATTGCTTACATTGTACCTGCTTGGATACAGCAGGGAGGGGTGAGGGACAGCACCTAGAAACAGAGTGGGTGGAGCCAACAGAAGGTTTCCATGGAAAACCATGAGACTGGCAGATTTTCTCCACAGCCCACCCCCAATTGCTCTCCTCCCTTCTCTCTACCTCCTACCCTTTCCTCTCACTTTTCGCCCACCACCTCTTTCCTATTATCTCTGCTGAACTCTAAATTCTTTAGGGCCCTTGTACAGGTTGAATGTCAGCTCCTCACAGCCAGTAACTACTGCTGTGTAGGTACCTCCCCCTTGTCTGTTATAAGCTGGATGACCTGTTAGAGAGGCCCTCCACTGAGTGTGATATTAAACAGGAGTGGTAGTGGTGGTGGGGAATAGACAGATGCAAGAGATATATCAGGGAAAATAAAAGATCAATAAAGGATGGAGAGAGGACAAACTTTGGAGTCAAACAGACCTGAGTGAATCCCAGTTCTATAGTTTTTTTGTTTAAAAAATTTTTGTTTACTTTTAGCTCTACTTTTTATTTCAGGCAAATTCTTTAACTCTAAGCCTTTCTTTCTTTCCTCATTTAAAAATGGAGATAGTATTGCCTACCTCCTTGCCTGTCCTTTATTGTGCCCATCTTTGCAGAAATGTTTTCTTGATATCTCTGATTTTCTTGAAGAGTTCTCTAGTCTTTCCCATTCTGTTGTTTTCCTCTGTTTCTTTGCATTGATCACTGAGGAAGGCTTTCTTATCTCTCCTTGCTATTCTTTGGAACTCTGCATTCAAATGGGTATATCTTTCCTTTTCTCCTTTGCCTTTCACTTCTCTTCATTCTACAGCTATTTGCAAGGCTTCCCCAGACAACCATTTCGCCTTTTTGCCTTTCTTTTTCTTGGGGATGGTCTTGATCCCTGCCTCCTGTACAACATCAAGAACCTCCGTCCATAGTTATTCAGGCACTCTGTCTATCATATCTAATCCCTTGAATCTATTTCTCACTGCCACTGTATAATCGTAAGGAATTTGATTTAGGTCATACCTGAATGGTCTAGTGGTTTTCCCTACTTTCTTCAACTTCAGTCTGAATTTGGAAATAAGGAGTTCATGATCTGAGCCACAGTCAGCTCCCAGCCTTGTTTTTGCTGACTGTATAGAGCTTCTTCATCTTAGGCTGCAAAAATATGGTCAATCTGACTTCGGTGTTGACCATCTGGTGATGTCCACGTCTTGTAGAGTCTTGTCTTGTGTTGTTGGAAAAGGGTGTTTGCAATAACCACTGTGTTCTCTTGGCAAAACTCTATTAGTCTTTGCCCTGCTTCATTCTGTACTTCAAGGCAAAATTTGCCTGTTACTTCAGGTATTTCTTGACTTCCTACTTTTGCATTCCAGGCCCCTATAATGAAAAGGATGCCTTTTTTGGGTGTTAGTTCTAGGAGATCTTGTGGGTCTTCATAGAACCATTCAACTTCAGCTTCTTTGGGATTACTGGTTGGGGCATAGACTTGGATTACTGTGATAATGAATGGTTTGCCTTGGAAATGAACAGAGATCATTCTGTCATTTTTGAGATTGCATCCAAGTACTGCATTTTGGACTCTTTTGTTGACTATGATGGCTTCTCCATTTCTTCGAAGGGATTCTTGCCCACAGTAGTAGATATAATGGTATCTGAGTTTAATTCCCCCATTCCAGTTCATTTTAGTTCACTGATTCCTAAAATGTCAACATTCACTCTTACCATCTCTTGTTTGACCACTTCCAATTTGCTTTGATTCATGGACCTCACATTCCAGGTTCCTATGCAATATTGCTCTTTACAGCATCAGGCTTTACTTCCATCACCAGTCCTATCCACATCTGGCTGTTGTTTTTGCTTTGGCTCTGTCTCTTCATTCTTCCTTGTGTTATGTCTCCACTCTTCTCCAGTAGCATATTAGGCACCTACCAACCTGGGGAGTTCATCTTTCAGTGTCCTATCTTTTTGCCTTTTCGTGCTGTTCATGGGGTTCTCAAGGCAAGAATACTGAAGTGGTTTGCCATTCCTTTCTCCAGTGGACCACATTTTGTCAGATCGCTCCACCATGACCCACCCATCTTGGGTAGCCATACATGGCATGGCTCATAGTTTCATTGTGTTAGACAAGGCTTGCAGAGTTCCAAAGAATAGCAAGAAAAGATAAGAAAGCCTTCTTCAGTGATCAATGCAAAGAAATAGAGGAAAACAACAGAATGGGAAAGACTAGCAATATCTTCAAGAAAATTAGAGATACCAAGGGAACATTTCATACAAAGATGGGCTCGATAAAGGACAGAAATGGTCTGGACCTAACAGAAGCAGAAGATATTAAGAAGAGGTGGCAAGAATACACAGAAGAACTGTACGAAAAAGATCTTCATGACCCAGATAATCATGATGATGTGATCACTAATCTAGAGCCAGACATCTTGGAATGTGAAGTCAAGTGGGCCTTAGAAAGCATCATTACAAACAAAGCTAGTGGAGGTGATGGAATTCCAGTTGAGCTATTCCAAATCATGAAAGATGATGCTGTGAAAGTGCTGCACTCAATATGCCAGCAAATCTGGAAAACTCAGCAGTGGCCACAGGACTGGAAAAGGTCAGTTTTCATTCCAATCCCAAAGAAAGGCAATGCCAAAGAATGCTCAAACTACCACACAATTGCACTCATCTCACATGCTAGTAAAGTAATGCTCAAAATTCTCCAAGCCAGGCTTCAGCAATACATGAACTGTGAACTTCCAGATGTTCAAGCTGGTTTTAGAAAAGGCAGAGGAACCAGAGATAAAATTGCCAACATCTGCTGGATCATGGAAAAAGCAAGAGAGTTCCACAAAAACATCTACTTCTGCTTTATTGACTATACCAAAGCCTTTGACTGTGTGGATCACAAGAAACTGTGGAAAATTCTGAGAGAGATGGGACTACCAGACCACCTAACCTGCCCCTTGAGAAATCTGTATGCAGGTCAGGAAGCAACAGTTAGAACTGGACATGGAACAACAGACTGGTTCCAAAGAGGAAAAGGAGTACGTCAAGGCTGTATATTGTCACCCTGCTTATTTAACTTCTATGAAGAGTACATCATGAGAAAAGCTGGGCTGGAAGAAGCACAAGACTGAATCAAGATTGCCAGGAGGAATATCAATAACCTCAGATATGCAGATGACACCACTCTTATGGCAGAAAGTGAAGAGGAGCTAAAAAGCCTCTTGTTGAAAGTGAAAGAGGAGAGTGAAAAAGTTGGCTTAAAGCTCAACATTCAGAAAACAAAGATCATGGCATCCGGTCCCATCACTTCATGGGAAATAGATGGGGAAACAGTGTCAGACTTTATTTTTGGGGGCTCCAAAATCACTGCAGATGGTGACTGCAGCCATGAAATTAAAAGATGCTTAGTCCTTGGAAGAAAAGTTATGACCAACCTAGACAGCATTTTCAAAAGCAGAGACATTACTTTGCCAACAAGGGTCCATCTAGTCAAGGCTATGGTTTTTCCAGTGGTCATGTATGGATGTGAGAGTTGGACTGTGAAGAAGGCTGAGCACCGAAGAATTGATGCTTTTGAACTGTGCTGTTGGAGAAAACTCTTAAGAATCCCTTGGACTGCAAGGAGATCCAACCAGTCCATTCTGAAGGAGACCAGCCCTGGGTGTTCATTGGAAGGAATGATGCTGAAGCTGAACTCCAGTACGTTGGCCACCTCATGCAAAGAGTTGACTCATTGGAAAAGACTCTGATGCTGGGAGGGATTGGGGGCAGGAGGAGAAGGAGACGACCGAGGATGAGATGGCTGGATGGCATCACCGACTCGATGGATATGAGTTTGAGTGAACTCCGGGAATTGATGATGGACAGGGAGGCCTGGTGAGCTGCGGTTCATGGGGTCGCAAAGAATTGGATACAACTGAGCAACTGAACTGAACTGAACCTCCCTAAGCTCCAACTTTCCACCTGTAAAAAGCAAGTTTTACTAGCATGCTACTTTATATGAATGTTGCAGGAATGACATGAAACAATGCCTCTCTGTTGCTTAGCTTTAAAAAAAGTATCTATTTGGCTGTGCTGGGGCTGAATCTTCCATTGTTTGTTGCAGCCTGGGGAATCGTTTAGTTGAGGCGTGTGGGATCTAGTTCCCGGCCAGGAATCAAACCCACTATGCTAATTAGGAGCAGGGAGTCTTAGCCACTGGCCCTCCAGGGACGTCCCTATTGCCTAGCTTCTGATGCCTGATGAACCACCTAAAAACTGGCAACTTAAAACAATACATGCTTATTGTCTTCATGCATCTGGGTCGGCTGGTCTAAGCTGGCCTCACTCACCTGTCTGACCACTGGCAGGCCGTGCCTCGACTCTCCTCCACAACGCCTTTCCTAACACACCAGCTCAGGCTTAGTCTTTACTGTTATTTTATTTATTTATTATTTTGATTCTGCTGGGACTTCGGTGCTGTGTGGGCTTTTCCTAGTTGCAGTGAGCAGGGTCTACACCAGAGTGGCAGTGCGGGGCTTCTCAATGAGGCGACTCCCCTTGTGCAGAGCGCAGGCTCGCCGGCTGTGAGGCGGGCTCAGGAGCTGTGAGGCGGGCTCAGGGGCTGTGACATGGGCTCAGGGGCTGTGACGTGGGCTCAGGAGTTCTGACTCGGGCTCAGGAGTTGTGGCACAGGCTCAGGAGTTGTGACGTGGGCTCAGGGGTTGTGATACAGCTCAGGAGTTGTGATGTGGGCTCCGGAGTTGTGATATGGACTCAGGAGTTGTGATGTGGGCTCAGGAGTTGTGACGCGGGCTCAGGAGTTGTGGCATGGGCTCAGGAGCTGTGACGTGCAGTCAGGAGTTGTGACCCATGGGTTTAGTTGTTCCGAGGTATGTGTGATCTTCCCAGGCCAGGGATGGAACCTGTGTCTCTTGCATTGGGAGGCAGATTCATTACCCCGGAGCCACCAGAGAAGTCCTCACGCTCCTTCTCATGGTGCTCTCGATCCAGTGAAGCAGGAGAGTGAAAATCCAGATGCTCAGGCCTCTGCTTGCCTCACATGCCCTCTGTCGCATCTGCCAAAGTGAGTCACGTGTCGAGTCCCAGAGTCCACGTGGCAGGGGACTGTCCAAGGCATGGATAGAGGTGGGGTGATTATTCTGATCATTTTGCAAGCAATTTACCACAGCATCAAAAGGGTTAGCACAGTATCTGCCACATTTCAAAAAAAGTAAAACACAAAAAACACGTAATTAAGATTAGCAGTAACAATCCTAACATAACTATTGTTGTTACATGGAGAACCATTTTCTGTAAAGCAAACTGTCTTTCTCATTATCATCATTATCATTATTAAATATAACCTTCCGGTACTTCCCCAGATTCCTTGGCAGCTTTTCACTGGTCTGTTCTCAGCCCGCTTCTTTTTCATCAGGAATCTGTCACTTCCTGCAGACCCAGTGATCAACCCCTGTCAAGCAGATGGTGATATTTAGATCTTGAGAAGGAATCTGAGTTGGGTTCACCCCAAACCAGAATCTGAGCAAGAACTTGGAGGTGAGTGAAGGTGGGAAGCAGGAAAAAGGCAGAGTGAACGGGGGAAGGAAGAAAAGGCAATGTAAGTTCTCTGTGATGTTGTGGGGAAGGCAGGTTCATTTCCTGAGGACCTTGAAGAGTCAGTGACCGTGCTTCCCAGTACTGTCCAGACAGAGATAGGAGGATGAGCATTTGCCCTCCAGCTCTTGCCTCCCATGGTGAGGGCTGCCCGTAGGTCCTCGGGTCACACGCTAGCTCCTTGCACATGCTGGCTGGCTTGCACAGAGGCCTGAGGACTCCCAGGTCAGCCCCATAGCACAGGTTACAGAGGCTCTCAGGGCACAGTTGAAGGAGGACCCTCTCAGTGAGCTGTGAGTTGGAAACAGGCACCACAGCTGTAGCTGAAACAGAATGTGGGCCAAAGAGATGTGATCGAGACACCCAGACATCTTCTACAGATGGGGCCTGACAGCTGAGGATTTGCCGATGGAGCCGGACCTCCGGACTTCCCAGGAGGTGCTGGTGGTAAAGACTCCCCCTGCCAATGCAGGAGGTGTGAGTTCTAGCCCTGTGTTGGGAAGATCTGCTGGAGGAAGGCGTGGCAGCCCAAGCCAGTATTCATGCCTGGAGAATCCCCGGGTCAGAGGAGCCTAGCAGGCTGCAGTCCACAGGGTCACACAGAGTCGGGCACAACAGAGGCGGCTTAGCGCCCACGCGCCTGACGTCAGGACTGCGCTGCACACTGCCCCTCCCTGCCCTCGACGGCTCTCTGAGGCTGCTGCATCTCTGCTGGCCCTGGAAGCACATCCAGGGAAACGCTCCACCCATGGAGGAAGAGACACAGCCTGGTCAGTAGGCTTCAGCTTGTTTCACACTTCAGTGGAGACAGCATTTGTTTCAGGCAGGCCCATTTTCAAAGATCATTTTTGACATATTCAGTGTTGCACGTCCAAGTATCTATTTGTCCTTCTCTTTGAACAGGTGTTTTTAAGAAATGGCCTCTCCTACAAAAAAATAAAAATAAAAAAATCTCTGGCTGTCAGGCTTTTCACACAAGCACTCAAAAAAAACACGAAGAACAAAAGCTTAGGGTCATGTTTATTCTCATAAGTTGGTGCTTAAGTATTCAGCATGATTTTCTTTCTTGCCTTTTAGCAGCAGCAGGGACAAAAAAGAAAACAAAAACTAATCTGTCTTGGCACTTTTTCACCAAAAAGCCAATTAAAATCCTCTGTATTTATTGTCCTTATGTTTGGATGAGATGCATTTAAATATAGGCATTGTTGACATAGGGATGATACCCCATCCAGATGTCTTTCATACACAAGACCCTCCCAGTTTAAAGATTCCTTGCAGACTACTTGTTCATGAAAGAAAGAGAGAATGAGAGAAAGAGTCAGTTAACTTGGCAACAATGAACCAATAGCTCAACATCAGAACAGAAAGTTAAAGGCAAAGATGCCGGGCCATCCTAGGCATTTCCGTCTTCTTCCCAGCTTGTATGGGACAGGCTCTGTTTTCTTTCATAATTAATCACAGCCTAGGCATGTAGCACTTAAGTGCCTGTGACTTGCTTGGAAGCCAGTAGGAACCAAGCTGGGCTGGGAGGGCTGTAAGATCAAGGCTTTTATGATTGTTCTTGGGAATTAACTGATAAATAATGCATCTAACATCCCACTGACTCGAGGAGCACCGGGTTTGATCTTAGAAATTCACTTACAGAAGTTTTGTAAACAGATCTGAAATGACTTCTGATATACTCCATGCTTTCCCACGCATTTTATTTAAATACATAGGCACATGGAGGAAGTCTGATAAAGGCATATATGTTTGTGTTATTTCTTTTCCTTTTCAATTTGACAAAGCTATTTTTACCTCAAAGTGGTTTTAACCACAGACAGATGAAAAATGTGCTCTTTGGTTGCTCTTGTGATTGCATCTGAAATAAAAATAATGACATTGCCTGGTTCTCTGTAAATATGATTTTTTTAACAAAGTGAAATATAGTCAGATGCAAAAATACCATATTATGATTCCAACAGTTATATTATACACCTGAAATCTCTGGTGATATTGATGGAAAGGAAAAGTACTGAAGAGAAGAGGTTTGAGAAAACTGGATGTGAAATTTCTGCAGTGATGCGTGATCTCACAGACAAGAGCTCGATACGCTAGGCTGTGAACAGGGAATAGTTTCTTCTGATTAACATGTCGACAAGATGTCATTCACGTATTCTCTGGGCTGCAACCGACAGGCCATTTATGGCGTTACAACTGGATTGTTCAAATGAGGAATCAGAATCAACTAAGGCATTTTAACACATGTCACTTAAGCAGCATTTCCCAGGAAGCACACCCCAGGCAGCAGAACAGGGCTCAGCAGCACTGAGTCCCTGAGAAAGGAAACCGGTGCAGATGACTGAATTTGATCTAAAACTTCACTAATGAGATATTTCACAGTCTGGTTTTCAAACTAAACTTTTAAAAGTTGATATGCATTTTATACTCAGGGTACCTTTTCATTCAGACTAACCACATTTTAAATGCTCAGTAGCCACGTTAACACACAGCATATCAGAGCACACAGTTCTAAATAACTCCAAGCCCTCGTTCTTGAAAGAAAAGCTTCATCTATTAAGAAAATAATAATGTAATAAGAGTATCAGTAAAAATAATGACAGCTAACACTAATACAAAGCTTTTTATGCATTCTGTTCTAAGCATTTCATAGGCGTGAATTCATTGACTCTTCACAGTTATGCTGAGAATAACATGCCTAACAGAAGGAGAACATCAAGAATGGTTGTACTGGCTCGGATGGTAAAGACTCGACCCGGAGACCCAGACTCAATCCTTGGGTCAGGAAGATCCCCTGGAAAAGGTGGCAACCCACGCCAATATTCTTGCCTGGGAAATCCTAGGGACAGAGGAGCCTGATAGGCTACAGTCCATGGGGTTGCAAACACATCAGACATGACTTGGCAACTAAGCAACAACACAGAAAAGGGAAGGAGGCAGCAAGGACACAGTGAGCTACTACTGATTTCAGAAATAAGGACAAAGAATGTCTCAGTCAGAGCACATCAAATTTCATATTAATCAAGAAGACTGTCAGGTTTAGTAAAAAATTTAAAATATATTGTAATACAAAATATATACTAAAACCAAGTGAGTCACATTGTTTTAAAATAAAAGGATAAGGACTTCCCTGGTGGTCCAGTGGTTAAGAATCCATGCTTCCGGCGCAGAGGGTTCCATCCCTGGTCAGGGAACTAGGGTCTGGCAGTCTCTGAACACAGCCAAAAAGCTAAGTAAATAAATAAAGATAAAAGGGTAGGGAAAATATGCCATAGAAATAGAAAAATGCAAACAAACTTGGGATCAGAGCATCCGGTCTGGTATTACTAACTGTTGAAGGACTGCTTTAGAAAGGAGATGTTAAACAAAGGGAAAAGTCAGATTGGTGATTTGAAGTAGAAACAAACTATATACACTAAATTAAAGAGCACTGAAATATATTTTAACAGTGTCTCCAATTTTTAGTAATTCACATTCTGGTTCCATGATTTTTTACTACATCTTCATAAAATTTATAATTTGCTTAATATGATTTCTTTAAATTGAATTATTTTCAGTTCAATAAAAACGGAAGCTCTACATCCTTGTCAGAAATACAAAAACAATTTCTCCTGCTGTAAACAGATTACTATTTCACAAATCAAAAAATAATTAGTAAATTTCCCCAGATGCTAATGTCACTGAAGAAACAGGGGGAAATATACCCTCAAACTGGATAAAGAAGGGGTTTTGAAGAAAAACTGTTTACAAGGTTGTGGGATAGTGGGGGCAAGCTTAGAAATCAAGAAAAAGTGCAATGACATGGAGACAGCAACTGTGTGGAGCAGTTGCCGCCCTTGACTGGAAGGAAGACATGGAAGGATAACTGCACAGAAGGAACAGCTGTATCCTGGGGGCAGCTGGGGGGAGGGGTGGCAACAGATAGAAACTGTGCATCTGGTGACGGAAAACAGCGACCCAGAGTGATCCCAGCCGAGAAGGAGCCAGGGACGCAAAGACCCTTTCCTCACGACTCCCGAGGCTTGCCTGTGTCCTCTTGGTGGGGTCCAACAGAAACCCAGAGCACAAAGAACCAGGTTATTCAGAATACGCTCCACTCCTGGGCTGGCGATCCCAGGGAAGAGGCGTGTGGTCCAAGACACGCAGGACTTCTCCAGATGCTGCCCAGTATTCTCCCCAGAGTGCCTCTTCTCCATCATCACGTGGAATTAGTGGAGTTAGCAAAGTCAAAAAATATGCTGACACCACTGAGTTGAGATTTGCTTCTATCATAATGAAGACAAATGAAAAAGAAATAACTTCCTCACTATATTATCCAGTGTTATTCATAATATGCCCTTTAAAACATCTTACTATTTAAATCACCTTACCATCACCTTTATAAGAATTCCCCACTTTGAAATATGTATTCATCTGTTTGAGATACAGCAAGAGCACAGAACATGCTTGTTGTTGGAAGCATCATCATAACATTCCATCACTGACAATCAGAAGGTTATAGAAGAAAAGTTAAAATATAGACAAACCTGAATAGCATAGTCCAAGGGTATAGAATAGAATGCAGCTCTTTCTTGGGTGTGTGTAGGTTATTTATAAATACCGGTCATAAGCTAGATGGAGAGCAAATTCAAAATTTCAAAGATTGGAAGACAGAATCACCCTCAGTTCCCGACAATAATGCACCCAGAAGTATTCAACAATTGAAGAAACAGAATTTCTTGGCCCCCTGGAAACTAAAAGGAACATATTTTTAATATTAAATAACTCAGGCCACAGAGACAGTCAAAAGTACAACTGCTGAATTACTAGAACATGATAATACTGAACACTCTATAAAATGTAGCATGATGCCAAAGAGTTGCTAAAATGAAAGAAAAGAAAAAAGGCAGAATCATAAACATTTTCCTTAGCCAAAATAGAAAGAAGCTGATGCTGTGCTCAATATAAAAATGTGAGAAAAAGAACTCAGGCAAGCAGAACAATAGAATTAATACACTTAAAAACAAATTCATGTATAGGGAAGCAGAAAAAAGTAGAAATGACAAATGCGTGAAGTAACTGAAAAGAAAATTGAGTTAATACATATAAAAGTGTACATTCGTGCACTGGGACATAGAAGAAGTAAGACTGACAAATACATAAAATAGTTCTTTGAATATAAAATAGATAAACTACTTTATTAGTAAAAAAGAATATATTAACATCCAAACCTAAGGATGTGAAAAATGGAACTGATTAAAAGGATTCTGAAGAATATTTCCTCCAATATATGCTAATAATTTTGAGGATGTGAATAGACCATTTTCTATAAATATAAAAGTACTGTACTGCAAATTGACTCAACAAAAGATAGAATACTTGAATAGACCCCAAACCAAGGAAGAAATTGAGAAAGTTGTCCAAGATCTGCTTCTCAATAAAGTTCCAGACAATTTCATGCATGAATTCATTCAGACCTTCAAGAAACAGATAATTCATGAGCTTTTAAAATTGTCCTAAAGCATAAAGTTAGAATTAATGCTTCTTAATTCTTTCTGTAAAACCGCTATAGCATAAATGCCTAAACTTGACAGGGGTAACACCGGAAACAATACCTATAAACCAAACCCAAGAGCCACAGAATTTCAGCAAACAGAATCCACATCACATTTAAAAAACAATAATGCACTAAGCCAAGTGGGGTTTTGTTCAGATTGTCAAGAACAATCCAATGTTAAAATATATTAATTCACCTTATAAAGAGGCAGAAAGTAATAAAATAATATGGCCATATCCATAAGTGCCAAAAACTTATCTGGTAGAATTCAGCAGCCAATTCTATGTTTAATATCAAAACATAATGTCATTTACTATAAAGCAAATTAGGCTGCTAAAATTTTAACAAGATTCAAATAAATTAGACTCTGAATCAATTACTAAAGAATGAATAACGATGATTTGTTTCCATATCAACAGCTTTCAGTTTTGACAGGAGAGAGTCACTTGCTTCTGAGACAAAAAGGGAGGTCTGAATAGAAAGTGTGGACTTCAGAACCTGAAGACAAAGGTGCGCATGGAGCCAGGTGTGAGCATGGTGTTTAGTCGCTCAGTCGTGTCTGACTCCTTGCAAGCCCAGGAAGAGCAGCAGGCCAGGTCTCCCTGTCCTTCACCATCTCCCAGAACCTGCTCAAACTCACGTCTATTGAGCCGCTGATGCCATGTAACCATCTCATCCTCTGTCGTCCGCTTCTCCTCCTGCCCTCAATCCCTCCCAGCATCAGGGTCTTTTCCAATAGTCAACTGTTCGCATCAGGTGGCCAAAGTATTGGAGCTTCAGTTTCAGCATCAGTCCTTCCAACGCATATTCAAGGTTGAATCCTTTAGGACTGACGTGTGATCTCCTTGCTGTCCAAGGGACGCTCACTCATAACCATTACCCAGGAGGAAGGGCCACGGACACAGGGACTGGGACAGAGTCCTGGCTGATGTCCTGGGGGAAAGCTTCATAATTTATCAGTTTAACAAAAAGTGAAGAGAAACCCGGATAGTTTTCCAGTTAATCTCATCAATGTGGACAACTCAGTTGTACCTGTGAGTTCCTCGGTGGCAAGTAACACGCATGAACTCTTGTGTCTCCTCGAATCTAGTAGAGCTATCTATACAGCTGAGATTACCCAAGTGATCCCCAACATTCTGATTTCACTGGGCTGCTGAAAATCTCACTACACCAATAATACTTCAGCAGTTTTGCCTGTTCAAGCTTTTTATGCTGCCTATAGTTAAAGTTGGCTGCAATTAAATACAAGTTATTGTCTAAAAAGCCCATTATTGTCCTTGTTTAGCTGCCTAATTTCCTTCCATTAATATATTCTTAGAGGTGTTCCCAATCACTTTTTCCTAGCTAATTTGGGAAACACACTTTACAAAGAGCAGGTAATTTTAAAAGCATCATTGTAATGTTGGTCTTTCATTATTTCTCTAATAAACAACATAATTGGTACAGGCTGAGGCCACCTACAGATCAACCTTTAGACAAACCTTGTATATTCAAGTTATAAAACTTCTACCTGAGCCCAGGCATATTATCTTAGGGGAAATTTTGAGAAAGACTGAAGGTTTAAGTTTCCTCTTTCTTGCTTCCTCAGCCCCCTACAACCCCTCTAAAACAGCATTTACCAGTTCATGTCATGGAGAAGCAAACATAATTGCAGGAGCTCTAAGAAATAAAGGGAAGAATCTGTCACATCCTATTTTTACCAATTTTGTTTTGAAAGCTTTCGATGTGTAACTCCTTTTATTAAATGCATTTATGCATAGTTCTCTACAAGAGAAGAAACTGTGTGTGCACTGTCCACTGTGTCGAGGATGTCATTTGGAGAATCAACCTCAATTAAATCTAATTACGTTCCCCATCAAGTCGAAGAGCACGAAAAGGGTCCATAAACTCTATTTTAATTGTAAGTCAATTACATTGTCAAGATGCAGAAAAAATATTGAACGGATATGACAGAGGCTTCCTACATGCACCATGGGCTGCCAAGAGAAGGGTTGATTTTCCAGTCCACATTCAAACTGCTGTTTCACTCTTGAACTAATACCAGTTTCCAATGGAGACGAAATCTCATGCTGAAAAGACATCCTTGTGGTGTAGAAAGCAGGATGAAGCATTCATGCAAACCAGTCAACCAAGGGAACAGACAAAACAGGAATTCTCTTAAATTCAGATAACCAGCATTATTGGAAACTGTGGCCAAAAATAACAGACAAGAATTTTATAGACATTTTGATCTTTCATAGGCTTCTGGGAAATAACTCCATAAAATCATTCCAAGGAAATGTGATACTGTGATTGGTCAGGTCCAAGTCACACAATCCCTCCTGCAACTGAGGGTGGAATTAATTCCCCCAGAGCACCTGGGCCAAGAGTATGGGAGGGCATCCCAGAGCATTTTTTTTAACGTGTATATAATTTTATGTATTTATTTTTGGCTGTGCTAGGCCTCCGCTGCGGTGCAGGCTTTCTCAAGTTGCGGGACTGCTCACGAGTTGTGGTGTGCGGGCTTCTTGCTGCAGCGGCTTCGGCTTCTCTTGCTTCTCTCGCTGCAGAGTGTGGGCTCCAGGGCTCAGGATCATCACTAGCTGGGGCTCGCGGGCTCTGGCGTTGTGGCCACCGGCTCCAGAGCACAGGCTCTCTGGTTGTGGCACGCGGACTTAGTTGCTCCACAGCATGTGAGATGAGATCTTCCCAGATCAGGGATCGAACCTGTGTCTCCTGCATTGGCAGGTGGATCTTTACCACCGAGCCACTAGGGAGGCCTTGGCATATCATTAATGTTACGAAAATAGGATCTGGCTGCTCACCGCTCAAAAGCTAATTAAGAGGCAGAGTCTCTGGAAAGGAAAGTCTACTTCGGAGGCAGACAGCCGGGGGTGCAGGGCACAGGGTGGTCTGGTATGCAAAGGCGGACCCCCCCACTCATAATCAGTGGGCAGGGCATTCGTAGGCTAGGAAGGGGGCTGCACTCCAGTGCACGGTCATCTCCAACAGTCGTCTTGAAACCGGTCGTGTGGGGTCTGATCAGCGCCATCTTGCTTGTTTTAAGTACAGTTAATCTTCGGTCCCAGGGTCAGCATGTCCCTGTCTCTTGAGGTCAGTTCCGGGAACTGTGGATGGTTACATCATGCCTATAGTCTGGTCAGCACCGGTGATGTCTTCCACCTGTCAGGGCTCTCAGTACCTGTAAGACAGCACATAGGACATAGCTCAGGGTGTTGTCCTCACTCCTTCAGGAGGAACTAAAGGTCCTCGACTTTGTTTAATTATCAGTAAATAATGGTTTATTATTTATTAATAATAACAAGCTGGAGTCAAGATTGCCGGGAGAAATATCAATAAATTCAGATATGCAGATGACACCACCCTTATGGCAGAAAGTGAGGAGGAGCTAAAAAGCCTCTTGTTGAAAGTGAAAGAGGAGAGTGGAAAAGTTGGCTTGAAGCTCAACATTCAGAAAACGAAGATCATGGCATCTGGCCCCATCACTTCATGGGAAATAGATGGGGAAACAGTAGAAACAGTGTCAGACTTTGTTTTTTTGGGCTCCAAAATCACTGCAGATGGTGACTGCAGCCATGAAATTAAAAGGCGCTTACTCCTTGGAAGAAAAGTTATGACCAACCTAGATAGTATATTCAAAAGCAGAGACATTACTTTGCCGACTAAGGTCCATCTAGTCAAGGCTATGGTTTTTCCAGTGGTCATGTATGGATGTGAGAGTTGGACTGTGAAGAAGGCTGAGCGCCGAAGAATTGATGCTTTTGAACTGTGGTGTTGCAGAAGACTCTTGAGAGTCCCTTGGATGCAAGGAGATCCAACCAGTCCATTCTGAAGGAGATCAGCCCTGGGATTTCTTTGGAGGGAATGATGCTAAAGCTGAAGCTCCAGTTCTTTGGCCATCTCATGAGAAGAGTTGACTCATTGGAAAAGACCCTGATGCTGGGAGGGATTGGGGGCAGGAGGAGAAGGGGACGACAGAGGATGAGATGGCTGGATGGCATCATGGACTCGATGGACGTGAGTCTGAGTGAACTCCGGGAGGTGGTGATGGACAGGGAGGCCTGGCGTGCTATGATTCATGGGGTTGCAAAGAGTCAGACACGACTGAGCAACTGAACTGAACTGAACTGAATAATATTTAATTAACAGTAAACTATTTTTTGGTCTTGTTTGACTGTCTTCATTTGCTTCTGCATTTTCTCACTTCTCTGATTAAGCTTATTCTTTGAATAAACATTTCCTAGGACATGGTGGGGAAGGACCATAGGGTCCTTCTCCTTTTAATTAACAGAAGACAGGTGAGTGGATACATGTAGCATAAATAGCCATCTTCCACTATCACAGAGACTCTAAAATTGTTCCCTTGATTAAAATGTTAATGGATGTTCTAGTTCTTGGATATTACTTCTGTTTCCAAGGCACTTCAGTGGAACTAGTCTATCTTGTAAGATTGAATGACAGCCTTCTGGCAATGGTCCTCTTGTTGTGAAATTACTAGTGGAAGCACTTCTTGTCTAGGCCACGCTTCCTGTTGTCTAACAGAATGTATCTGAGGACTTTTATCTGCTCTGAGCACTGGTTACTGTTGTGATTCTTCTCAGAACTATGCTCAATTCCATCTTCTGGAAACTGAGGCTTGTGTAACTAAAGGTGTTTCCCAGTAAGCAGAGGAGCCTGGTGGGCTCAGTCCATGGGGTCGCCAAGAGTCAGACACGACTGAGCGACTTCACTTTCACTTTTCACTTTCATGCATTGGAGAAGGAAATGGCAACCCACTCCAGTGTTCTTGCCTGGAGAATCCCAGGGACGGGGGAGCCTGGTGGGCGCCGTCTCTGGGGTCTCACAGAGTCGGACACGACTGAAGTGAATTAGCAGCAGCAGCAGCAGTACGGCTTCCCAGGCAGCTCAGCAGGAAGAATCTGCCTGGCAAGCAGGAAACGTGGATTCCGTCCCTGGGTTGGGAAGATCCCCTGGAGAAGGACACGCGACCCACTCTATCATTCTTCCTTGGGTAATCCCGTGCACCAGTGAGCCTGGAGAGCTACAGTCCATGGGCTTGCAAAAGAGTCAGACACGACTTAGCGACTAAACAACAACAATGGTTCCTTATTTTTACCTCGGAAAGAACACTAGGGTCCTACCTTTAGCAAACAAAGGTACAGAGAACATATGATGATGGTTACATGGATTCGCCTTTGTCTTTCCTCTCTACTTGGAGATAGTTAAGTGTATTTTGTACATTCTTATATAATTATGGTATATTGTTATAGATTTTATATTATTTGTATGATTATATTGTATATATTTAATTATATTATATAATTACAAATGCATTTTAAATTATATAATTAATTATATTACATAAATATAATTATATTATATAATTATAATATAAATATAATTATATATCCTTTTTTTCTGGAACAAAGAGCAATTATAAATATATCAGGAGTAACAAAGTCAGTAGCTTACAGGAACCAAGCAAGTGAAGAAAATGAGGCGTCCACGTGAGGACTAGCAGAGGGCATGCACACCTTGTCTAATGGAAAAAACTGTTTTTTAGGCCCAGCCACTTAGCGCCAAGTGCAAAAGTGAGACCCACATGGCCAGATCTTTTAAGGGAAACTAGAACTTTATCCTAACCCTAAATCGCCTTCAAAGATATAACCTTAACCTTGGTGGGTAATATGGAAAGTTAAAGCTATTCCTAGTTATCTATTTTTGTCTTTATTAAAGGCATAAAAATAGAAATATTTGGTTTATTAAAGTGGAAAAGAGATCGGTGGGAAGGGTGTTAGCTCGGTCACAGTGTCCACAAGGAGTCTGCACAGCTGGCTGGGAGAGGGGCAGAACTGCAGGTTAGAATCAGAGCACAGGTTTCCCACATACATGGTCGCTCAGCTATGCTTGATTTTGGGGGCCTCCGTGAAGGGTAGCCTATCAGGTTCCTATGTCCACAGGATTTTAGGAATACTGGAATGGGTTGCCGTTTCCTCCTCCAGGGGATCTTCCCGACCCAGTGATTGAATCTGAGTCCTTCGCACCTCCTGTGTTGACAGGAGGATTCTTCACCCCTGAGTCACACGGAAGTCCTTACCGACCCGGTTCCAGGATGGGAAGACCCCAGTCCTGCTTCTGCTGGACTATCATCAAGACAGGCTGGGCTCTCCACTGCCTCTCTCCCTGAATACTGGGGACTGTCTTCACCTTACTGATGAGTCCTGGATGCATCCTGCCTCTTCCTGGAGCGCTTAGCAACTGAGTTTAGCCATGTGCTCAAAACGAAGCTGCCAAGGATGGATAAAAACATGAACCTGAGATTCTGGCATCCTCTGTGAGACCTTAAGACCTGCTCAGTGATTTTCTAGACACCAAACAGGGGTGTATGTGCGTGGCACGCACAAGCCAAAGGGCTCCAAGAACAAGACCCTGTGAAGAGCTTCTTGAAACAGCAACAAAAAAACAACTGTTTTATGTTAAGCAATATTTTTTTTCTTTTAAAACCTCCACAATTTACTATGCTTTTAAATAAAAAGGAAATAAGATCACTTTTATCTTTGGAATCACTAGTTTTTTATTCATTAGTGTTAAGGTTCTACCTTTGAAAGTTACACAGGGTCATAAAATAGTAATATATCCCTTGTTTGGGACATAAAACAAAAATGTAATGATCTCCCTGTGAGAGGTAAAAATGGAAATATTTGGATGAGTGAGCAAAAGCCTTATAGCCGCCTTTGGAGAGAACCCACTGGGGGGTCCTTAGTGACAGGTGGTATCAAAAACAAGGAGCTCAGCCTTTTAGGTTAGAATCACCTGGAAAGATTTAAAGGGCTTAAAAGTGCTGATGACCAGGCCTTCCCCAGGGACTGGACTTAACCTGCCTGAAATTACTGCCAGCATTACTACTGGCGGGGCTTCCCTGGTGGCTCAGCGGGAAAGAATCTGCCTGTCAAGGGAGGAGAGGTGCATTTGACCCTATGGGAAGTTGCCCTGGAGAAGGAAATGGCTACCTACTCTAGAATTCTTGCCTGGAAATCCGATGGACAGAGGAGCCTGGCAGGCTACAGTCTGTGGGATCACCAAAGACTCAGACATAACTCAGCTACTAAACAACAGCAAATACGTATATACACATGGCCGGGACTTCCCGGGTGGCATTAGTGGTAGAGAAACTGCCTGTCAACGCAGGAGATGTAAGAAGCATGGGCCTGACCCCTGGGTCGGGAAGGTCCCCTGGAGGAGGGCATGGCGACCACCCCAGTGTTCTTGCCTGGAGAATCTCTTGGACAGGGGCCCCTGGTGGGTACAGTCCATGGGGTCACGAAGAGTTGGATACGACTGAAGCAATTTAGCTGGCATGTGTGTGTGTGTGTGTGTGTGTGTATTCTAAAGCCCTGTGTACACTGTCTGCCTGTGGGTCCACCGCCTGTCCCTGACAGTGAGGGCCTCCTTGCGGTTCCTGCCCTGAGTACTCCCTTGGCTCTGTTCCATATCTCCCCCTGTTTTCTTCAGAGCACCTGAGCGCTAAGGTTACCTTGGATATTTACTTCTTTTCTCTACCTACAGTTGATTAGATTTCCATTATCGCTTACAGGAGTTTGATTACAAAAATCTCCCACGTTTCCCCTTTTCTGGGCCCAGGTCCCTTGCAGTGTGGATTTGTACCTCCTCCCCAAAGAGGCAGAATCTATTTGCCCTCAGCCCCTTGAATTCAGGCTGGCCTGTGATTTGCTTTAGCCAATAGAATGCAGAAGAGCAATAGCTGGTCAGTTCTCAGCATGGGTCAAGGTCTTGCCACTCTTCCTCTTGGGGCTTGGATTTTACTAGAACAGGTACTGCTAAGTTGAGGATAAAAGTATGAAAGGTTGTTGCTGAACCATGAAAGACACTGGCTTCCTGGCCTCTGGAGAAGGTTAATTCAATCCAGGGGCAGAAACAAGGCTTGATTGTGCAGAGCTTTTGTGTGATAAAGTTTTATTAAAGTATAAAAGAGATAGAGATAGCTTCTGACATAGACATCAGAGGGGGCAGAAAGAGTGCCCCCTGCTAGCCTTTAGCAGTAAGTTATATAGCTACCAGCAGTCTGCTAATTAAAGAAAGGAAATATCTCAAAACTCCGAGAATGGCCCCAGGCCCCTCACCCACAAGATGCGTTTTGAGATAACACTGGCACCAGATGAGTCATCCTGGGCCAGATTGACATGAATCTTGAAGGCAGATTCCCATTCAAATATATAGTTTCATTAACATAGATTAGGAGAACAATATATGAGTATAACATACTGGTTTGTCAAGTCGGTTCTGAGCCTTTAGGGGGAACCAACCTGAAGATAGAGTCTATTAGAAATACATAGTATATAAACATAGCTCAAGACAAACATTTCCATAAGAAAAATGCATTGCTTAGCTCAAGGTTTGAGAAAAGTTAAGTTCGGGTGGAACCAGCTGTCATTATGGCAACACAAAATTTTAAGGGAAATCTCTTTTTAAATTTGTATCAAGAAGGGGAAAAAAATATTAAAATATATAGGCCCTTGTAGATTAGCCGGCAGCCGACCTGACATAGCCAAGGTCAGCTGAGCTGCCTTGCCACAGGAGGCTGACTTCAGGGGTGTGGACAGCAAGCAGCCCAGATGCTCTGTGGGCCCCTGAGTGACTGTAAGTGCTTTCCTTTAGGCAGCTTTCTGTTACTGTCGGGGATGGCTCACAGCATTATGGCGGCAACAGACAATAGAGTTGAAGGAGGAAACCGAACAGGTTCCACCTTGAAAGCAGGACTCCATCTTGAGCCGGGCTGTGGACTTTGAGCTCTAGGCCCGGTATCTATGGAAATGACATTCCAACTGGAAAACCAGACCCCCTGGGAGGAAGAGCCCCAGGGCTCCCATCTAGACTCTCCCTCGCCTAAAAGGAACCCTAATTATCTGTGTAACCAAAGAGAATCATGCATTCTATCATGCTTATCGGGGTATGACCGGAGGTCTATTGATAATTGTCCGCTGTTAACTACCTGGGCTTATGGCACATGAATCACGGGTTAAATTTGATTGTATCTTTCTTTTCCTTTGTTCAGACTAGTTTCAGGGAATTTGGGGAGGTGGGTTTGGGCACGTACTCTTAGGGTATATAAGGCTTTGTACTCTTAGGGTATATAAGGTTTTCAAAGACTGGTTGAGGTCCTTGGCTAAGAGGAGAATCTGCCTTGGGCCCGCCGGTGTAATCAACTGCACTCCACTATCTGCATCGTCCTTCTGAGTGTTTCCTGGAATGTGTCGCTGCAACAGCTTCACCCTCTGTTCCAAGAACCAAGAGTGATGCTTGATACATAGAAAAATATCTGGGTAAAACAACATTGGTAGGTATTTCAAAGGATGAAGAATTGAACAACAACAAAAATACCTCTTCATACACTAGCCCAATTACACAGAAAATATTTGTATAAAAAATAAGTTGGTAGATGTTTGAAAGCTGAAGCATTGAACTTAAATCTTTTTCATACTCTAGCCCAATTACATTTTTCCAGCTTGGTCTAGAACTAACCTCAGCAATGGGATAAGTTTGTTCATGCTGTTAATTCAGTTCTTCTGGGCATCCACACCAATTACTGGAAAAGACAAAAAACCAACATTAGAATAGACACTGCCACTAAATAAAAGGTATTCAAGTATTTATATCTACTCTCTCTCTCTGCAGAGTCTATAAATATGCCAACCCAGACAAGCTCTATAGGTGTTACCTGAAGCAGATTACAGCTGAGAGACCACTAAGGTTTTCCACTTTCCTTTGGGCAATTGATCTCTCACATAGAAAGAAGAGTTCCCTCTTTGTTTGTGCCTAATCATTTATTGTGATGTCACAGGGAAGAAAAGAAATCTTGGAAACTCTAACCAAAATCAGTTTAATTTATCCATTATCACAGCAGGAGAGGAAAACGTGGTATTCAGTTTTAAGGATAATCTCCTTTAAAGTGTGTGCAAAAACTAGCTAAGTTTAAATACTAGGAGCATTTGAAATGTTTTTAGGTGGATTCAGGGCTGCACTGGTTTCTGTCTTTAGATCACAAAGTCCTCAGGCTGCCAGCTTCCATCTCCTCTCAGCAGTTGCAAAGGCGCTGTGAGTCCCTCAGGCATGGCCAGCTCTGCGACCCCATAGACTGCAGTGCGCCAGGTTCCGCTCTGTTGGATTCTCCAGGCAAGAATACTGGAGTGGGTCGAAGTGTTGGGTGCTCAGTCGTATCTGACTCTTTGGGACCCCAGGAACTGTAGCCCACCAGGTTGCTCTGTCTGTGGAATTTTCCAGGCAAGAATACTGGAGTGGATTGCCATTCCCTTCTCCAGGGGATCTTCCCAACTCAGGAATCAAACCCGGGTCTCCTGCAATGCAGGCAAATTCTTTACCATCTGAGCCACCGAAGGTGCTGAGTACTCTGCAACTTGTAGATGCTGCTGACTAACTGACAGGAATTCCTGGCTTAGAACTTCACTGATGGTGTTGCTGCTTAAAGATTACTGTTGTCATTTTAAAAAAGCAAAGTTAATATCTGATTTGAATGTGATTGCTGTTTTAGTTAATTTCCATTTATATGCACTATCAGTTAATTCAATTAAAATATTAGGCTTTTAAAAAATATTGGGCCTTTAAAAATTGAATATTTTATACTGAAGGGAGTTTCTGTGCATGTGCTAATAAGCTTCATGCATCTATCTGTGTGCCATGACTTGTTTTTCCCCTCTCCCTTCCTCTCTCCCTCCTTACCTTTCTTTTCTGTAAATTATACTTGATGTACGATGTTGTTAGTTTCAGGTGTACAACACTGATTCAGAATCTTTTCTTTTTTTATTGGCGGTGCTGAGTCTTTGTTGCTGCACAGGCGTTTTTCTCGCTGCGGCAGGCAGGGACACTCTCCAGCTGCGGTTCCTCGGCCTCTCACTGCAGGGGCTTCTCCTGTTGCGGCTCCAGGCTCTGGAGCACTGGCCCAATGGGTGTGGGGCATGGACTCTGTTGCTTCTTGGCACCTGGGATCTTCCTGGATCAGGGATTGAACCCATGTCTCCTGCATGGGCAGGTGATTCTTTATCACTGAGCAACCAGCAATTCCATAGATTACACTCCATTTAAAGCTATTACAAAATAATGGTTATATTTCCCTGTGCTGTACAATATATCTTTGCTGCTTAGCTATATTACACATAGTGATTTGGGTGTCTTAATCTCATACCCCAGTTTTGTCCCTCCCTTTGTCTCTGAGATAAAGCTGTGAGATATATACATATACAGTGGAATGTTACTCAGCAGTGAAAAGGAGAAAACTCTGCTATACACAACAGTGTGATGGACCTAGAGAGTGCTGCGTTTAGTGAAATAAATCAGAGAAAGACAAATGCTCTGTGCTATCCCTAATATATGGAGTTTTTAAAGAGAAACAAACAAATGTGCCAATCACAGTTATAGACGGATGACTGGGCAGCTCCCTGTCTCTCCTCATCCTTCTTCCCTTCCCGACCCTCTTTCCTTTCCTTTCCTCCCCGCTTCCTTCTGTGCCCTTCCTTCCTTTTCCTTCTCCTCCTCTCTCCTTTCTCGCTCACTCTCCTTTCTCCTCCACCCCATGCCTTCCAGGGACCATGTCGTCAGGGCCAAGGGGTCATTACCATTCTTTTCCAGTCTCTGAGTTGTGTCCAGCTCTTTGTGACCTCATGGCCTTGAGCGGGGCTCCTCTGTCCTCTGCTATCTTCTGGACTTTGCTCAGATTCATGTCCATTGAGTCAGTGATGCTAGCTAACCACCCCAGGCTTTGCCACCCCTTCTCCTTTTGCCTTCAATCTTTCCCAGCATCAGGGTCTTTTCCAGTGAGTTGGCTCTTCCCATCAGGTGGCCAAGGGGAAAAGAAAAGCTATTTCTTTCTTTAGCACATTCACTGGAGTAACACGTAGAACAGGCTCAGCATCACTAAGTCGGTCTGTTGCCTGAGCTGACTGTAGTGTTAAAGGATCCCTACCAGAAACTTTTCTGTATCCAGGAATCACTCAACTTTTTAAGTTTCCTATCACAAACTGAATTCTTCATTTCATAACTTAAATGTCAGAAAAAAATCACATCTTTGGGCTACTTTCCTTTTTCCAGTTCACCTGCTTTCACATTTTAAGTATTTGATTTTACAGCTTTAAGCAAACCTTGGGGCTGTCTGTGTGTTTGTGTGTGTGCTGACTACATCGCAGCTTATCTCTGTTTTATGAAATTCCAGCTGAACACCAGGTGCTGCCATTTGGTCAGTTTGTGATGTGTACGCGTTGCGATGTGTACGCGTTACAGTGTGTACGCGTTGCGATGTGTACGCGTTGCAATGTGTACAAGTTGTGCTTGTATCTATATTTTTGCCTTAATCAGGGCAAGTATTTAAACTAAATTGGTGTGCTAGTTCAGTGACTCAGTTTCATCAATTTTATCAGTTGATTACCTCATTTAGTGGGTGTTTTCATTTTTCTATATAACCTCAAATTTTAAAACTAGCCTTGTCATTGAGAGTCCAAAATTAATTTAATTTCTAACAAGAGAATGAGAAAGGGCGCAATTAGGATACTTGATAAAGTAAGTTTTAAATCAAAAAGTCAAATTTAAAGCATAGAATGATAATCTGACAAACTAGGTTTAATAATTACTGTGAATTTTGACCCAATACAGATGTAAATATCACAAAATATCTACACTTACGCATGTCCATCAATAAGGTTTATTGGCAGAAGTCTTTTGCAAAGTAATTTGATAGTACATATAATAACTAGGGAAATGTTTATAAACTTCCTGACTTACCACAGGGAAGTAAACACTCCATCTTAAAACACTGGGAAAATATCTGGACATGAAGACGTCCATTATGGTGTTATTTATAATAGTAATACATGAAAATCAACATAAACATCCAACAGTAGGAAAATGACTAAATAAATAAGAGTATCATGAAATTGATAGAATTTTGTATGGCCATTAACGGAGTAAAAATCCTGGAGGCTCTACAGGAACATAGAACATTCCCGTACCAAAGTGTTAAACGCTGTCTGTGCTATCATTTAATTTATGTGATAACCACAGAACTGTCACTATTTATCCAGTGTGTGCTTAGCAAGAGTATGCCAGACTCTGTGCTGAGAACAACAGGCAGAAGCTGGTATGTAAACCGTCTGAGCATTTAGTAAGCTTTATGTGTAGTTTGTTTAAGGCAGTGCTTGCTGCGCTGGTTTGCTGGGGCGACCATATGGAAGCCCTGGAGACAGCTGCTGCCCCCTGGTTCTGGAAGCCAGAAGCCCACGCCCGAGGCACGGGCAGAGCTGACCTCAAGGGCCAGGATGGCGCCCCTTCCACGGCCCGCGTTTCAGTGCGGCTCTGGGGCCACCGTGGCGCCTGGGCTGCTGGAGGCACTGCCCCGTCTCTGCCATCACCTTTACGTGGTGTTTCCCTGCGTGCTTGTCCGTCTCCAGATTTTTGTTTTTTTTAAGGATACCACTCACATTGGATTGGGCCACCCAAGCTTAGTGGTAAAGAAGTGCCTTAGGTAATTTTTCTATATAACCTCAAATTTTAAAACTAGCCTTGTCATTGAGAGTCCAAAATTAATTTAATTTCTAACAAGAGAATGAGAAAGGGCGCAATTAGGATACTTGATAAAGTAAGTTTTAAATCAAAAAGATCAAATTTAAAGCATAGAATGATAATCTGACAAACTAGGTTTAATAATTACTGTGAATTTTGACCCAATACAGATGTAAATATCACAAAATATCTACACTTACGCATGTCCATCAATAAGGTTTATTGGCAGAAGTCTTTTGCAAAGTAATTTGATAGTACATATAATAACTAGGGAAATGTTTATAAACTTCCTGACTTACCACAGGGAAGTAAACACTCCATCTTAAAACACTGGGAAAATATCTGGACATGAAGACGTCCATTATGGTGTTATTTATAATAGTAATACATGAAAATCAACATAAACATCCAACAGTAGGAAAATGACTAAATAAATAAGAGTATCATGAAATTGATAGAATTTTGTATGGCCATTAACGGAGTAAAAATCCTGGAGGCTCTACAGGAACATAGAACATTCCCGTACCAAAGTGTTAAACGCTGTCTGTGCTATCATTTAATTTATGTGATAACCACAGAACTGTCACTATTTATCCAGTGTGTGCTTAGCAAGAGTATGCCAGACTCTGTGCTGAGAACAACAGGCAGAAGCTGGTATGTAAACCGTCTGAGCATTTAGTAAGCTTTATGTGTAGTTTGTTTAAGGCAGTGCTTGCTGCGCTGGTTTGCTGGGGCGACCATATGGAAGCCCTGGAGACAGCTGCTGCCCCCTGGTTCTGGAAGCCAGAAGCCCACGCCCGAGGCACGGGCAGAGCTGACCTCAAGGGCCAGGATGGCGCCCCTTCCACGGCCCGCGTTTCAGTGCGGCTCTGGGGCCACCGTGGCGCCTGGGCTGCTGGAGGCACTGCCCCGTCTCTGCCATCACCTTTACGTGGTGTTTCCCTGCGTGCTTGTCCGTCTCCAGATTTTTGTTTTTTTTAAGGATACCACTCACATTGGATTGGGCCACCCAAGCTTAGTGGTAAAGAAGTGCCTTAGGTTCAGTCCCTGGGTCAGGAACATCCCCTGGAGAGGAAAATGGCATCCCACTCCAGTGTTCTTGCCTGGGAAATCCCATGGTAGCCTGGTGTGCTACAGTCCATGGAGTAGCAAAGAGTCGGATACGACTGAGCAACTTCACTTTCACTTAGCGACTAAAGAACAAAGTGTGTGTGTGCATGCTAAGTCATTTCAGTCATGTTTGACTGTGCAACCCTATGGACTAAAGCCTGCTGGGCTCCTCTGTCCATGGGATTCTCCAGGCAGGCATACTGGAGTGGGTTGCCATGCCCTCTTTCAGGGGAACTTCTCAACCCAAGAATCGAACCCATGACTCTGTGTCTCCTACATTGCAGGCAGGTTCTTTATCACTTTAATAGTAGGACTCATTGCTACCTGGGAAACCCCTAACAACAAGAGTGACCTCTTATTAAATCGATTCCCTCTGTAAAGACGTGTTCTTTAAATAAGGTCAGCCTCTGAGACGCTGGGGGTTAAGCACTCCAACAAATGAATTTATTGCGGCGGGGGGGGTCAATTCAACCCATTACATTTAGTATACTATAATGTTTTAATAAACATTGGCCAATATTGTTATTATTCTTGCCAATAGTATTAAGAGCAGTAGTCAGAGAATATCATGAGATTGTGTGTTGTGAAACCAATTGCATTAACCAAATAGGATGAAAAGCGTTGATTTTCTAGGGTGATAAGTTTCTAAGTGATAAGGAATTTTGTGTTTCCGTTTTTCTCACTCTTATTTTTAAATTCGTATCATGCCTATCCTTCTACAGATTTTGCACTGTTTAAAAAGGGGGGAAATCTAAAACATCTCTTAAATATTAATATAAGCAATTGCCATTAACCATAAATACAAATTCCTAGGCTTTCCTCTCTTTCCCAGCTTCAAACAGTGTCTTTTTCATCTCAAATAGAAACATACCTATGAAAAGTCCACCTCCCTGATGGAGGAAGAAGGAGGCTCTCTTTTCTTTCGTTCTGTGTCTTCATCTATTGCTCAGAACAGCAGCCTTCTCCCCTGCCTTTGTGTCAGTCCCCAGGATTTCTCTTTCCTTTCCAGCCACACCAGGCGGCATGTAGGCGCTTCGTTCACCAACCAGGGGTCGAACTCTCGCCCCTGCGCCGAAAGTGCAGTGTCTGAACCGCCGGACCTCCAGGAAGTCCCAGTTCTTAGAATTTTATTTCAACGTTTCTGCTTTTCCTGGCCAGAAGAACAAGGCGTAGTGTTTAAATTTCTCTCATCTGTGAGTGATTACGATGTACGTGTTACTGCCTATAGACCGTTTGCAGGAAGAAGGCGCTCAGGCCAGGTGACAGAGCCTTTGCCCTTTGCACAGTTATTCTTTCTCTCTCAGTCTTTTTAGATCCGTTTCCCTCCAGGCATCTGGTCTGTAGGGTTTCCGTCTTCCTTGTGTGTCCCCATCCTTGAGTTAGGACCCAGTGTTCTGTTTTCAGAAAAAAGAAATCTTGGATTGTGTAGCTTTCAGGTTAAGAAGAAATGAATGATAAAGGGATCATCGGTTTGGAGTAGTGATGAGCCGCTTTTTAAAATATATGTGTTACTCATAGATTATTCGGCTAAAATGTTCACAACTGCATTTCACTTGGCTGTGCCGGCCTCCGCCGCTGTGTGGGCTTTCCTCTGCTGCAGCGGTGGGCGCTCCCCTCTGCCTGCAGAGCGGGGCCCGGGCTGCGGAGCACAGGCTCGGGACCAGGGCGCACGGACCGCCGCCCCAGGGCCTGCGGGACCTTCCTGGACCAGCAGGCGAGCCCGAGCCTCCCGCAGCGGCAGGCGGGCTCTTCACCGCTGAGGCATCTGGGAAGCCCCCGGGAAGGAAATTTCAAATTGAAATGTATTGTTTTCACCTTATAAGATACAAACTGTCTTAAAATAGTAAGACTTCGTATTAACACGAGGGTGAGGCAGAAGCCACAGTCCCTGGGACCGTAGTCATGAGCCCTCTGTCTGGCACTGCTCCTGATATCTCAGGGTCGCTACAGTTTTAGAAAGAAATTTTATGTGCAAGAAAACAGAGGATCAGTTAAATGAATTATTATTCATCCAAACGATAGGATACCCAATGATCATTAAACACTGAGTTAAGGACAATATTTCATGGGAAATGTTCACAATATATCAAGTGAAAGAGCGAGCTAATAAATATAATGCACATTCGATTTTCTGCAATAATGATTAAAAAGAGTGGAAGTCTATACATCAAACTTAAACCATAACTGTTTCTAGGCAATGGCACAAAGGGAAAAGCTTTGTGATTTTAGCATTTTATAGTTTTTTTTTAAATGAACATGCACTGATTATGAAGTTGGGTGGACTGAAGTTGGGGTCTGTTAAAATATTGAGGGGTGAGGTAAAGCCATTATATAAAGAACCTTGACTATATAACACACTAGAGTATTAACACCCATTCATTTATTTAATCACTTAACCATTAATTAATTTAACAAATACTTTCTACCCTTTTACTCTATGGTAATCACTGAGGAAGGGTTTCCCAGGTGCCTTAGTGTAAAGAATTATCCTGCCAATGCATGAGACACAGGTTCAGTCCCTGAGTCAGGAAGATCCCCTGGAGTAGGAAATGGTAACCATCTCCAATATTCTTGCTTGGAGAATGCCATGGGCAGTGCAGCCTGGCGGGCTACAGTCCACGGGGTCTCCTACGTGTCGGCCAGGGCTTAGCAAATAAACAACAACAAAAAAAAAAATCACAGTGGAGGCCACCACGGATATACAACAGTGAGCAAAACAAACTCAGTCCCTGCCCTTCTGGAGCTTAGTGAGGAAAGGAAAAACAATAAGAATCACCCAAGTACACGTATAATTATATCCATAATAAGTACAGTGAAGGAAAGAAACAGTGCTATGAGGGTCCATGGCATGCAATAGCCATATTAAAATTTTAAATTGTCATCTAATAAAAATATATAGTGCCTCCTTGTGTGTGCATGTGTGTATATATGTGTGCATGTGTGTGCATGTGTGTGCACGCATGTGTGTATATGTGTGTGTCTATGTGTGTATGTTTGTGTATGTGTGCATGTGTGTGCGTGCATGCATGCATGTGTGTGTCGTGTGCGTGTGTGCACGTGTGTGCATGTGTCTGAGAATGTGTGTGTCTGAGAATGTGTGTGTGTTTGTGTGTGTATGTATGTGTGTATATGTATGTGTGTGTGTGCATGTGTGCGCATGCATGCATGTGTGTGTGCGCATGCATGCATGCGTGTGTGTGTGTGTGTGTGTGTGGTGTATTGTGTGTTGTCACCAGCGTCATCATCTCAAGCGAATACTCCAAAACTAGGAAAGGGAAATTCTAGGAAAAAATATCTAGAAATGCCAGAAGAGTCTGAAAATTCTTCAAAAGTAATATTGGAAAAAATGGAACCTTTGCATAATGAATCCTGGATAACTGGAAGTGAACCCCTGAAAATTTAGAGTTTTTCACCATGCTCTTATCATTCATGCATTTTCCCTCAGAAGCTGAAAGATAAATCTGAGAAGCTCTGGGTAAACACTGGCTAAGACTCTACACTTTGTGGGTGTGGGAAGGCGACATGACTTATTCCCTGTTATCATTGGGTCTCCTATTAGGCAACCTCAGCAAGGATTCTGGATAGATGAACATGTCAGGCTGGATGCTTGGTGATAATTCAGACTGGGGTTGAGTTGAAGTCTCCACTCAAACAACTGGGAGTGTACAGCTGTGCACAATTCCGTTTAAACTGCAGGAGAAGGGAGAAGAGGATTCTTGTGGTAAAGAATCTGCCTGGCAATGTGACAGATGCAAGGGACCCAGGTTTGATCCCTGGGTCAGGAAGGTTCCCTGGAGGAAGAAATGGCCACCGCTCTGCTATTCTAGCCCGGAGAATCCCATGGACAGAGGAGCCTGGCGGGCCACAGTCCACCGGGCTGCAGAGAGTCAGACACTACTGAACACACGCACCCATCATTTTATAACATGTTTATTTAGCCTTGTAAGAAAATGAAGGGGAAGCAGAAGAAACCGCTCAGCTGGCACCGGGATTTGCAGCTGGAGCGGCTCACAGTCCACTTGCCTGGGCTCCGGGATTTCTCTCTCAGCTCAGACACGCTTTCTGATTCCCCAGTCTCCTCACAAAGCAGAGTCAGGTGCTGCTCCACTGTCCAACATCAATAAAACAGGTCTAATTTTCCTAAGTCGATGAGGGCCTGATGGATCTGGTGACCTTTTGTTGGAATGTCATTTACAACTATGATTAAATTATTCTCCGTGGCTGAACTGATACCTATAGTAGATACATCTTCCTCCAGAGGCAGCAGAAACCTCTGCCGCTTTGCCCTCCCATGCACTGCAGAGATCTTTCGTAGGCAGATTATAGATTTTCATCTTTGGACTTGAAAAGGTGACCCTAGTGATAATGACTGTTTTTTCTAATCTGTTTAGGAAATGCTATCATTCTTCTTCAATCTGATTATCTATATCTATAGGAATATACCTTCAAAGGCTATGTATTTATTTAATCTAATAGGGAAAATGGAAAGAGGACAAGAACGCTAGTCAAATTTCTTGGGCTCTTTTTTCAGAGAAGAAAAGTGATGAATTGATGTTTCGGAGCACTATTTATTTGCTTTTTTAAGTGTTGTACACACATGATTTTATTTAATCTTAACAATAACATTTGATGTATAATCTTTGCATTTAGCTTATACTGTGAAGGTCTCCTATGTATTAAATACTGTTTACATATCTTGGAAACAGCAAGTCTTGCTCTCATCAAATCTATCTTTACATGAGGAAAGCAAAATGCAGGCTTTCGAGATGTCCATATCTTATGCCTAGAACTTAATAAGTGGTCCATAAATATTGACTGTGTAAAACAGGAGTTCAGTCAGGGCTGCCTGTTTCCACAACCCCGGCTTTGTTCTGGGTTGTGTGTGTGTGTGTGTGTGTGTGTTTGAAAACACTATTCAGCCACAAAAAAAGAAGGAAGTCTTGCCATTTGCAAGAACATGGGTAGATCTTGAGGGCATTATGTTAAGTGAAATGTCAGACAGAGAAAAACAAAGGCTGTATTATCTCATTTATATATGGAACCTAAAAACAAAAAGCAAACAAACTCATAGAAAAAGAGATCAGATTGTGCTTGTCAGAGACAGAGATGAAGCGTGAGGAAATGGATGAGGTGGTCAAAAGGTAAAAATCTTTATGGATTCAGACTTTTTTTTCCCCACAAAGTATATTCTTTATCAAGTCTCTCAGAGTAAATTTTGGAGAGGCTCGCTTTCTTAATTCAAATAGACCTGAAAATGCCTTTTTAAAGATGAACTATCGCTGCATGCAAACACAAAGAAACAGTGCCAGCCATAACGATGTAGTTCAGTGGATTTTTAAAATAATAATAGTAATAATAAAAATAAAATCTTAGATAACCAGCATGCTTATCAAGAAACAGAAGCTCCCTAGCCTCTCAGGAGCCCCCACTGAGTGTCTCTAAGTCACTGCCTTCGCTTGCCACCTGGAATATAACCTTTATCCTGACTTTTTTTTTTTTGGCACGTGGAATTGTCGTTGTGGCATGCAGAATCCTTAGTTGCTGCATGTGGGATCTAGTCCCCAACCAGGGATCAGACTGTCCGCCTGCACTGGGAGTGTGAAGTCGTAACCCCTGGACCACCAGGGGCGACCCTGTCCTGATTTTTAACCCAGACTTTAGTTTGCCTGTGTTTGAACGTCAAGTTAATTTTAGAAAACAGTAATCCCCTCTTTTTCCAGGGAAGGAAATTCTACTCTTCAGGAAGATTGCTTTATCCAGTACTGACCGTGCAGGTGGCCTGTCTCCTAGTTCACTGTAAGTCCCCTAAGGATAATGCCCATATCACGGTCGCCTTCCAAACTCAAGATGGAACCATCCAGTGTTTGACAGATGTCAAGGCTGATGTCCCCCCTCACACACCAAAAGCATAACATAAAGAGGGCTTCCCAGGTGGTGCAGGGATGAAGAATCCACCTGCCAGTGCAGTAGGCGTAGGGGAGTGGGGTCCAATCCCTGGGTGGAAAGGTCCGCTGGAGGACATGGCACCACTCCAGCGTTCTTGCCTGGAGAATCCCACGGACAGAGGAGCCTGGTGGGCCACAGTCCATAGGTCACACAGAGTCAACACGGCTGAAGCAACTTAACCCACACACATACATACATACACATTGTCAAGATCCGAACATGTATGTCCCTCCAAAATTTATGTGTTGAAACTTAACCCCCAAGGTGTGGCTTGGGAAGTGAGTGAGTGAAGAGACAGAGCCTTCATGAATGGGTTAGTGCCTTTACAGCAGTCCAGCACGTTCCCCTTGCCTTTTCCACCGTGTGGGTTTTCAGCAAAGACATGGTCATCTAGGGAGTGGGCGCTCACCATACACTGAATCTGCCGGCTCCTTCATCTTAGACTTCCCAGCTACCAAGAAACATGATTTATCCAATCCGTGGTGTCTTTCCTCTTTGCCTTTCACACTGTTCCTGGGGTTCTCAAGGCACGAATGCTAAGGTGGTTTGCCACTCCCTTCTCCAGTGGAGGTTGCACGGCATGGCTCACAGCTTCACTGAGTTATACAAGGCCTGATGCTGGGAAAGATTGAGGGCAGGAGGAGAAGGGGACGACAGAGGATAAAATGGCTGGATGGTATCAGCGACTCAATGGACATGAGTTTGATCAAATTCAGAAGACAGTGAAGGAAAGGGAAGCCTGGCGTATTGCAGTCCATGGGATCACAGAGTTGGATCAACTGAGCAACTGAACAAGCAGAGTCTGTGGTAATTTGTCATAGCAACCAGAATGGAGTAATATGCCATATCCTTACATGTTGGCTTTATGTAAGCTCTCAAACCAGTTAATTACACTTAGGGTACAGTCAGTGGCCCTAAAGCTAAAACACAATCTTTATTCAAGAAAATACACTCACTGACTTTTTCTCTCTCAACCCTGAAACGTTTCAGTCAATTACATTTGGTCATGAAAAAAATGATAATAGCATTAAGGATAATCTAAACATTTCAGCCAAAGAAATACCGGGATCATTAGATTATTATTATTGGCCACACATTCGGGCATGTGGGATCTTAATTCCCAGATCAGGGATTGAGCTTTTGCCCCTGCATTGAAAAGCAAAGTCTTAACCACTGGACTGAGGGGCAGTTCCTGGGATCATGACATTGCTAACTTTGATACCCTCAGAAATTCATTTGGCAGTCACAATGTCTCCGAAAGGATTAAGGAAACTTTTAAATACCTGTTACTTTACCACGGAAAGAAATGCATCATGTGTATTTCACAAGGTACCCCTGACGTGTAGATTATTTCAGCTGATAGTTTCTGAGAGAAAAAAAATAATAATAAAGGATTTTTCCTGCCTTTTCATTCAGAGGTCTTAGAGAAAAATTAATTGGGGAGTTTTAATTATTTTACTTTGACTTTAGAGTTCTCTAATTGTAATTAATTAGAGAATAAACATCTTGTATACAATTTTCACTTCCAAAGTCATGTACCAAATATCTTTGATTTTTCATGGGTTTGCCAGTGAACATTCATTCTTCTTGTCAAGGAACTCACTCTCATAGCAGCAATTCATCTTACCCTAGTGGCCTCTTGATTACAGCAAGCAATGTGAATTCAGTGTTCCAAAGTTATTTTTTACATGGAAAAAGAAAATACACATGCTAACCCTAAATGATATTGTCAGCTGTCAACCTAGCAATGATTGGCATATTTCACTTGCTCAAATGCAAAAAGCTGTTTTGTAATGTCTGAAAATTGACTCTGAAGAGTGCTTATGCTGTGAGCCTCCTTATCCATCCCCGGTGACACCGCTCTGTCCAGAGATGTGATCCTGTCCCTGCACAAGCACATGCTTGCGCCTGCACCTCTCTCTGCTGACATAACTGTAGGGAGAGCTGCGAGCCGCTCTCCTTGCTCCTCTCATGTCTCCGCACTGTGACACACTCACAGCCAAGCTTATCAGGCCTAAGTCTCAGGCTGGAAACTGAAGTGTACAAAACACACCTTTCCTTAGTGTGATTTTCCCCATTTTAATTTTTTTGACATTTTGTTTTGTGTTGGGGTATAGCCAGTTAACGGAGAAGGCAATGGCACCCCACTCTTGCCTGGAGAATCCCAGGGACGGGGGAGCCTGGTGGGCTGCCATCTGTGGGGCTCCCAGAGTCGGACACGACTGAAGCGACTTAGCAGCAGCAGCAGCAGCATAGCCAGTTAACAATGTGATTCCAGGTGGACAATGAAGGGACTCAGCCGTACACATACCTGTAGCCACGTGTGCTTGCTGTCATTAGGTCATGTTCGATTCTTTGTGAACCTGTGGACTCTATACCCTGCCAAATTCCTCTGTCCGTGGGATTTTTCCAGGCAAGAATGGTGGTCATTTCCTCCTCCAGGGGATCTTCCCAACCCAGGAATCGAATCTGCATCTTTGAGTCCCCCACGGTGCAGGTGGATTCTTTACCACTGAGACCTGGGCAGCCCCATATACATGTGTGCATTCTCCCCTTAACTCCCCTCCCATCGAGGGTATCACGTAGCATTGAGCAGAGTTCCGTGTGCTGAGCAGTAGGCCCTTGTTGACTGTCCATTTTAAACCCAGCATCGTGTACTGCAAGAGGCCTTGCCAACACATCTAGTGCTGACTCAGCAGCCGGAAAGGCAACCATCTAGGTTTTCGCATTTTCTTCCTGTTACCGTGGAGCCTGCAGACACCCTTGTTCCCGTCCGGTTTTCATCTGCTGGTCCATGGAATCAGCTGCATCCTCCTCTTCCTGACTGAGAGGCTCGTCACGCCCTCTGGATGTCCTTAGACTGAGTGTTTTCCTGCCCCTAGACGTGCGGGAAGCACTTCCTACATCCTGTGCTGTCGTAACTAGCAGAAAACTCTGCGGGGCTCACACATGAAGATGCAAAATAAGCGAGATCAAATCAGACAGTAACCACGGGGGCAAGGACGTCAAAACTGGATATGAGACTGAGAAGCTCCTGGGGTGGGGCACCTGTGTCAGGGGGGCAGTCAGGGATGGCTTCTTGGAAGTGGTGCTATTTGCGTTGGTGTGCATACTGCTGTCTCCATGATAAGTTTGTACATTTAAGGTAGGACATGATCAGATTCATTGACGATCTCAAAGACCTGGCATGAAAAGGGTACAAAATGGTCCAGCTGGTGTCCAACACAGAAGTTCATCAGGCAGTGCCCTAGGCATGGGCTCCTGGGAGGAATTAACCCATTATTTATCTTCTCTATCCTGTTAGGGTCCATTCCTTTCAGGACTCAACCTTCATAAAAAAATTCGAAGAGCACAGGCTGGGTCACGTGCTCCCCACGTGCCCCTAGAATGGACTAATATCAAATTATTGCCTGCCCTTCCCCAAATCTTATTTAAGAAGGTTGGCAAGTAGAATTAAAAATAATTTAAAAAATGAGGCAGACATCTTGATACACCCCAAGGAGGTTTATCTCCAAAACTATCTGAAGCCCTTCCCGTGGCATAGCAGACACTAGTGAGCTCAGTGGAGAAGGCGATGGCACCCACTCCAGTTCTCTTGCCTGGAGAATCCCATGGATGGAGGAGCCTGGTGGGCTGCAGTCCATGGGGTCACTAGGAGTCGGACTGTCACTAGTGACTTCACTGTCACTTTTCACTTTCATGCATTGAAGAAGGAAATGGCAACCCACTCCAGTGTTCTTGCCTGGAGGATCCCAGCGATGGGGGATCCTGGTGGGCTGCTGTCTCTGGGGTCGCACAGGGTCGAACACAACTGAAGCGACTTAGCAGCAGCAGCAGCAGCAGCAGCAGTGAGCTTAGTGCTGAGACAGACATGGAGTTGGAAGAAAAAGACGGGGTCTGGCTTTTGTCTTTATTCGTCACTAATAATATGGTTTGGGATACTTATTAATGCCACTAAAGCCTCTTTCTTCATCTTTTAAGCAGGAAAATAATACCACAACATGGGTTTTCATGAGAGCAAATAATGTAAGGTCTGCAAGAAGGAAGCACTTAGTTGAATGCACATCCCCTCGTGCTAATGACTAACACCAGGGTTTGGAAGCCAACTCTTTCCGCCAACTTAGCATTTGTGCCAAAGAAAACTGATCACAGTCGGGTTGCAAACTATGGAGATGCTCTAAGCTGTGACTCTATTCATTGAGCTCCTTCCTGACCTTAAAATTATCTCTTTCCCTTCTACAAGCTTAATTCGCTTGTATTGTTATGAGACTACATTTTACAAATTTTCTTATGCTTACATTTTAGTTTTATGTTAGGTGCCTCAAACAGATTAAACTGGGTTTACAATCATCTCAAGCAGCCCTGATACGGCCAGAAATCGTGTATAACATCTCCGGTCTCAGAACAGCACTGGCCTATTTGCTGGAGGAAGTTAGACCTTCTCAACACTTTTCATTTTGCATTCCATCCACCTTTACCTTGACACATTCTTCTGTTCCAAAAGCCTCCTTGTAGTTTATTTTCCAAATTCAGCATATTGTTTAAAAGCTATAAAGCCCTTTAGGTTTAGCAGGAAGTCTTATCATTGGACAAGCTTTTGATTCAATTATATTGTTAGCTGGAAACTTGAGTACCTCTCCTTATTTCAGTGGAGTGCAACATAAAGGATGGCTTGGAGTCCAGGGGAATATAATCAGATAGGAACTGAAGTCAGAGGATTTACCCCACCCATCAGCTTCGCTTCTGTGATTTACATTAATATTAAAGGTTAGATGGAATGTGCCACACACCCTGAGGCTCTTTACCTCACACCATTAGGGAGTAGAAATCTGCATTATTATGCAGGCTTGATTCAAGACATAGTGAGGCTTTTAAAAAATAATTTTTATTTATTTTCGGCTGTGCTGGGTCTTGCTGCCAAACAGGCTTTGCTCTCACTGTGGTAACTAGGCTTCTCATTTCGGGGGCTCAGCTGGTTGCAGAGCAGGAGCTGGATCTGGGGCATGCGAGTTTCAGCAGCTGTGATGAGTGGGCACCCCATCTTTGTGGCTCAGCTTGTTGCAGAGCAGGGGCTGGATCTGGGGCATGCGGGTTTCAGCAGCTGCACCGGGTGGGCTCCGCCGCTGTGGTTCCCGGTCTGGAGAGCACAGGCTCAATAGTTGTGGTGCACGCACTTCCTTGCTCTGCAGCACGTGGAATCTTCCAGAACCAGGGATCAAACCCAAGTCCCCCACATTGGCAGATGGATTCTATACCAGGGAGCCTCTAGGAAGCCCAGTGAAGACTTTCTTAAAAGAGCAATTTAAAGTCAAATCTTGCTTAAGCAGTTGCTTAAATTAAGGGCTGACTGTTGTTTTGTGAAAGCACAGAGACAGAGATAGCAAGGAACCATGAAAATGTAAGAAAGAGGCAGATGTCGAGGTCTGTAATGATTATAGGCATGTATTTTTCAGTCCTGAAATGTATAAGAATTGGATCCTAAGCCAAGGTTTAACATCGCTTCTTCCTCTATGAAATAATTTGCTGTTGTTCAGTCACTCAGTCATGTCCAACTCTTTGTGACCTCTTGGACTGCAGCACGCCAGGATTCCCTGTCCTTTACTGTCTCCCAGAGTTTGCCCAAACCCATGTCCATTGAGTCAATGATGCATACCATCCAACCATCTCCTCCTCTGTCACCTCCTTCTCCAAAAATCCTGCCCTTAACCTTTCCTACCATCGGGGTCTGAAATAAATAAGTTCACAGAAAAGACAACAAAATCTATAGCATAACAATGCATTGAGTAGCCATCGCTGGAGACGGCCCAGCCGAGTCTGGGAGTCAGGGCCCCCACGTCCAGTGTGGGGCTCACGCATCTCCTTGTGTGACGTTTCACCACGCTAGACCCTTCCACAATCACGCTTTGTTTGTTAAACACTTGTTGCTGTGAGTTTCCCTTGTGATTGTGGGTTTAAGAGGATTTAGAATACTCAAGCTTCAAAAGTCAAGCAGTTTCTTGGCTGAAGTTAGGCTGATTTTTATTTTTTTAAACAAAGAAGCCAAGGTCGGGGAATTGAATATCCTTCCTGTCGGTATCTATTACAGACAGAGTCAGTTGCCAAGGCAAGGAGGGCTGTTTCTACACTGGCAGAGAAAATTATGTAAAACTGTCTTGATTGTTGTTAAAGTTCTCCAATACAAGAAAGGTGATCATAATTAGTTTCTTTTTCTTCAACAATGAGTCTTGTTGCTTGTATGCTTTTAAGAATTTATTTTATTTTGCTGGGTTCTATAGCCAGTTATTCATATGTAGCCTGACCCTAAGCAGAACATAACTTAGACATTTCCCCTCTCTAGTAGTTAAAACGCTGCCTGGAACAGGTGAGAAGAGAAACACAATGAATGCCTGGATTACAGTAAATGAAGGCAGCCACAGCGAGGAAGGAATGGAGTCTGTGAGACTGGAGCTGGCCTTCTTCAATCACAGCAGGCGATGCTCTGCTTTTGGAATGGAGAATATATGGATCAATGGCTTTCTTTCCAAATTATGTTAAAAATAGACTTAGGAGAAACAAAGAGAGCTACAGTCTTAGACCATGAAGTCTTTTCATTTGTATTTAAAATCTATTCATGTGGCTGTGCCAGGTTTGAGTTGTGCTGTGTGAATTCTGAGTTGTGATATATGAATTCTTAGTTATGTGAGCTCTAGTTCCCTGACCAGGGATCAAACCCGGGCCCCCTGCATTGGGAGCAGAGTCTTAGCCAGTGAACCACCAGGGGAGTCCCCATCAAGTCTTTATTTAGGTTATCAGGTCTTTCATATATACAGCAATATATTTCTCATGTTCATTTTTATATAATTTTACTAGTAAACCAGCTTAATCATGTCAATGACTCTAAGGTTTTACTATCACCGCACATTTGCAATGGATCTTATACATATACATATACATATACATATACATATACATATAGAACTGTACTGGTGTGTTGGGTGGTGCTGGATCTCTGCTGCTACCTGGACTTTCCCCGGCTGCAGAGAGCAGGGCTGGCCCCGGGGTTGCCATGTTCGAGCTTCCCACTGTGGTGGCTTCTCTTGTTGGGGAGCACGGGCTCCTGCACGTGGGGCTCAGCGGTTTCCGCGCACAGGCTTTAGAGCACAGGCTCAATAGCTGTGGCAGAAGGGCTTAGTTGCTCTGCAACATGTGGGATCCTCCTGGATCAGATTTCAAACCCATGTCTCTTGCGTTGGCAGGTGGATTCCTCCCCACTGAGCCACCAGGGAAGCCTCTGCAATGGATCTTTATTGAAGGGCTGGGAGGAACTCAAAAGTTTCTCCTCAAAGTTGGACGTCAAGATTAGAGAAGAACATAATTGCAGTAGGATAAAAAACAAGGTATTCCTCTTGTTTCACAGATTCTACCTCCTCCTTTAAATGTATAGGGGCAGAGAATCAGAGTGATATAATGGAGAAATTTAAAAAACCCTTTCCATGTGGAATAACCACGATTCTACTCATGGTGAGCATCTGCAAAATTGCAGGCAGACATCAACCTGAAGTTGAAGGCAACTTGAAGTTATGGCTGCAACTAAATGAAATCTGTTGAGGTGGTTTTCTCTCTTTCCTTGGGAGATTTTCTAAGGTGACAGCCAGAGAGAATATGGCTCTTCAATGCAGTTAAGCCGTGACAGAGCTAATATTCATTGTTTCAAGGCAGCATCAATGTCACTTTGATTGGGCAGTTTATTTTTAAGGCCACTGTCTTTTGGATCTGGATTGGCTACTGAATCACCCCTTTATTATTGACTTGGGTATTGTTATGGAGCTGATAAAAATGTTTGGGTTGGTTACAAGTTCCGAAGAGCTCCAAGCAGCCCTACAGCACAATTCTATGTGCTCTTTGGAATCATTCCTTTTCTGAGTGTCAGGATGCGAAAAGACTTCTCTGAATAGAATTGAAAATCATTTGTGCCTAAGGACCTAGGCTATTTTTTCTATTGCACACTGTTGTTTAAAGCCTTCAGTAGTTTTTTAACGAGATTTTTGTTATAAGAAGAAAATGCATTCATCACTTCAGAAAAATAATTGATAAGGAAAACATTTTGACACATCTTGAAAGCATCACAAATGATGAAAGAGGTCTTGATTAAGAGTCCTCCAGTTTCTGTTTGTTTTCCACATCGAGCTCCAGAAGACTAACTAGCTTGCTTATGTGGCTGGTGCCATCCTTGACTTTTCTTTTATGTTTTTCAGGCAATGAAATTCAACACATACTTATCTAGTATCCTTCCCTCCACTAAACACTATCTACCTGTATGTTTTAAACCAAAAAGTTAAATGAATCTTTATTCATCTGTGCAAACTCCCTTCCACACACAAATGGACGTGGAGGGATCCTTTTAAAATACAAACCCACTGAAGCCACTACTCTACTCAAAACCATATAATTAATGGGAACCTTGTGATGATGGACTGTGTGTCCAAGGTGTGCGTGCACGCAGGAGCATGCATGCTCAGCTGCTCTGTCGTGGCTGACTCTTTGCGACCCCATGGACCGTAGCCCGCCAGGCTCCTCTGTCCATGGGATTTTCAAGGTGAGAATATTGGAGTGGGTGCCGTTTCCTTCTCCAGGGGGTCTTTATGACCCAGGGATCGAACCTGGATCTGCTGGGCCTCCTGCAATATATCAGGGCAATTGCCACTCTACTTCATGAATTTGTTGGCGGATAAATGAATTAATTCATGCAAAGTACTTCAAAGTGTATCTGATACACAGGAAACAGAGGATAAACATCCGTTTAGACTCAGTGCTATTAACAATGATTCCTGCGTAAACAAGTTCTCATAGTCATTTTATATATTACTTTTAGCTATTCATTTAATAAGAACATCTTATTAAATGAATGCTAAATACGGAAGATGTGAAGATAAATACTATCTTTGCAACATCTGAAGACCATCTGAATTATTGCTTTTTTTTTACTGTGCTCTGCCTTCACTGTTGTGAGCAGGCATTTCTTCGGCTGCTGAGGGTAGGGGCACTCTCCAGCTGCTGTGTGCGGGCTTTTTTCCGGCTGCTGAGGGTATGCAGAGAAGGCAACGGCACCCCACTCCAGTACGCTTGCCTGGAAAATCCCATGGACGGAGGAGCCTGGTGGGCTGCAGTCCATGGGGTCGCTGAGAGTTGGACATAACTCAGTGACTTCACTTTCACTTTTCACTTTCATGCATTGGAGAAGGAAATGGCAACCCACTCCAGTGTTCTAGCCTGGAGAATCCCAGGGACGGGGGAGCCTGGTGGGCTGCCGTCTATGGGGTCGCACAGAGTCGGACACGACC
>SJXQ01005066.1:86037-138639 GCA_006408695.1 Aepyceros melampus
GCTGTGAGCGGGCGTTTCTCCGGCTGCTGCGGGCAGGGGGCGCTCTCCCGCTGCTGTGAGCGGGCGTTTCTCCGGCTGCTGCGGGCAGGGGGCGCTCTCCCGCCGCTGTGAGCGGGCGTTTCTCCGGCTGCTGCGGGCAGGGGGCGCTCTCCAGCTGCACCGCGCGGGCTTCTCGCCGCAGCGGCGTCTCTTGTTGCAGAGCAGGCGCTCCGGGCACGTGGGCCTCGGTCGCTGCAGCCGCAGGCTCCGCAGGGCGGTGCGCAGCCCCAGAGCTTCGGGCTTCAGTGACTGTGGTCCCTGCGCAGCTGCTCCGTGGCATGCGGGACCGTCCCGAACCAAGGATTGAACCCGCGTGCCCTGCGTTGGCAGCTGGATTCTTATCCACTGTGCCGCCCAGGAAGTCCTTTCAATTAATTTTAAAACATGATTTAGCTCGCTCATAATAGACTCGTTCATACTGACTCCATTTTATTTTTTTACATAAGTAACAAATTTATTTTAAAACAAAATAATCAAATAATGGATGGACGATAGCAAATATTTTGCAGAAGACTTGGATGCAGAAACGATAACTCAGAAAGATGCATCTAAGCCTATGTGGAAAATGAAATGTCAGCGTTAAGAATGAAGTGTGACATTGATAAATTAATTTTTAAATCAGTAAGATAACACCAATAGATTGAACTAAATTGTAGTTGAGTAAGATGTCATTATTATTTTATAGTCATGTTTGCTTCTAAACTCATGCAGATATTAAAGCATAATAGACTACGGATCTATAACTAAGATCATTGAATAGAAAGGAGGAATAATTGGTATAAAAAACTGAATTAAGGGACTTAAATTCAAGTTAAATTCTCTACTCAGCTTCTGGACCTCAGGGAGCAACTGAAGGCTGGGCGGCTCTCCGTCAGAGCGGGATCCGGGTTTCGCCGGGCGGGGAGCTGGGGTGCGCGCCCCTGGGGCTCACGCACAAGGCAGCGGGCGGCATCCTGGCCGAACTGGAGCGCCTCTTTCTGTGCCTCCGTGATGCGTGGGCGCCGCTGTGCAATTCCAAAGGCCATCCGAACGGTCATCACCGAGAGTTGTTTGCAAATCTTGTGATGTGTTTGCCAAGGCCATAGGTAAAGAAAAAAAAAGAATAAAATAAGACACAAGACAAAATAAAAACTAAAGTCAAGAGAGCACAAGCAAGGTGGAAGCCAGAGGGGAGCGGGGCACGCCCTCCGGATATCTGTCTCCTCGTCCTTCTCATTGGCTTTAGCAGGTGCCCCTTACGGATGGACATAGTCACTTGTCCTTAGACCGCGGGACGCCATCTACCCCAGAACTGCTGCAGGCCATCTCCCAGAGGTTATTCACAGGTGCAAAATTCCTCCAAGACAGCGTGAATGTTGGAGAACTGAAATCTCCACATGGAGCAGGGGTTCCCTTAAGGCACCAGGTCTTGACTTCTATTTTCTAACATAATTCACGTTTAGAGTGTCTTGTTTTTGCTTTGGCTTGTCCTCTGGCCTGAATGTGGAGGAAATTCAGTATGATGTAATCAGATGTAGCACGGCCACCCATCTGGGAGTTATATAACCTGTTAAGCATAAAAACAAGAAGCCACTATTTCACGTAAATGATATTCGCACTGCAGGGCAGGCTCCTTTCAGCTTGCTTTCCTTCTTTTTTTAATGTTTTACTCAGATAAAAACAACATTTATTGGTATAAAACAGTAATGTCATTTTTTACTGGGCTGTTTAACACAATATAGAGGCCTAAATGCAAATGGTCACTTTAAAAATAAGACACTCCCCCATCTCGATTTGATATTTGCCAGGAAAGTCATTTTTATAAAATGATCTATGGAGCCTTTCCACAGGATTATAAAAAATTATAAAATATTTAGAGTGCAATAAAATGCAGTGTTCTTATTGCTTCCTCACGCTAATCATCACATCTATTTTTACATCAAGGAATAGTCAATAGTCTGAAACATGAAACCCTTCACAAGGGGTAGGAAGAGGATGGTAAAGCTTGAGGACAGCTGTAGGCTGGTCCGCCATTTTGGCTGCTGCCTCATAACTGTGTTGTAGCTGCTGTTTAGTCTCTAAGTCATGTCCGTGTTTGTGACCCCGTGGACTGCAGCATGTCAGGCTCCTCTGCCCTTCACTGTCTGCCAGAGTTTGCTCAAACTCACGTCCATCGAGTCAGTGATGCCATCCAATCATCTCATCCTCTGTTGTTCCCTTCTCCTCCTGCCCTCAATCTTTCCCAGCATCAGGGTCTTTTCCAGTGAGTTGGCTCTTCCCATCAGCTGGCCAAAGTATTGGAGTTTCAGCATCAGTCCTTCCAATGAGTATTCAGGACTGATTTCCTTTAGGATGGACTGCTTTGATCTCCTTGCAGTTCAAGGGACTCTCAAGGGAACCAAATGGGCTTCCCTGGTGGTCTAGATGTTAAGAAGCTGCCTCCCAACATGGGGGGCTTGGGTTTGAGCCCTGGCTGGGGAGCTAGGGTTCCACATGCCTCAGGGCAACTAAGCTCAAGCAGCAGACGAAGGCCTGACACAGCCAAAATTAAACAAGTAAAATATTTTTAAAAATAAAAGGTAGTGTTGGCTTCAGAGACCACTGTCAAGAAGAGAGATGCCCAACTATTTTTCAAACCCGTGCTCCCCTTTGATAAACAGAAAACAGCATATGCTCTTCTTTTACAGCTTTGTGAATTCTTAGGATAATTAGCTATTATTAAATATGGATGAAAGCAGAGAGGAGAAAAACACTGTTTATTTTCAAAGTCTACTTTATCTCCCCAGAATGCAGTCCCTCCGAGGGCATAGGACGGGACCTGCCCTCTGTACCCCCTCCACCCACATAAACGACTGCCCAAGATCCCACAGATTTATGCATATTCACCAACTCTTTTTATGTTGTAATGTCCTCAGCAATTTTGGGGAATATCAAAACAGGTAAAAATTATTGAGGCCTGACAGCTGCAAAAGGTCACCAGACTAAATCCATCAGAAGTATCTCTGCTGCACCACAACACGCAGAGAAATTAACTGACCCTCACACTTGCTGAGGGACATCCCCCAACCCTTTCATGTCTGGTTTCATAAAAGAGCCAGGCTCCTCTGACTATTTTAGACTCCACACAAATCAGAATATAAATTAGCCAGGTGTAAAACATGCATTAAAAAAACACACACACAAAAAAAAACCCTTGATTATCAGAATGAAACCCAAAAAGTTATGAGAAAGGGGATCAGGAGGCTTCCCTGATGGCTCAGTTTTAAAAAATTCACCCCTCAATGCAGGAGACCTGAGTTCAATCCCTAGTCTGGGAAGATTCCACAAACCCCAGAACAGCTAAGCCTATGCACCACAGCTACTGAGCCTACGCTCTGGAGCTGGAGCCGAAGCTGATGAAGCCAGGCGCCCTAGGGCCGAGCTGTGTGACGAGAGAAACCTCCATGCTGAAAGGCCTGCGTGCCTTTGGGGACCAGCCCACACTCGCTGCAACTAGAGAAAAGCCTGAGAAGCAGCAAAGTCTCAGCACAGCCAAAAATATATATATTTAAGTGGGGTTGGTTAGGGAAGTTGAAGGAGAGAAAAAGGGAGAAATATATAGAAAGTTAAAAATCTGATTCAGTCACTGGTAGTTGAGAAGCTCTATTCACACCCTAAAAATTTCTGGGTTGAATTTCCCAAAGAGTCAGAGCTCAGATTTGGGTTTAATTTAATTCAAGCAAGGAGATTTATATGTTTCTGTCTTTCTTTTCCATCCTGAAGCTTCTTAAACAATGTCTAATATTACATAAATTTAAAAAACTAATTATACATATACATTTTTAAAAAGTTAAATTATTCTCAAATTAAAATTTTAATAATGAAATTTACATAAATTAAAAAAATAATAATGGAGGCACCTAGTGGGAATGCAGAGAGGAAGGTTGACAACAGAGAAGAGTACAAGGGGAAAGAGCTGGTGAGGCCCAAGGGAAATCAAGAAGGCCAGTTTTCACAGGGGGGGCACTTGAAATGGGGGGAGGAAAGGAAGTCTGTGGAGAAGTCCCTTTTCTGCTAATGGGGGCACTGCATGTTTGGAAGCAGAAAACAGGCCTTGATGGGTGTGGAGGCAGGTTCTGAGGTGACCCCTAGGGCGCCTGCAGCTGGATTCACACTTGCACAATCGCCTCCTGCTTGGCCTAGGCTGGGCCTGTTCACTCTTTCCCGAGGAAGAGAACATGGCGAACGGGAGCTGACTCTTAAGAGATCAGCGTGTCGCTGATGGTCACTTCCACCTGCTCACAGTCTCTCTCAGTCACTTCAATGGAGATGGAGCCATCTGCACACCCACAGAGGGGCCCATGGGGCAAAGAGGGGCCCCCAGCCAGCAGCTGGTAAGGACCTAAGACCCCAGTCCAGCCGCAGGGAACTGAACCTCAGCCAACGGCCCTGGGCGAACTCGGGAGCAGGTCCTGCCCAGGTAAACCTTGAGCTGCCGCGGGCAGCCCTCAGACAGAGCCTGGCCACGCTGCTACCCTTTCCCGACCCGTGGAGACTGTGACATAACGTAACACGTGCGTGCTATTTTAGCTACGAAGTTTTGGCATGATTTGCTTTACAGGAATAAATAAACCGGGCTTTGCAGGTGGTTCAGCGGTAAAGGATCTGCCTGCCAATGCAGGAGACGTGGGTTCAGTCCCCTGGTGAGGGAACTGGCAGGAACTGGCAAGCCACTCACTCAAGTATTCTTTTCTTCTTTTTTCCCGTTTATTATCTTTATTTCTAAGTGTAAGAGAGTGTCCAGTCATGCCTTGCTCATATTCATGACCACGCCGGTATTCTTGCCTAGAAAATCCCATGGACAGGGGAGCCTGGCAGACCACAGTCCATGGGTTCAAAAAAGAGACGAACACGGCTTAGCAACTAAGCAACAGCATCGATAAACAAACAGTAAACAGCTAAGGTGAGACTCTCAGCTGTCGGTCAGGGACGTTCTTTGTATGTTTCTTGATACGCTGTGATAGGCTGAACAATGCTTCTCCCTGCAAAGCTGTCTACTTGTTAATCCCAGGAACGTGTGAATATGGTATGTTACATGGTGAAAGGGATGTTCAGATGTGATTAAATTAAGGATCTTAGGTTGGAACATGATCCCAGAATTTCCAGGTAGAACCAGTGTAATCACAAAGGTCCTTAAAAAAAAGAGTGAGACCGAAGGCGCAAGGCCAAGAAAAGGAGACGTGAGGTCAGAGGGAGAGGTCAGAGCAACAGGGGAGGGGACACGGGCCGGGGGAGGCTGTGCCCCAGATGCAGGGAGCCGCCAGCGGGCTGATCTTCTCCAGCACCTCCACCTATGTCCATATCTTAGCCCCAGCCCTGTTTTGGCTTTCTGATCTTCAAAACTGCAAGGTTTTTTTTTGTTTGTTTGTTTGTTTTTCCAGTTTTTAAAGTGAAAGTCGCTCAGTCTTTGTGACGCAATGGACTATAGAGTCCATGGAATTCTCCAGGCCAGAATGCTGGAGTGGGTGGCCTTTCCTTTCTCCCGGGGGTCTTCCCAACCCAGGGATCAAACCCAGATCTCCCACATTGTGGGTGAATTCTTTACCAACTGAGCCACAGGGAAGCCCTCCAGTCATGAAGTCTGTGATAATTTTTACAGAAGCAGCAGGAAACTACATATCTGTATGTGCTCTGTCCTATTATACTCTTTAAATCAGCTCACTTCTGTACATGGAAACAATTACTCTGAAGAAGGTTCTTGCTGTGAGTTTTGGGGCGCTGGTTGTGGCTCAACCCCATTCCCCAGCACACAGCATATACTATCACGGTGAATCCACATCTAATGAAATATAAAGGCCTACACGTGCTGGTGTACACGTGCTCCTCCTAATTCCCAGTTGGTCTCACGCTCCCTGCCCCACGCACCCCTTCTCTGCATCAGCGTCTCTGGTCCCCTCTTGCAAACAGGATCACCTGGACCACTCACAGCAGATGGAGAGGGGGGCCCTGCTGTGCAAGGCATGGAGCTCGGCTCGGGGCTCTGTGATGACCCGGGGCAGGATGGGGGTTTGAGGAGGGCAGCTCAGGAGAGAAGGAGTATTTGCATACAGATAGCCGATTTACTTCATTGTACAGAAGAAACTGATACCGCATTGTAACCAGTTCTCCTCCAATTAAAAAAAAATGTATAGGGTTACATTGTGCCACCTAAGATTGCCTCGTATAACAGAGCACATGAGGATGGTGCTTCACGACCAGTGGCCTAGAAGGGGAGGAGCCATGCCTTCCAGAACTCACACCTGTGAACAGAATAAGGATCTGTTTGCTCAAGTTCTTTTTGGCTGTGAGTGCAGTGGAGTTGGAAGTGATCACAAACAGCCACAAATACCAGATGAATCTGCTGGTTTAATTAGGCTTCTCAGACTTGGAGAAGACCTCACTGGGTCCCAATATGCTGCCTACGTGTGAGACTTCCCCTTACAAAGCACAGTTTTTTGCTTTCATTATGAAAATGACTAGGCTAGAACGTGCTTTGCTCTGAGAGGCTCTTGAAGAGGGAGTGGCAGTCTACTTCAAACCATGGTCCATGGGTGAGTAAGAGAAACCCGTCAGGGGCTTCCATGCTGGTGCAGTGGTAAGGAATCCACTTGCCAGAGCCGGAGACTCAGGTTTGATCCCTGGTCTGGGAAGGTTCCACGTGCTGCAGAGCAGCTAAGTGTGTGACCACTGCGCCTGTGCCCCGGAGCCGGGAAGCACAGCTGCTGTGCCTGCAGTCTGGAGCCCGTGCTCCACAGCAGGAGAAGACCCTGCAGCGAGAACCCAAGCACCATGGCCAGTAGCCCCCACTCTCCGCAAACAGAGAAAAGCCCAAGCAGAAGTGAGGACCCAGCACAGCCAGAAATAAGTAAACAAATACAATTTTTATAAAAATAACGATAATAAGCCCATCCAGACTGGAGGCTTTTACAGTAGGTAGTGGTTTCTAACATGGGGTGATTTTCTCCCCCAGGGAATATTGGCAATGCTGGGATACTTCTGGCTATTACCACTTGGGAGGGCTATTGGTACCTAGCAATAAGAACCCAAGGAGGCTGCAAAAGACCCTTCAATGCCCAGGACACACCCGACATGCACAAACGCACGAGAAATAACTAGTCAGCCCAACAGCGTCATCAGTGCCAGACTGGAACCTCTCAGTAGTCAGTGAACACGCCAGGTCAATTAAACTGTTAAAAGCTCTGGGAAGCGTAGGATCAGACAAACTGGTCTCCTGGTGTTACTGTGACTGCCCTTTGGAAGCACATGGGATTAAATACAAACAGCCTGGTCAAGGCATCAGGAGCCGGAGAGTACGTCAAAGCAGAAAGGAATTGTGGCAGGGGATTCACCCAGGACAGCCTTTGTGCAGTGTGGCAGACTGCACCATCCTGTGCTTCATTGTTGTTTAGTGACTAAGTCATGTCTGACTCTTTGCGGCCCCAGGGACTGTAGCCCTCCAGGCTCTTTTGTCCATGGGATCTCCCAGGTAAGAATACTGGAGCGGAATGCCATATCCTTCTCCAGGGGGACTTCCCAACCCAGGGATTGGACCAAAAGCAGGGGGAGAGAGGTATGCAAAGTGAAAGTGAAAGTGAAGTCACTCAGTCATGTCTGAATCTTTGCGACCCCGTGGACTGTAGCACGCCAGGCTCCTCCGTCCATGGGATTCTCTAGGCAAGAATATTGGAGTGGGTTGCTACTTCCTTTTCCAGGGATCTTCCCGACCCAGGGATCGAACCCAGGTCTCCTGCACTGCAGGCAGACGCTTTATCCTCTGAGCCACCAGGGATGTTATATTTACTATCCCCTCCCTACCCTTAATCATTGTAGTGCAAAGTCAGAGAGACAGAGAGCAAAGAGATCCTCCAACCATGGAGAGCATTGTATGGGAAAAGCAACTTGTGAAGGCTGCCACTTAAATGTGGGTAAATGTGTGTCTCGTTTTGTAAGAAAAAGACAAACTCTCTCCCAGAGTGGCTGTGCCATGCTGCTTTCTCACCAGCAATGAAGGAGCGTTCCTGTTGCTTCACGCCCTCAGCAGCCTTTGGCGTGGGTGGCGCTCTGGACTCCAGCCATTCAAACAGTCGTGGTGGTATCTCCTTGTTGTTTTAATTTGCATCTCTCTGATGAGGTGATGCTGAGTCATCTTTTCAAGGCTTATTTGCACCAGTATAGGTTCTTTGATGGGATGTCAAGATCTTCATTCTATTTTTGATCAGGTTGTTTTTATTTTTTTTTCCTCATTGAGTTTTAAGATTTCTTTGTATATGTTGGATAAGCCCTTTATCAGCTGTGTCTTTTTCTCCTGCTGTGGCTTGTCTTCTCTTTCTCTTGACATTGTCTTTCCTAGAGAACCAGTTAATTCAGTAAAGTTCCGTTTGTCACGTATTTCTTTCACAAATCATGTCTCTGGTGTTATATGGAAAAATGTATCCCCATATTCAAGGTCATCTAGGTTTTCTCCATGTTATCCTCCAGGAGTTTTACAGTTTTGTATTTTACATTTAGATCTACTATCAATTTTAATTTTGGGAAGGGGATAAGGTGTGTGTCTAGGTCATTTTTTGGTTTTGCTTTGTTTTGAGGTCTTTTGCATATCGATGCCTATTGGTTCCAGCACCATTGAAAAACTATCCCTGCTTCATTGTATTGCTTTTGCTACTCTGTCAAAGATCAGTTGAATACATTTATGTGGTTCTATTCCAAAACTTTGCATTCTTTTCCACTATTTGTCCAATTTTTTCACCAAGACCACACTCCCTTGATTATTGTATCTTAGTAATTCGGTCTTGACGTCAGGTAATGCAAGTCCTTCAACTTTGTTCTTCTCCTTCAACATTGTGTTGAATATTCTGGATATTTTGCCTTTCATACTAGACTGACCTTACCTGGATAATCCCAGATAATCTCCAACTGTTAAGATTCAGAACCTTAAAATCTGCAGTTTTGCTTTATTCTATTCTGCCCTGTAGCATGAATGTTGTGAAGCTCACAAGGATGAGGACGTGGGCATCCTGGGCATCATTCTTCCCACATAGACAGAGACACTGAAGTTTCACAACCTGACAGGGGGTGAGTTTCCAGGGGCCCATACTGACACCATGGCCACTGACCTACACGAGAAGCCCCTTGCTGGTGGACAGCCCCACTAACTGCCCCGCATCCTCACACCCACGCATGCGGCACGCTGTTCTCATTTAGCTGCTAAGTCATGTCCGACTCTTTGTGACTCCATGGACTGCATGCCAAGCTCCTCAGTCCTCTACTATCTCCTGGAGTTTGCTCAAATTCATGTCCATTGAGTCAGTGATGCCATCCAACCATCTAATCCTCTGCCACCCTCTTCTCCTGTTCATTTGATCTTTCCTAGCATCAGTCTCTTCCAATGAGCTGGCCCTTTACATTCAGCTTACAAGTCCTTCCAATGAATATTCACAGCTGATCTCCTTTAGGATTGACTGGTTTTATCTCCTTGCAGTCCAAGGGACTCTCAAGAGTCTTCTCCTGTATCACAATTCGAAAGCATCAATTCATTGGCGCTCAGCTTTCTTTATGGACCTTTGTTGGCAAAGTGATGTCTCTGCTTTTTGATATGCTGTCTAGGTTTGTCATAGCTTTCCTTCCAAGGAGCAAGTGTCTTAATTTCACGGCTGCCAGTGCCATCTGCAGTGGTTTTGGAGCCAGAAAATAAAAGTTGTCATTACATTCAGTGTTGTCTTACTACTAGTGCTCAGGGAGGAACACCCATGAGTTGATCCTGCAGGGATTTTCACGTGGGATTTGCAAAGGTCTTAGATTTACCCTGGTTCTATTCCTGGGTCATGTTGAAGAGAGAAGCTACCCACTCCAGTATTCTGGCCTGGAGAATTCCACGGACTGGTTAGTCCATGGGGTCACAAAGAGTCAGACACAAGTGAGCGACTGCCACTCACTAGATTTACCCACTGCCAATGTCAAGAATCAAGTTTTTCCATGCTCCATATGGTCTGTGTATATCTTATTTATTGTTACTTATCTTTCAACAGAGAAGGCTCAGACATTCTCAGTCAATCCTTAGTCTTCAAGTAAAAGAATCTCAAGTATTAGTGCAAATAATCCGTGCAAATATATGGCATATACATAACTTATACTCTTCTCCCGTGCCCAAGGCAGACATTGTGAATCGATTGTGGCACTCTCTCCCAGAGAACTGGCTATCAGCCTCAGAGGTATCCTGAGACAGATCCAGGAAGCTGCTGTCAGTGGAGCAAGGGAGCAGTGCTTTCCTACTGGCAACTCGCAGTGAGCTGCTCAGTAAACAAGACCTTGTGTGTTGGTCTGTCTGCTATCTTTTCCTACTTTTATGTGTGTGTGTGTGTTTAATGTTAAACTTCATAGATTACATGCTGGACTTGCTGATGAGATTTTCTTTTTACATTTTACAGGAAAAAACACTTCTTAGAAACAACCCGGTAGGTGGACACTAAAGCCCCTACCTCATCTCCTGTGTTTTTGGAGAGGGGCCTCTGTGGGCATTAGGCGCTGTGCACGCAGGCTTTCCTCTAGTTGTGGTGAGCAGGGGCTGCTCTTGATTGTGGGGAGCAGCCTTCTCATCGTGCGGGCTTCTTGTGATGGAGCACTGGCTCCAAGCTCATGGACTCAGTCGTTGCAGCTCCGGCTCGAGAGTGTGTCTAAGTAGTTGTGACACATGGGTTTGGTTGCTCCCCGGCCTGTGGGATCCTCCTGAACCAGGATCAAACCAGTGTTCCCTGCATGAGCAGGTAGGTTCTCAACCACTGAACCACAAGGCAAGTCCCATTTTCTGTACGTCAGTTCCTCATTCAAACATCTCGCTGAGTTCAGAGAGGCCTTAATTCAGGGACCGAATCTGGAGCTGATAATGTCTGAGCTCGGCAGAATACAGACTTCTCTTTGCAACAGTAGGATGCCTTTGCAAAAATTTTCAGGAACATTTGGAATGGCTCTAAATTTTATATAATAAAGCTCTATTATGAAATATCTGGTTATATTACGATGCTGGCTCTTCTGCCAGTTAAATCATATTCTCTGTACTCTATTACAGTGAAATATTGTGGAATGGCTCTCTAACTTCGTGTGGAGAGTTGCAAACAGTTGCTATATTTCTTGCATCTCCAGCAACTGTTTATTATACACCCCTTGGGACATTACGTTTACATCAGTGTTTGTAGCTTTTAAAATCTCAAGATGGAGATCATATATATAAAGGGATGCAATGTTCTCTGGGGATGCTTAAGCTATACAAGTTAGCCCTTTACAGATTACATGTTACTCTTAGTTGCTAAGTTGTATCTGATCCTTTTGCAGTCCATGGACTGTAGCCTGCCAGGATCCTCTGACCATGGGATTTCTCAGATGAGAATATTGGAGTGGGTTGCTATTTCCTCCTCCAGGGAATCTTCCCAACCCAGGGACTGAACCTGCGTCTCCTGCACTGGCAGGCAGGTTCTTTACCACTGAGTCACCAGGGAAGCCCAATGGTCTACCTAGTATTGTTGAAAAGATTCATTCATTAGGGTTCATTAATCTAAACTCACAGCAGAGGAAGACTGCAGAGAGAAGGGGGTTGTTAGATGCCAGAACTGGCTAACTTGGTGGTGGTGGTTTAGTCACTAAGTCCTGTCTGACCCTTACAGCCCTATGTACAGTATAGCCCACCAGGTTCCTCTGTCCATGGGATTCTCCAGGCAAGAATACTGGAGTGGGTTGCCAATTCCTTCTGCAGGGAATCTTCCCAACCTAGGAATCGAACCCAGGTCTTCTGCATTTCAGGCAGATCCTTTACCAACTGAGCTGTGAGGGAAGCAAACAAATCAGCTAACAAAACATGACAACTCTGTGTTCCACCACCAAAAAAAGAAAAAGAAAAAAAGCTTTAGATGCAAAACACATTAGAAGCAACCACTCCGGGCTGTCCTCTCTCCTGCCACTACTCTATAAGGGGACGCCATAGGCTACCATCAATGGGCCATTAAGCCACTCTCTTGCAAGCCAGCGTGAGTTTGAGGACCATTGAGCATGGTAAATTTGCCCTTCTGCACTGGAATTAAATAAATACCGACACTGAATAACACTGCAGTGATCTTCCTAGGTCTCTGCTGGAGTAGTTAATAGCCCTTGGAATGTCTCATTTCCTCCTTGACACGGTGTGCTCTGGACAACAGCGACCCATTTGGAGGGCTGTGCAAAACAAAACACACACACTCTTTCAACACTTAACGGTGAATTGTTGGGTTCTTTTTTTTTCAGTTTATCGCTGTCAATGTTTTTAATAGTTAACTCTTTTATACAAAAGGAGTCACAGATCTGCTCAATTTACAAATGTAGCACAAAAGACTCACCTGCTAGAGGTTAAACACAGCAATACTTTAAAAAAAAATGTATTTTTTATTTATTTGTCCCACGAGTTGTTTTTGAAATTTGTGAGTCGGTTGCCAACACGGACATAGAGATTTTATCTGGCAATGCAGATTCTTTTGGGCATTGACACTAGACTTGAATTTTGTAAAGAGACTGTAGAGGAGACGCATTCACTTTCTCCAGTTCTCCACAGACCCAGAGGTTCTGCTCTCTAGCGATGTATGTGCGTGTTAGTCGCTCAGTCGTGTCCGACTCTTTGCGATCCCATGAACTGTGGCCCACCAGGCTCCTCTGTCCATGGGATTCTCCAGGCAAGAATACCATACTCGAGTGGGTTGCCATTTCCTTCTCCAGGGGTTCTTCCCAACCCAGGGATTCAACCCGGGGCTCCCACATTGCAGTACCCAATCCAGTTAATGTCTTTTATACCTTCTTGTTGCCTCTACCCAGCCTAAGCCCTGGCCACTCAGTGTGGTCCATGGACGAGCAGCATCAGCATCACTCAGGAGCTTATTAGACATGCAGCACCCAGACCGCAGCATCCAGACGGCAGCACCCAGACGGCAGCACCCAGACGGCAGCATCCAGACGGCAGCATCCAGACCGCAGCACCCAGACCGCAGCACCCAGACTGCAGCACCCAAAAAAAAAATGTATTTTTTATTTATTTGTCCCACGAGTTGTTTTTGAAATTTGTGAGTCGGTTGCCAACACGGACATAGAGATTTTATCTGGCAATGCAGATTCTTTTGGGCATTGACACTAGACTTGAATTTTGTAAAGAGACTGTAGAGGAGACGCATTCACTTTCTCCAGTTCTCCACAGACCCAGAGGTTCTGCTCTCTAGCGATGTATGTGCGTGTTAGTCGCTCAGTCGTGTCCGACTCTTTGCGATCCCATGAACTGTGGCCCACCAGGCTCCTCTGTCCATGGGATTCTCCAGGCAAGAATACCATACTCGAGTGGGTTGCCATTTCCTTCTCCAGGGGTTCTTCCCAACCCAGGGATTCAACCCGGGGCTCCCACATTGCAGTACCCAATCCAGTTAATGTCTTTTATACCTTCTTGTTGCCTCTACCCAGCCTAAGCCCTGGCCACTCAGTGTGGTCCATGGACGAGCAGCATCAGCATCACTCAGGAGCTTATTAGACATGCAGCACCCAGACCGCAGCATCCAGACGGCAGCACCCAGACGGCAGCACCCAGACGGCAGCATCCAGACGGCAGCATCCAGACCGCAGCATCCAGACGGCAGCACCCAGACTGCAGCACCCAGACCGCAGCACCCAGACCGCAGCACCCAGACTGCAGCACCCAGACCGCAGCACCCAGACGGCAGCACCCAGACCACAGCATCCAGACCCCAGCACACAGACCACAGCATCCAGACAGCAACATCCCAGGCCACAGCACCGAGACAGCAGCACCCAGCCTGCAGCACTCAGACCGCAGCACTCAGACCGCAGCACTCAGACCGCAGCATCCAGGCTGCATGCATCTAACCAGATCCTTGGGTGAACCGAGCGCCTTTTAGAGACTCGGATGGAAGCCGGAGATTGAATCGCTTCCTTCTGAGGGCTTCTTGGCTTCTGCTGCCTCTGGTGTTTATTTTAGTCTCGCCCCCACCTTCTTCCTCCGTTTACTTTGCTCTTCGAATTTAACACTCGCGCCGATACACTCTGTTCGCTCCAGTCTCCGCTCTCTCTCTGCGGACTTTCAGCGGACACTGATATCTGAGCAGGCCCAAACACTCTCATCTGTGCCTTAAGCATGCGAGTGAAGTGAGCGCCGTTGGGGCTTCCCCAGCGGTCCTGTGGTTAATAACCCCCCTCCAGTGCTGGGGACACGGGTTCAAGCCTGGTCTGGGAGGATCCCACGTGGTGCCCCTGAGCCCACGTGCCACCGCGGCTGAGCGCAGTGCTCCCGACCAGAGGAGTCCCACTTGAGAGGCTCTCGCGCCAGAACCGCTAGAGAAGGCTGGTGCGCAGCAGAGGCCTGGTGCAGCCAGAGGCAAACACGTCATAACGCAAAGAGAAACGGACAGGCTCTCCTGTTTAGAATTGCAGGGATCTGGCTTGGCTTGAATGGGACGTTATGGAGGTCATGAAGTCACAGGCTTGCTAGGGTCAGCTGCCTGGTGGCCCTCAAAAGGCATGTCCCTGTCCTAAGCCCTGGGAGCTGTCACGTGATCTTACCTGGACAATAAAAGGCTCTTTGCTGACGTAATTATCAACGCTAGGTGGCTAGACGACAGGCAGAGGGACACTGAGATGAAGAGCGTGCACGCGTGCTCACAGGCCCAGTCGTGTCCGACTCTTTTCTCCCCCGTGGACTGTAGCCACCAGGCTCCTCTGTCCACGGGATTCTCCAGGCAGGAAGACTGCAGTGGGCTGCCATTTCCTCCTCCAGGGGATCTCCCTGACCCAGGGATCGAACGCGGGTCTCCTGCATTGCAGGCAGGTTCTGAGCTGCGTCGGAAGCTGAGAGAGGGAGAGACGAGTTAGATATGTTAGACCTGCTCGATGTGTTAGACACGGATGGAGGACCAGGGGCCCTAAACCCCCGGAATGAGGGGCCGCATTTTAATAAGCTTGCTAGTGATTCACATACAGATTAAAGCATGAGAAGCTCGGCCCTAAACAACTTCAATTACAACCTCGCCAATGTCTTCTTGATCCCGTCTTTGTGTTACCAGGACGCGTAAGCCTCCCTTCACCTCTGCCTCGCCTGTCTGTGCGATGATGCTAGAAGGAACACAAATTCCAGGCAACTAAAGACACCCAGATTCTAACTCAGAGGGTGAGGCCCCTCCAACGCCTTATAGGACACGCTGAGAACAAAGGCAGATAGTGTCCAGTGAGCTGTTTGAGGCAAAGAAAGGCAGGGTTGTTAATGCCTTCGCTTCACTTTGTATTACTACCCAGGCAAAGGGTGTTTATTAAAATGTTTACCTGAAAAGGGATTCCATATGACAATTGAAAGCAACAAAGAGCACAAAATTGCTACTGAATATTTGAATATAAAAAGTCTCACCTAGGAGTCAAAATAATAGCCTATTAAAATATGCTGGGAGAATGGAAATTTACACAAAGTGGACAATTAAAGAAACGCATCTGCCGATCCTAAATTCAGACATGCCAACCCCGCATAGCAGTGCCTGCAGTAAAGGGCCTCACTGTCTCCAGCTCTTCCCCAGGCTGGCGCTGCCCACTTTTCGTGGGTAACAGTGCCTCCGATCTAACAGGACAGAGGAGTGAAGGAGTTCTAGACCATCTGCAGATTTTCATGACAGCAGAAAAGAGGCAACAATGGGTAGATTAGAGTGAATTTGAATTTCCTCTCCAAGGGAAAATTTGGGAGGCATTTCTGAAGTCAAAATATTCATGGTGTGTGAAGAAGAACACTTCTATTTTATTCTATCTAGCGACATAAAAGGTAAATCTAAGCAAATATTGGAAGAGATTCAGTACAGCAAAAATAAGAGAATTTTAAAAAGGACACCCAACCACTTAGGTAATCCATGGCATGATGGAGACATGGAGGACAAAAAAAAAAAAAATGGTGGAGACACAAAAGCAAGAGAAGGGTGGCTCCCCTGGAGGCTCTGCGGCAGAGAACCCGCTTGCCAAGGCAGGAAACGTGGCAGAGAACCCGCTTGCCAAGGCAGGAAACGTGGCAGAGAACCCGCTTGCCAAGGCAGGAAACGCGGCAGAGAATCGCTTGCCAAGGCAGGAAACACTGGCTCAGTCTTCGATCCAGGAAGACCCACGTGCCGCCGTAGAGCAACTAAGCCCGTCTGCCACAACTTCCGAACCTGTGCTCTAGAGCCTGTCAGCCACAGCTCCTGAAGGCCACCTGTCAGAGCCCACGCTCCGAGCAGGAGAAGCCTCCGCTATGAGACACCGCACACACCTGGAGAGGCTGTGCAGCTGGAGAAGAGCCCACCGTGAAGGCCAGCACGCCCACAATCAACAAACTATGAAAGAAGGGAGCTGACACCTTTGTACCTACCATACTTCATATGGTCTCGCTTATCCTTATAAAAATGGTCACAACGGATAAATATTATCTCTGTTTTCTAGGAGAGAAAATTGAGACAGAGATTGATCAAGTCACACAAAGAACAGGTTGTGCAGGAAAACAAATGAACAACACATGTTTCTAGAGACACGATTAGTTTATCATGGAGATATGGAGATAATATCTTTAGCAGAATTCAAGTGTATTTGTGCTATTCAAAACATTTACAATGCCCTACATATTCCATGCAAGAAACGGTATCGACTTATGGCTCAGGGGTAAAGAATGCACTTGCAGTGAAGAAGTAGGAGACATGGGTTTGATCCCTGAGTCGGAAGATCCCCTGGAGAAGGAAATGGCAACCCACCTCAATACTCATGCCTGGAAAATCTCAAAGGGCAGAGGAGCCTGGCGGGCTGCAGTCCATGGGGTGACGAAGAGTCAGACAGCGCTTAGCGACTAAGCAACACCAAGGGAATACCAGGGTTATTTCAGAGGGTTTTCACTTCCTCAGGAGCCTAGGAGTTAGCACGGATCTGGAAACATGGAAGTGAAGGGAGCTGTTAAAATTGGCAGAAGACAATGATCTGTTCCACATAATTAAGTCTCACTCATTCCGTCAGCAACTTGCACGGAATGACCGTTTCTGGGCAGCACTGGCAGGCAGGAGGGATGCGAAGGGGATTAAAAGGAAGGCTTCATTCCTGAGGGCTTCTCCTAAGGCCAGGAGGCGGAGGTGATCAGACGTTATAATTCAGTGTGAAAAGTGCTGTAGTGGAGATAAGAAGCAGACAGCACACAGACAGGAAGAACAAAAGGAGAATCAGTCAGAGCATCAAGCTTGCTTGCTGTGGGAATTCAGGCAGCCAGAACAATGAGGTTTATTCCGTCTGCAAATAAGGCCAAATACTGTAGAATGTAAATGAAAGAACACGCCAGGGAAAGAGAGCAGCGTTGCATATGGAGACAATCATGCCCGTGTCCTATACTTCTCCGCTTCCGGTCTGAACGCTGCAAGTTCTCATCATTATTTGGCTCGCAGCTCCCTTTGGGCATGTAATCATCTTGGCTGTTATATATCAGCAGCTTTCTAATTGGTCTCCCCGTATCCATTCTGGCCCAACTCCAAGGCAGTCATCACGCCAAAGGCTTTTTTTTTTGCAATGCAAATTAGATCAAGTCACCTACCCCCTCACTGCTTTAAGACTTCAATATCTTCTCATTTCTCTTAGAACATTGTGAGATCTTTAGCACAACCTGAAAGTCTGCAAAGCCCCACCTGGTCTGTAGACCCATCTGCCCCTCTGTCTTCCCTTCTCCAGCTGCAACTCTGTTCCCCGGGGCTTGGATCCTGACAGGTCCCTCCAGCAGAAGTCTCTGCATGTCTATTTCTTGGCTACGAAAGTCTTTATATAACTGCATCAGCAAATTGACCTTTTCTCATCGCCTTTCCTGACTGAGGAGTGTGTGTTACTCATGGTTAAAAATAAACTATTTTTTTATAATAACAAGTAGTACAGCCGAGGGGCCAAGTCTGTGTTTCTGAAAACACAAAACCGGAGTTTCCATCTTGGCTCTGCCATTTACCAGCTGTGTAACTCTGAGCTCAGTTTCTTCATGGCTAAAGACCAATACCCGCTCCTAGAATAATTAAAAACATCAGATAAATAATACACGTAAAATATGTTTCCTTGATAGTTCGGACTCAGAATTGATTCTCTCTCAGTGAACGTTTGCTCTTCTCTTATTTTTTTTCCCTGCATCTGTTAATGTTTGCAGTTTTTCTACGACATGTCTGATGCTGCTAGTTAGTTGCTCAGCCATGTTTTGCAGCCCTGTGGACTGTAGCCTGCCAGGCTTCTCTGACCATGGGATTTCCCAGGCAAGAATACTGGGGTGGTTGCCATTTCCTTCTCCAGGGGATCTTCCCAAATCAGGGGTCACACCCACGTCTCCTGTGTCTCCTGCGATGCAGGTTGATTCTTTGCCGCTGAGCCACCGGGGGAGTTTGACGATGACGACGTGGCGTGGATCTCATTTTACACACCTGCTTGTTCACACAGTGAGATGTTGGTTTAAGGACTGATGTCCTATTTTAATTCTAGGGGAAAAGGTCAATTTTTCTAAAGAATGTATTGTTTCTTTACCACTCTCTCCATCATTTTTAATTCTATTATTCATGTTGAGAAAAGGTTCTCCATGGAACACTGCCCTGTTTAGAAGAGTGGGTTAACATTTTCTAAAGGTCTAAACAGTAACTATGTCAGAGGCTCTGTCAACCATGTCAGCCCTGCCGTTCAGCGTACAATCGCCATAGACAACAGGCAGACGGTGGGCGTGGCATGTTCCGGTGAAACTGGAGGCTAGATTGTGCCAAAGACTGCAGTCTGCCGACCCCTGACTTGGAGCACACTCTTCTGCGTTATCTGGTTCCAGCCTTTCCTTGCCTTTGAGCTGCTTTTCAACTTGACATCCAGGCCAGGTGGTGCCTGGTGCCAGTGATAAAGCATCCGCCTGCCAATGGAGGAGACCCAAGAGACACAGGTTCGGTGCCTTTGTCGGGAAGGTCCCCTGGAGGAGGGCATGGCAACCCACGCCAGTATTCTTGCCTGGGAAACCCCAAGGACAGAGGAGCCTGGGGGGCTACAGTCCACGGGGCCCCCGCGAGTCGGCATGACTGAGTGGCTGAGTGCAGCACAGCAACCCTGCAAACTGTGAGCAACAGTGAGGGAAAGACCCTGTGCCTGGTGTGCTGGTTTGATATGATTTCAGGTCTACTTGTTTATGACTTGTTGTTTTAATCCACTTATTTATGACAAAGACAACACAAAATAAGCCCAACAAGCAGCTGCTCTTTGAGGTGAGGCTGGCTTCAGAACAAGAGGGGTCTTGTCAGGATGGCTGGCAAGCAGCCCAGCTCTGCGGTGTCTTGGCACCAGCAGGTGGAGATGTGGCCGTGGAAAGGTAACAGAGTATGCGTGCGGGGACGTGTGAGGAGTGTCTAGGAGTGTGCGTCTTGGCAAAATTCACCCTCGATGTGGCCCTGGGGAGACCCCGAGACACTTCTCCTGTGGGGACGAGGTCACTCTTGGCAGGCGGTGACCTTAGACCAGTCAGCAGCTTCAGGAAGAGAGAGGACCTCTGCACTGGCCTCAGGGAGAGCCTCGTAGGCAGCGGCTTTGCAATGGTTCCTGGAGTGATAACCCCCAGAGTGCCCGCTCTGCAGCCAGCATGGCGCCTGGTTCCCTAGCAACCAAGGTCTAACAACAGGGGACCTTCCTTCCTGCACTGGCCGCTGCGAGTCCGCTCTCAGTCGGTCAAACCCTTGGTCCCTGTACCGACTCCTGCAAAGGTGCACTCGAGCTAACTCCGGACACTTTTCCTTTCATCATCCCTTGCCTGAACCAACAAGGCAAGCAATTTATCATTTGTTTGGGGTATGCTGTTTCTCTCCTGGCTTATTAAGAGACTTTATCTGCTATTAGCTTGTAAAATTCTTATGAATCTTGCTGTGAACTTATGTTAAATAAGCTGTTGGCAAAGACAAACTCAGTCCCTGAGCATAATCTGCCATCCCTGGAACAGAGCATCCACAGATATGAGAAAGTCTGACCCAGGCATGAACCTCAAACCTGTTTTAAAATAACCCTGTTTTGCATGGTCTATTTGTAAATTTATGTCAACATTCCTTTAACTCAGTATAAATTTATCCTTCTTTAACTTCTTCAAAACAGTTGTAACATCATACAGATTTCCTCACTAATAACAAGCTAAATCCAGTCTTTAACTTGTGTTCATTTTGCATCTGTATGAAAATCATGGGTTTGTCTTTAAAACAAAACACCCCCTAACGCATGCTGGAGCCTCTCAGCCTTCATGACACCCTACTGGCCTTTCATAATTTCTTCTGTACTGTAGAATCTTAGTATTATACTGGCCAAATCTTTTAACAATGTCTGTTCTATATTCCAGCTATTTAATGAATGCCTTATTTAAATGATGATGCCTCTCACTGCTAAGATTTCTATTTGATTGCCACTTTTTTTATTTCATTGGTGCTTGTTTTTCTTTTACAGTTTCTTATAGATTTATGGTTCCTTGTGGGTGTAGTTTCTGTACTTATTTCTTTGAGTTTCTAAAACATGTCATAAAAACATAAGCTCCATCAACACAAGGACACACTCAAGGGCCAGAAGTTGCCTTAAACTAGGGTTTTCCAGATGAGTTTAATTGTTCTAATTGTTTATTTCGCAGCTTCCTTGGCCCTAGATAACTTAATGTGCTTGGTTTCTAAACCATTCTAACTAAGCACATCTGTGCTTACTGGACACGCATACAAAAGCTTTGATGGAATAGATTGTTTTCTTTTTATGTGTTTCACTGTTTATCTGTGGTCTCTCTCTCCCTCCTCTTTCTCTCTTCTCTCACACACACACATCGACACAAATTTTTGTTTACTTTTTGACTGAATCCTCTGAGTTTCAAGAATACACAGAGGAACCATACACATACCACAGTTGTGTGATCACTCACCTAGAGCCAGACATCCTGGAATATGAAGTCAAGTGGGCCTTAGGAAGTATCAATATGAATAGCTACTGGAGGTGATGGAAATCCAGCTAAGATATTTCAAATCCTAAAAGATGATGCTGTGAAAGTGCTGCACTCAATATGCCATCAAATTTGGAAAACCCAGCAGTGGCCACAGGACTGGAAAAGGTCAGTTTTCATTCCAATCCCAAAGAAAGGCAATGCCAAAGAATGCTCAAACTACTGCACAATTGCATTCATCTCACACGTTAGTAAAGTAATGCTCAAAATTCTCCAAGCCAGGCTTCAGCAATACGTGAACCGTGAACTTCCAGATGTTCAAGCTGGTTTTAGAAAAGGCAGAGGAACCAGAGATCAAATTGCCAACATCTGTTGGATCATCAAAAAAGCAAGAGAGTTCCAGAAGAATATCTGTCTATTGACTATGCCAAAGCCTTTGACTGTGTGGACCACAATAAACTGGAAAATTCTGAAAGAGATGGGAATACCAGACCACCTGACCTGCCTCCTGAGAAATCTGCATGCAGCTCAGGAAGCAACAGTTAGAACCAAACATGGAATAACAGACTGGTTCCAAATTGGGAAAGGAGTACATCAAGGCTGTATATTGTCACCCTGTTTATTTAAATCCTATGCAGAGTACATCATACAAAATGCCAGGCTGGATGAAGCACAAGCTAGAATCAAGATTGCCAGGAGAAATATCAATAACCTCAGATATGCAGATGACACCACTCTTACGACAGAAAGCAAAGAACTAAACAGCCTCTTGATGAAAGTGAAAGAGGAGAGTGAGAATGTTGGCTTAAAGCTCAATATTCAGAAAACCAAGATCATGGCATCCGGTCCTTGGTCACTTCATGGCAAACAGATGGGGAAACAGTGGAAACAGTGTCAGACTTTATTTTTTTGGGCTCCAAAATCACTGCAGCTGGTGACTGCAGCCATGAAATTAAAAGATGCTTGCTCCTTGGAAGAAAAGTTATGACCAACCTAGACAGCATATCAAAAAGGAGAGACATTATTTTGCTAACAAAGTCCATCTAGTCAAAGCTATGGTTTTTCCAGTGGTCATGTATGGATGTGAGAGTTGGACTATAAAGAAAGCTGAGTGCTGAAGAACTGATGTTTTTGAATTGTGGTGTTGGAGAAGACTCTTGAGAGTCTCTTGGACTGAAAGGAAATCCAACCAGTCCATCTTAAAGGAAATCAGTCCTGAATATTCATTAGAAGGACTGATGCTGAAGCTAAAACTCCAATACTTTGGCCATCCGATGCAAAGAACTGATTCCTTAGAAAAGATCCTGATGCTGGGAAAGACTGAAGGTGGGAGAAGGGGATGACAGGATGAGATGAGTGGATGGCATCACTGACTCGATGGACATGAGTTTGAGCAAGCTTAGGGAGTTGGTGATGGACAGGGAGGCCTGGCGTGCGCAGTCCATGGGGTTTGCAGAGTCAGAGACAGCTAAGTGGCTGAACTGATTTTCCAGTCTAGTATTTGTCTGTCACTGGCAGTCTGAGGCTCTGCATCTGTAGAGACAATGAGGATATTCCATATCCAACCAGTGAGTTGGGAAGATTTTGTTCTTGGTTTCAAGGCTGAGTCTGCAGCCTTGGGAACTAAGTCTCATATTTCCCTAGGTCTTCAGCTTTCTGAATGTCTTAGCCCCTGGCACCAATCCATGCAGTTTCTTTTTCAGTTTCTTCCCAGAGTGTCCCCAACCCAGCCTAGCTCTTGCCTCCAAAGAATGCTGAGTTCTCTGACTCAGTTGGGGTTTCCCAGATGGCTCAGTGGGTAAAGAATCTGCCTGCCAATTCAAGAGATTTAAGAGACCTGGGTTCGATCCCTGGGTTGGGAAGATCCCCTGGAGGAGGAAATGGCAACCCACTCCAGTGTTCTTGCCTGGAGAATCCCATAAATAGAGAAGCCTGGTGGGCTACAGTCCATAGCATCACAGAGATGGATACGACTGAAGCAGCCGAGCTGGTACACGCACTGACTCAGCTACCTGTAGGCAACATCCTACCAGTGGGGCTGCCTGCTTCCAGACCAGCAGCGTAGCTTGAAAATGGTGTAACCTGCTCCCAAGCACAGCCTTGTCCTTCTCAGTGTATCTTGTTGGTTATTTCATCTGTCGCTGCTATGCTTTTGCAGCTGAGACACTAAGTCAAGTATGAAAACATCTGATCATCTTGACTGCAGTTGTGTTATTGTTTACATTGCATAAGATGATTCATTTAAATGCTGAAAAACAAAAGGAAGTCAAATCTTGCATCTGTAACTCTTGAATTTGATGAGTTGGTTAGATGCTTGGAAAGATGTAAATAAATAGAAATAATGTAAACTATTTGGTGAATGGAACTTTGATAATTCCTCTGAAAAATATTAATGAATGTTGCCCTAATATCCACAGCTGATAAGGTTTTGCTGCCAATTCAAAAAATGCAATGGGAAACATTAAAAAGTTCAGAATCACTCCAAAAATAGTTTTAACCCTGCGTTTTCCCCCAGATTCTTGCAGTTCAAGAGAAAACTCACTAGTCTGGCCTATGTGCTTGAGCTATGCCGTCTACCCCCTGCAAGCTAAGTCTCTTCAGTCCTGTCTGATTCTCTGTGACCCCATGGACTGCAGCCCGCCAGGCTCCTCTGTCCATGGGATGCTCCAGACAAGAGTACTGGAGTGGGTTGCCGGGTCCTCCTCCAGGGAATCGTCCCGACCCAGGGATTAAACTGGTGTCTCTCATGTCTCCTGCATTGGCAGGCGGGGTCTTCACCACCAGCACTGCCCGGGAAGCCCTGCCATCTACCATCAAATGATGAGATGACATCTCGGGGTTTCCCTGGTGGCACAGTCATAAGGAATCACCTACCAGTGCTGAGGACAGGTGTTTGATCCCTGGCCTGGGAAGATCCCACATGCCACTGAGCAAGGAAGCACCACAACCACTGAGCCTTTTCTCTAGAGCCTTCAAGCCACAGCTGCTGAGGTCACGAGCCGTGACTGCTGAACCCACGTGCTCTAGAGCCTGTGCTCACAGGAAGGGAAGCCACCACCACCAGAAGCCTGGGAACTGCAGCAAAGAGCAGGCCCTGCTCACAGCAGCCAGAGAAATCTGCAGCCGGGCAACGAAGACCCGGCACAGCCGTAAATAGATCAAGTCCACACACACACTCTTACAAAAAGATAATACCTCAATTTAAAGGAGATCCATATAAAGAGACTCGAAATTGAGCACTTAATGCATGTGAGTGCGCAATGATTCCTTTCAAATAAATTTAGCATGCCAGCACTTACTGGGGCTGTTCCCCAAGACTGAACTTTGAGTCTGCCCCTTGAAGCCTTAGTACACACAGGGTCCACAGACGTCTCAATCCGGCGGCGTCCAGTGATTCCTTGTGTATCTTTTGCTTTTTTCTCGTCAGAAATTAGGGTCAATAGTTTTGACCTGGAGGTCATCCAGTGGTTCAGACTCTGGCTCCCACTGCAGGGGGCAGGGGTTCGATCCCTGCTTGAGGACTAAGCTCCTGCACGCTTCACAGCGGGGCTACAGACTTTAAACTACAGCAGCAAAGGGGGTCACATATATTGGTGATTTTAACATTGGGCAAGATCAGTTAGGCTGGTTGTATCAGGCGATTCTGACTCCCAGGGCACATTTGACACAGAGACATTTGACCTGGAGCCATTTCTGGTTATCGTCACAGGGGAAGGAGAGGCCATTGGTATCCAGCGCATAAGACAAGGCCCGCAGCTGAGATTTATCTGGCTCAAACTCTTAGCAGGGGAGAGGTTGAAAAACTCTGGGATAGATTTAAAAATCTTATTTGAGAGATGTTTAATAAATTTATGTGTAATTTTATACATATCTATGTGGGCTTCCCTGGTGGCTCAAATGGTAAAGAATCTGCCTGCTAATGCAAGAGACTTGTGTTCCATCCCTGGGTTGGAACAATCGCCTAGAGAAGGGAGTGGCAACCCACTCTAGTATTCTTGCCCAGAGAATTCCATAGACAGAGGAGTCTGGTGGGCTACAGCCCACAGGTTTGCAAACAGTCAGACACAACTTTGTGACTAGCGCTTATATATATATATTTATGAAAGTGAAAGTGAAGTCGCTCAGTCGTGTCCGACTCTTTGTGACCCTGTGGACAGCAGCCCACCAGGCTCCTCTGTCCATGGCATTCTCCAGGCAAGAACACTGGAGTGGGTTGCCATTTCCTTCTCCAGGGGATCTTTCCCACCGAGGGATCAAATCTGGGTCTCCCGCACTGCAGGCAGACGCTTTAACCTCTGAGCCACCAGGGAAGCCCCATATACCTGCACATATTTTAAAATCCCTGTGTATCCCCTCACTGTGTGCACGTGTGTGAGAGTGTCATACACTGCAGGAAACCATGGTACGGTCTCGGGGGAATTTCCTGCCACGGATCCTGGTTCTTTCACTGGAGCTTCCTGTGTTCAAAATATCATCCTGCACATGTTCTGATTAGTTCACAGCCCTTCACAACAACCTTTGCAGGTGGGTAACATTATTATTCCCACATTGTAGATAAAAAAAAAACAAAAACACAACTAAGATTCAGAGAGGTTTAGTAGCTTCCTTCGGTCACAGAGCTAGTAAGTTGGAGGTTCATGATTATCACGCAGAGAGTCTAAATGACCTGAACCATTTCTTAATATCGCCTGATCGCTGAGCCCCAAAGACCTTTCAGAGCCTTTCCACTGGGACCTCCACGAGCCTTTCCATCTTTCCTTCTGTAAAAGGTAAGCTCACGTGCTGGTCTGCACTCGAGCAGCAGTGAAACTGAGTCATTAAGGCTTCAGGAGGGAGTGAAGGTGCACGTCAAGGCCACTGAGATGAATGCTAATGAGAAGAGCAAACGGATGAAACTGATTTTTTTTTCCAAAAATGATTTCCAAGTCCCTACCAGGTGCCCGAGCAGATGAAGCCAGGTCGCAGGGATGTTTCTCTGCCAGGGAGGAGCAGGAGGTCCCCCGAGCCCTGGTCTCAGCCTAGGGTGTTTCTTACAGCAAAGTTGGGCACAGCTTTGGTTCATAGTGTCTGGATTTCACTGCAGGATCCAGGAATGCCCAGGAAACACTTTGAAAAAGGCAGATTCAGGCCCTGATCAGAAGAATCTTATTATCCAAGTTGCAACATGCAAATATCTTCTTTGCATTCTGCTTTCTGCAAACAGCGTTGGAAAAAATAAGCAGTGGGAAATGAGGAGGAACAAAAACCAAAAAAAGCCACACGATTCAAGCTTCACAAAGTCCTGTAGGTTATTACCATGTTTTAAATTGTGAGTTGCAAACACAAGCTGTTCTTAAACAAGAACAAAAAGAAAAAGCAGATGGTTTCCTTTTACATCCTGTGAAACTTTTCCTGAATGTAAGCGTATGTTCCCTTCTCCCCAGCTGGCATTCCCCATGCAAATGATCCGTTTTCTGTCATTTGAGAAAAATCCTTGATTCCCCCACCCTCCATCCCAAATGCCAAAATACCTAGAAATGAGAGCGGGAGAGAAATCGCCAAAATATTTTTATCCCACGTGTCTTTGAGACTCTGAAGACCATACACCTGCATATAAACACAATTGGCATTGTGTTTATATAAACAAAAGGCAGGTGTCACCATGATCTTATTTTTACCTCTATTTTTTATGTGATGTATGTTTATTTCAACAAACATCTTTATCGACAATCAGTTGCCTTTGCTATGTACGACACAGTGGAAAGAAAGTGAGATTTGCAGTTATATAGACTTCTGGATTTTATAGATTCTTGGATTCAAATTCTAGCTCAGCAGCTTATTAAATAAATGCATCCTTGGGAAATTTATTTAAAATGACTACTTTTCTCTGACTCAGGTTTGTGTTTTTTTTTTTTTTTTTTCACTTACAAAGTGGAGTGAGTCAAATCTGCCTTTTCAGGGAATATTTCAAAGATGAATTTCAGTTTGAGAGCCACGGTACAGACTCGTGTTTGCCTTCCTGACATAAACAATAAGAGTGATAGCGCTTTCTTCATAGAATTATTTGAGGATGAAATAAGACATTGCATTATTCATACAACATTCTAAGTTCTAAATAAATGGTAGCTATCATTGAGCTGTTATTGCTTTATTGGTGTTTATTGGTATTATTAACCTGGAAAAGGATATGAAGACCCGAAGAATCTTGAGTGTTCTTCAGTTTTACTCATGTATCTGCACTGTTTTAAAATAATTTCCCACAAATATTCACTGACATCCTGGCTTGGGTGGAGAGCAATTGCATTAGCTTCACAACAGATCTTAGCAGCCAAAGGTGGGTCTTCCTAGATATTACTTAAGCTTTCCTTGTGCCTTAAGAGTTTTAGGAAGAGGAAATTCTAATTTTTCCAATCAGTTTTATTTTATAACCAAGATGTACTTGATCTGCGTGCATGCGTGCCAAGTTGCCTCATTTCTGTCTGACTCTTTTGCGACTCCCTGGACTGTAGCAGCCAGGCTCCTCTGTCCATGGGATTCTCTAGTCAAGAACACTGGAGTGGGTTTCCAGGGATCTTCCCAACCCAGGGATCGAACTCAAGTCTCTCGAGTCTCCTGCTTTGGCAGGTGGGTTCTTTACCACTAGTGCCACCTGGAAAGCCCATACTTGATTTAGTAGTAGGCATTTATCCCAAACTTAGTGACTTAAAAGAAAAAAAAAGACATTTAAGTCATGCAGTTTCCGAGGTCAGGTCTCCAGGGACAGCAGAGCTGGGTGGTTCCGGTTTGGAGTCACTAAGAAAACTGCAGCCAAGCTGTCAGCGGGCCCGTAGTCATCCAAAGGCTTGGCTAGGGGAGCCTCTGGCGTAGCTCACTCAGGCAGCTCTTGGCTTGAGCAAGCGGGGAGGCAGTGGGGGCGTTGAGAGTGAAAGGCACTCTCGGGTGTGGCGTTCGACCGTGTGTGCTCGGGCACTGAGTCGTGTCCAACTCTTGGGACCCCGTGGGCTGCAGCCCACCACGCTTCCCTGTCCCTGGGCTTCTCCAGGCAAGGACACTGCTGTGGGCTGTCATGCCCTCCCCTGGGGATGGTCCTGCCCCAGGGATGGGACCGTTCTCTTGTGTCTCTTGCATCAGCAGGACGTGGTCTTTATCACTGGTGGCCCCCGGAATGCCCACACTACCACCTCCCCAGGGTTCCGAGGCTCACACAGTGAACCTGGCATAATGAGGGTGTGAACACCTGGACACTTGGAGCCCTGCGGACTGGCTGCCACAGTGCTCAGCCCCAAAACTTACCCTAAAACAGGTGAATGTGATATGTGAGGACGGGAGCAGTACCACCTCCCACCCGAGGAATTCACAGTCTCTTCACTCACTGAATACCAAGCTTAACTCCTCTCCCTTCCAAGAAGCCTTCCTGACAAGGTGTATTTCCAATGGTCTCCTTCCTATTAATGCTGACAGCATTTGTTCACACCTCTCTGCTTGAACAATGTCATGTTACTCAATTTTTATTTCGCAAAAGCTAGTCTAGTCATCATGAGGGCAAATGTGATGTCAAATTTATTTCTGGATTCTTTAAAATTCCTTGCTGCACTAAGAACGTGGAGTCAGTGCAGACTCCCCCCAGCTCTGCAAGCTTTCCCGTGAGTGGGCCTGGGTGGTGGGCGTTCCAGGTCACAGTGCCCTAAAGCTCTCGGAGGGCTCCCTGTTGGCTCAGATGGTGGAGAATCTGCCCAAAATGGGGGAGATGTGGGTTTACTCCCTGGATTGGGAAGATCCCTAGAGGAGGGCATGGCAGCCCACAGCAGTATTCTTGCCTGGAGAATCTCATAGACAGAGGAGCCTGGTGGGCTACAGTCCATGGGGTCCCAAGAGCTAGACACGACTGAGCAACTAAGCACAGCACACAGCTCTCTAAAATCCTCAGTCATCCCACTGTAGTTCCATCTTGGCCATTGATGATTTTGTCACCAAGTTGCAGCAATGAAATTAAAAGACTCTTACTCCTTGGAAGGAAAGTTATGACCAACCTAGATATCATATTAAAAAGCAGAGACATTACTCTGCCAGCAAGGTTCTGTTTAGTCAAGGCTATGGTTTTTCCTGTGGTCATGTATGGATGTGAGAGTTGGACTATAAAGAAAGCTGAGCGCCAAAGAATTGATGCTTTTGAACTGGGGTGTTAGAGAAGACTCTTGAGAGTCCCTTGGACTGCAAGGAGATCCAACAAGTCCATCCTAAAGGAGATCAGTCCTGGGTGTTCATTGGAAGAACTGATGTTGAGGCTGAAATTCCAATACTTTGGCCACCTGATGCAAAGAGCTGACTCATTGGGAAAGACCCTGATTCTGGGAAAGATTGAGGGCAGGAAGAGAAGGGGACGACAGAGGATGAGATGGTTGGATGGCATCACTGACTCGATGTACATGCATTTGGGTGGACTCTGGGAGTTGGTGATGGACAGGGAGGCCTGGTGTGCTGTGGTTCATGGGGTTGCAAAGAGTCGACACGACTGAGCGACTGAACTGAACTGAACCGTGTCCAGCTGGTGGTCCAGTGGTTGAGAATCCATCTTCTAAAGCAGGGGAAGCGGGTTTGACCCCTGGCTGGGAACTAAGAACCCATGTGCTGCAGAGAAGCTGAGCCCAGGCGCCACTGTCAGAGCGTCGGGGCGTGGCATCAGCCGGCCCCAAGTGCCGTGGCTAAGACTTGACACAACCAAATAAACATGTTTTTAAAAAGTGTCTTTGATGATGAGTCTTGAGCCTAGCAGACTTTCAGTTAACAAAGACTAGTTTCCCCAGTCAAATTGAAAAGACAGCCCACAGACTGGGAGAAAATATTTGCAGATGATGTGACCGACAAGAGATCAGTCTCCAAAATTTACAAACAGCACACGATGCTTAACAGCCTCAGAGCAAACAAACCCATCAACAAATGGGCAGAAGACCTAAACAGACATTTCTCCAAAGAAGACACACAGCTGGCCAAGAAGCACATGAGAAGATGCTCAGCGTCACCAATTAGAGAAATGCAACTCAAAACCACAGTGAGGGATCACCTCACACCAGGCAGAATGGCCACCGTCAACTCAAAACCACAGTGAGGGATCACCTCTCACCAGGCAGAATGGCCACCGTCAACTCAAAACCACAGTCAAGTATCACCTCACACCAGGCAGAATGGCCACTGTCAACTCAAAACCACAGTCAAGTATTACCTCACACCAGGCAAAATGGCCATCATCAACTCAAAACCACAGTGAGGGATCACCTCACACCAGGCAGAATGGCCACCATCAACTCAAAACCACAGTGAGGGATCACCTCACACCAGGCAGAATGGCCACCGTCAACTCAAAACCACAGTCAAGTATCACCTCACACCAGGCAGAATGGCCACTGTCAACTCAAAACCACAGTGAGGGATCACCTCACACCAGGCAGAATGGCCATCATCAAAAATTCACAAACAATAAACGCCGGAGAAGATGTAGAGAGAAGGGAATGCCTTTGCACTATTGGTGGGAATGTACTTTGGTAGAGCCACTGTGGAGGACAGTATGGACGTTCCTTAAAAAAATAAAAATAGAGCTACCCTAGGACCCTGCAGTCCCACCTCTGGCGTATGTCCCAGAAAACATGACCCTAAGGGCACGTATACTCCCAAGCTCACTGCAGCTTGTTTACAGGAGCCGAGACACGGGAGCAACCTGAATGCCCCTCACAGAGGAATGGACAAAGAAGATGTACACAGATATACCCTGGAGTGCCACTCAGCCACTCGAAAGAATGAAATGACGCCATCTGCAGCAACACCGATGGGCCTAGAGAGTGTCATACTTGTGAAGAAAGTCAGAGGAGAAACCCTGCATGACACCCCGTCCCTCACCATTTCCTGGAGTTTGCTCAAACTCATGTCCCTTGAGTCGGAGATGCCATCCAACCATCTCCATTGAACCCGTTTTTCATTATTAAAGTACATTGATGGGACTTCCTCGGCTGTCCAGTGGTTAAGACTTCACTTTCCAATGCAGCAGGTGCAGCTTTGATCCCTGGTTGGGGGGTCTCAGATCCCACACATCCTGCAACCAAAAAACCAGAATGTAAACAACAGAAGCAATATTGTAACAAATTCAACAAAGACGTTATAGAGAAAAAGTATGTAGGGACTTTGCTGGTGGTGCGATCCAGATGAATCCATCTGCCAGTGCATGGGCAGAGGCCCCACCCTGGTCCAGGAAGGCCCCACGTGTGGAGGAGCAGCCACACCCACGTGACATGAGTACCGAGACTGTGGACCACAAGTACTGAGGCCTGAATGCCCTGGAGAACACGCTCCGCAGCAAGAGGAGGCCCCGTTAATGCGCAGCCTCTTTGCCACAGCTGGTAAGGGCCACACGCCTGGAGCCTGCTCCACGAGAGACACCACCGCAGTGAGAAGCATGCACGGCAACCAGAGAGCAGGCCCCGCTCAGGGAGGAGCCCTGCTCAGGGAGGAGCCCCACTCAGGGAGGAGGCCCTGCTCAGGGAGGAGCCTCACTCAGGCAGGAGCCCCGCTCAGGGAGGAGGCCCACTCAGGGAGGAGCCCCACTCAGGGAGGAGCCCCACTCAGGGAGGAGGCCCACTCAGGGAGGAGGCTCACTCAGGGAGGAGCCCTGCTCAGAGGGAGAGCAGGCCCCACTCAGGCAGGAGCCCCACTCAGGCAGGAGCCCCGCTCAGGGAGGAGGCCCTGCTCAGAGAGAGAGCAGGCCCCGCTCAGGGAGGAGCCCCTGCTCAGGGAGGAGCCCCTGCTCAGGGAGGAGCCCCGCTCAGGGAGGAGCTCCATCAGGGAGGAGGCCCTGCTCAGGGAGGAGGCCCGCTCAGGCAGGAGCCCCCGCTCAGGGAGGAGCCCCATGCAGGGCGGAGCCCCATGCAGGGAGGAGCCCTGCTCAGGGAGGAGCCCCGCTCAGAGAGAGAGCAGGCCTCACCCAGGGAGGAGCCCGCTCAGGGAGGAGCCCTGCTCATGGAGGAGGCCCCGCTCAGGGAGGAGCCCTGCTCAGGCAGGAGCCCTGCTCAGAGAAAGAGCAGGCCCCACCCAGGGTGGAGCCCCCGCTCAGGGAGGAGCCCTGCTCAGGGAGGAGGCCCACTCAGGGAGGAGGGCTTGCTCACTGCAACCAGAGAAAGACTGTGCATAGCAACAAAGGTCCAGCAAAGCCAAAAATAAATTAATAAAATAAAATTTTAAATAAATAAATAAAAATGATAATTATTATATTAATTGTTCCAAAGTTCTAAATAATCAAAGTTTTTTTTTTTTTTTTTTAGCTTTAACTTCTAAAACTCTTAAATATGACTGATATCTTCTTTCTACTTTAGGACATATGCTGAGAATTTACCCCGCATTTTGGTCTCAAATCAGTAATTCTACAAGAGGCTAAAGCCAATGTATTTTGAAAAGAAATGATATTATAATAATAATATAACTTTGTGATCAAATATTAATGTTTTTCTAAACATTTACTGTGCTATTAAGTTAAATAATTTCCACACATGGACAAAATAAACCACACATTCGGCCATAGAAGAAATGCTGAATCAAATATCTGGCTATTTCACAGCATTTTCTTTATGTTCAACACTTGCAGTGTTCTGATTCTTGAATTAATCCCTAGAAATTTTGAATTACAGAGCAAAAATACAGAAAATGTTCTCATGACAGGGAAACACACATTCTAATGGTGTAATTAACAGAGTCCAGAATTCACAAATTACATCTTGTAGTGATGTTTAACTTGTTTAACTAACCTTTCTTTTTATAAAAGCTAATTAATTATCCCTGAGTGACAGTGTTCTCTTTGGAAGATCATGTTTAACCACTTGCATTACAATTCTGTACTCCTTTCTTCTAACACAAGCAATGTGCATACAATTAAGGCATCTACATTAAAAGTCTATAATCTCAAGAGTTGATATGTTGTCCTAACAATTTATAGCAAATTGGTGTGAACTTGCTTGATGACCACTTCTTAAATAGTCCCTTAGTTCAACTGTCACAAAGTAGTGAAGATCAAGGCAGTATTCAGAAATGCACATTTATTTTTTTAAGGGATTTAGTAGATAAAGGACTCCAATAGCTATTACTGTGCAGCAAGTCCCTGATAAGTATATGATGGTAGAAAGAGTGCAGTAGTGAAAGGCATGACCGATAGATTCTTCTGACATCAGTTCAGTTCAGCACATATATGTTTTAATTTCATAGTCTTAAAATCTTCTCTTAATGAATTGATGTTGTGAACTTTTAATTGTTATTAGAAGAAATGATAAATCGATTACAGATGAGATTCACTTTGATATGACCTTGATCTACACATCCACCTCTCATGTAGGGAGTAGCAGAAGATGTTATAAGAAAAATAGGATTAAGGAGATGAGATAGAGTGTGGTACTCAGACTTTGAAATGACACACAGTGAGCTTCACATCCTGGTGCTTGCCCTCTTGTGTAACCGTCTTGTCTGGAGTTGACTATGACTTGCGTCTAACTAATATGGCATCGTGCTTTGCAGCTTGTGGGGTCTTAGTTCCTTGCCTGTGTGCGTGCTCAGTCAAGTCCAATTCTTTGTGACCCTATGGACTGTAGCTTGCCAGGCTCCTCTGTCCATGGAATTTTCAAGGCAAGATACTGAAGTAGGTTACCATTTCCTATTACAGGGGATCTTTCTACCCAGGGATCGAACCGGTGTCTCTTTCATCTCCTGCCTTGGCAGGCAGATTCTTTACCATTTCTCTAGCTAATAGAATATAGCAAAGGTGATGAGAGCTCACTTCTGTGATCAGGTTACAGCAGATAGTAACTTTCTCTTTCCTAACAGACTCTTGGTTGCTGTCCCTGAGGCAGCCAGCTGCCGCAGTGAGGAAGCCACCAAGGAGCTGAGGCTGCCGTCCAGTCAATACCCAGGACGGACGCAATGAGGTCTGTCCAACAGCCCACTTGGAATTAAATCTTTCTGGTAGCCAGTGAGGAGGTCTGGAAGTGGATTGTTCCCCAGCTGAGACTTCAGATGAAACCCCAGCCCTGGCTGACACAGACTGAATGCCCATGAGGGTCCCAGCCCAGCCTGCCTGAACCATGGAAACTGCAGAGAAATAAATAGGTGCTGCTTTAAGCAGCTAAAGTTGGAGGCAATTTGCTAAACAGCCAGAGACAACCAGTCCAGACGGTAACCTTTGAAAGAAACCCTTGAAAAACCAGTCCAGAGAGTAACCTTTGAAAGAAACCCTTGAAAAGTACATTCTTGTTTACTAAAATCAAACAGTAAAAATAGCACTGGAGAAAAGGCCATGAAGCAGAATACATGAATTAGGAACAAATGGAAGACAAAAATACCTGAAAGCTTGGCATTTGGGTGAGAGGAATAGAGAGTTTATGAATACAAGGAACGGGGCCCAGTACTCTTGTGATCCTTCACCTGACTTTGATTCTTCTTTCTTCCATCTCTCAACAAATGAGCTGAAACATAATCGGATTTTCTGAGGACCAGACTTCTCTGAGTGGCTCACAGATCCTTAAAGTGCAACGTCCCTTTATGTTGCCATGGGAGAGGCACAGTCAGGGAGCTTGGGATGGGCCTGGACACACTGCTGTATTTAAAACGGATAGCTAGCGAGGCCCCCTGTGCAGCACAGGGAGCTCTGCTCAGTGGTGGGTGGCAGCCGGACGGGAGGGGAGTCTGGGGAGAATGATACACGGGCGTCTGTGGCTGAGTCCCTTCATGCTCACCTGAAACTGTTACACTGTTAATCGGCTAACCCCAATACAAAATAAGAAGTTACACAGTTAGAAAATGCAGTGTTCCTGATGTGGGTCTATTCAATCAAAAAATGTCACCTATTTTATTAACATTTAAAAAACTTAATCCAGAGGTCCATGATTTTTAGGATTTTTCACACCAATTTGAAAAATTGATTGGGACTGATACAATATTGTCAATTTACTGATTCATTTAATAAAGACATGGAAACATTCACCAAGACAATAACATCCTACCATCAGTCATCATCGTCATTTTATGGAAGAGAATGTTTTTAACAATAAAAGAAAAATACAAAATAAATGATTATGATTTAAAATTACATATGTTATAGGTTTATCATGTTTTTTTCCTCATCCTGCCATGAAACAGTGTACATTTTTCTATATACGTGGACTTATTTTAGGAACCACTGATTTAGTCTGTACAACTCTATTAGCAACAAGCAGCAGCAATATCCTCAACACCAGATCAGAATAAGATCCGGCTCATAGAAATATCTGATTTATTGTTGCTGTGTAAGTATACTCTCATCCTCTTGAATCCTTTCTCCGACCGAGCATGCTCTGCAGAATCCTTTAGCCCATAATTTGCCGTCTCAACCACACAGCCATGCTCTTTCAGAAGCTCAAATGGATGTCCTGGGTATTTGTTGTTATTTAGTTGCTGAGTCATGTCCAACTCCTTTGCAACCCTGCCAGGTTCCTTTGTTCATGGGACTTCCCAGGCAAGAATGCTCAAGTGGACTACCATCTCCTCCTCCAGGGGATCTTCCCAGCCAGGGGTGGAACCTGGGCCTCCTGCATTGGCAGGAGGGTTCTCCGCCACCGGGCCACGGGGGAAGCCCTTCTGTGAATTGGGATCTCCCCACAGGTGGGGAAAATGACAGCGATCTATTGAAAGTGCTTAAATACTTGAAGATACTCTGTTCAGTCGCTCAGTCATGTCCGACCTTTGCGACCCCATGAATCGCAGCACGCCAGGCCTCCCTGTCCATCACCAACTCCCAGAGTTCACTCAGACTCACATCCATCGAGTCCATGATGCCATCCAGCCATCTCATCCTCTGTCATCCCCTTCTCCTCCTGCCCCCAATCCCTCCCAGCATCAGGGTCTTTTCCAATGAGTCAACTCTTCGCATGAGGTGGCCAAAGTACTGGAGCTTCAGTTTTAGCATCATTCCTTCCAAAGAAATCCCAGGGTTGATCTCCTTCAGAACGGACTGGTTGGATCTCCTTGCAGTCCAAGGGACTCTCAAGAGTCTTCTCCAGCACCACAGTTCAAAAGCATCAATTCTTCGCGCTCAGCCTTCTTCACAGTCCAACTCTCACATCCATACATGACCACAGGAAAATCCATAGCCTTGACTAGATGGACCTTGGTCGGCACTGCTTTTGAATATACTATCTAGGTTGGTCATAACTTTTGAAGATACAGGTATATGAAACCCAAAGCTTGGACTTCCCTCGTGTTCAGTGGTTAAGAATGCAGGGGACATGGGTTCGATCCTGGGACTGGGAAGATGCCATTCGCTGCAGGGCCTTGAAGCCCGCGCGCCAAACGCCTGAGCCTGCGTGCTCTAGAGCCTGGGATCACCAGCAAGAGAAGCCACCGCCCCCAGGAGCCCGCACAGGACACCCAGAGCGTGGGCAGCAGCGAAGACCCAGCACAGCCAGAAAGAAAAAACAAACAAACTCGAAGCGATCCCTCTTTTCATAAAAAAACAGATACTTAACTGTGGTAAAAAGTGTTACAGCCAGAGAGCTGCAAAGCGAGCTTCAATTATTCAAAAAGATTGAAGAATTACTTAAAAGAGCACCAATGTTCTTGAATATAATTCAAGTTTAATAGCGCGTTCTCTTCCCAGCTAAAATGATCTCACGCTCTATCCTTTGATGGGCGGAGGTCCACGCCGCATCACTCCGCGATGAAGGCAGGAGAACCTGGCCCAACTTCTAAGCAAAATGACCGCTTTGAGGAGGAGTTTTCCTTTCGGGAAGTTAAGAACCATCACCTAAGGGAGGGAGGGGCTGGAGCTGTGCGTCGTCAGTGCAGAAACTGCAGCCTGCGGCGGCCCGCAAGTCCCGGAAGTCGGCGCAAGGGAAGGAGACGTCACGGCGCAAGCGGAAGGAGACGTCACGGCGCAAGCGGAAGGAGACGTCACGGCGCAAGCGGAAGGAGACGTCACACCCCCTTATTTGCACGCGGATTCGAGAGCGGCTTCGCCAAACCTGAGACTGGGCTTCCAAGGCGGCTCAGACAGTAAGGAACCCGCCTGCAGTGCGGGAGACCGGGGCGCGACCCCTGGGTGGGGAAGTCCCCCTGGAGGGCGCCTGGCAACCCGCTGCCGTGTCCTTCCCGCAGAACCGCGCGGGCAGAGGGGCCTGAGGGCCGCAGGCACTGGGTCACACAGCGTCCCTACGGCTGAGCCACCAGCACTTTCCCTTTCCCAGCTACGAATCAAGCTGGAAGACTCCGCCAGACTAGCCCATGCCGCTCGAGTCAGGATGTGTGAATACTTCCGAGGGGTTTGGTTTTCACTTTTCCAGCAAGTTCTGCTCAGTCCACGACCCCCAATCTCTCTGGCTCCTGGATCAACTGGGGTGACTGTTAAACGTGCAGAATCCAAAGAGGAAGCGTCCTGCCACTGGCTTTTTTAACAAGACTCTTTCCAATGAGTCCTCAGATTGGATGGCCGTTTCCTGAAACATGATCGAGTCCCTGATTGACCCGAGTGACTGTTTTCTGGCCTTGCTAAGCCGGCGGTGGGCGCGGGCACGCCGCCGCGCCTTCTTGCATGACGATGCGTTTCTAGGCTGAGACTGCAGATGCATCATCTGCCGAGAGGGTGACTCTCGACCGTTCAAACGCTGAGGGGGGTGAAGTGTGTGCCTGTCCCTTCCCACGCGGGGGTGCGGGTTTGACCCCCGGTTGAGGAGCTGGCCAAAAACCCAGAAAGGTATGTATTGTGACAGATTCAGTGGAGAATTTAAAACAGAAGAGACCAGTAGAAAGAGTGGGTCTAGGGACTCTGCTCTGTCGGCTAAACCATCGTGAGAACACCTCCGGCCAAATCAGATAAATGTGCCCAGGGCCCTGCGCTCCGTGCCAACAGACCACACAGCGCCGCTTCCAACGATACTAAGGAGCGAGTCTGTTTAAAAAGTATTTTCATTAAACTTAAAAAAAAAAAACCCTATTTTTAATTTAGCATTGTCCGAATAATGCCGTAATAACAGGGGCGACACAGAGTTCTTTTACCGTTACACCCTTGAGGTGAGGAATTTGGGAGAGTGGTTGAAACCCAATTCTTTCTTTCTTCCAAAGAATATAATCAAAGTGCTGTCTCTTAGTGGCTGCTTTACTGCCTGACAGAATATATTATCTGCCTTTTTTTCTCCAAAAAAGGCTTTCCAGCAAGTGCTTTTGGCGATCTTGACAAAGTCTGGGAGACAAGAATGATGCCCGACCGTAAAGCCATCTGAAATTCAGCAGCCCAGCCACATCCTCAGCGGCCCCCGCCGTCAGTCACCGCCCAGGGCTAATTAAACAGAGGTAACTTCCCTCCACCCGTCCCATCGATCGCGTTCTCTGTAAGCGGGTTTTCCTGTGAGTTGTGGTTCACGGGAAAAATCTGTTCACATAAAAGTATTTGAAAGTCTTCTCCTCCATGGCCCCAGAGCAAGCTGAAGCACTTCAAAGCAATGACAACCACCCCGGGAGGAGAGCTTTCTGAAATTCGCCTGCAGTAAACGACTGGCCTGAGATGGAAGGCCAGGCGGGCACACCTCGCGGGTATCCCCACGACCTCTCGGGCCCCTGAGGGTTGGCCATTCCTCTCCCGGCCCGGGGCAGAGCAGACTCATCTCTAACTGCATTCTCAGCACACATCTGACAGTCTAGCATGCTTTTTGGAGGATGGTATAAACTTCAACTCAGCAAAAAGAGAACCACAATGTTCAATGACTGGTAAGCTTTGGAGAGTGACAGCAAGATTGAACTCTAAAGAAAGCCTTTCATCCCCGTCCAGAATCAAATGCAAAAATGGCGATGCCCCAAAGTCACGCTCTCTGAGGACCTCCTTCGATAAAGGAAAGTGTCTTCTGGTTAGGAAATGGCCATGCTCATAAATTTTCTGTCTTGTTCCTTGTGTTTCATATTCTGTTATTGTTCCAACAAAGACCAAAGCAAGCCAGAGGAAATATAAGTCAGTTACAGGGTCCCAGGATCACACCTGGAGAGACGATGTGAAGGCTGGATATGCTCCTTCGTGGTCACAGGAGTCACCTTCAGCTTAGGCCCCCCTAACTGAAAGACACTCAACCCCTCACCCTGCAATAGGAATCAACGGAGTGTTTCCATAGTGGGTCTCAACCCTGGTGCACGTATAGAGTTGCCTGAGCTTAAAGAATTATCAAGACAGAGCCTCAGATCCCAAGGGTTTCTATTCAGTTGTTCTGGTGGTGGACCTAGGCAATAGTTATTTTTATTATTTAAAACAGATTTTAAATGATTTTTATTAAATGCTGCAGAGCCAGCCTAGAAGAGAGGGGAGTTTGGGGGAGAATGGATACATGTACACGTATATGTAGATGCAACTGTTTATGAATATGTACATGTATGGCTGAGTCCTTTGCCATCCACCTGAAACTATGGCAACATTATTAATCAGTTATACTCCAGCATAAAATACAAAATTAGAAAATAAAAGCGCCTTAGAGCAAGTGGTTTCAAGAGCATCAGAACGGGAAGAAAATGAAGCCTCAGCAGGCTTGCTCAGAGATGGGCCGGGGATGCACACCACAGGGGCGTGCACACCCACTCACACCAGCAAAGACAGGGCGCACTTCCTCAGAACGAGAGGAGAGGTTCCAGCTCTGCCACAGACCAGCCTGGGACACGTGCAACCGAGACGTGAAGACTGCTGCTCCTCACATGACCACAGGTGCATGCGAACAAGCAGAGAGGTCAGGGTGGGGACCGTGCGGACACAGGAGCCGGTTCCATACAGACGAGCAGAGGTCACAGTGGGGACTGTGCGACACAGGAGCCGGGTCCATATGGACGCGCAGAGGTCACAGTGGGGACCGTGCAGACACAGGAGCTGGGTCCATAGGAACGAGCAGAGGTCACAGTGGGGACCGTGTGGACACAGAAGCTGGGCCTGGTCCAAAGGGAGCAGGAGAGGAGCCTCAGGCTGAGACAGCGCGGCCAGGAGGACATTTCCCAGATGGTCCAGTTCTTCAGGAACTCTACAAAATGTCTTATTTTTTCAGTATTGACTCTTCTTTCTTTCAAACACAGGGCCAGCCAAGAGAAATGTATCTCCGGGTCCTGGCATTTGTGGGGCATCTTCCAGGCCCCGGACTCCCTGGGGGGTAAACAAACCCCTCCTGTGAAGCTTTCTCTCTGATCAGTTCATCAAGGCCTCTTTCTCAAGCATCTGCCCTAAACATAAAACTCTGACACGTTGCCTAAAACTCCTAAAACTCGCTGTACCTGGAGACAGCGGCAGACATGGCCCCAAGAAATGGAATAATCCCTGCTATAGTCCCAGCCATCAGCGATTCCAGCCCCCCAGGGTGGGGAACAATGCCTGTGGACTGGTCGGCAGTAGGCTGCAGCCACGCCCTGGTCAGCACTGAGGAAAAGTGTCGGCTCCTGGCTCCAGATGGACGCAGGCGTGTAAGAAGGATGCTTCGTGAACCCAGACTCAAGCATCTTCTATACACAGAAAAGCACTAAATTCCTTAACCTGAGCTATCTGGTTTTAATTCACAAAAATACTTTTGATGCCCAGACTACCTGCACTTTGTTGCAAACATCTATACAACCTGACCCCCCCAACCCCCCGCCCCGGGCCATCTCCTCAGCGCAGTCCTTTCAGAGTACCTTGAAAAGCTGTCTCCTGGGCTGGAAGTCCTAGACATTCCCACGAAATAAAACATAATTCTCAACTTTTTAAGTTGCAACTGTTCTTTAAAGTCAACAGCATTAGCAGAAAGGAAGCCAGAAATAACAACACTGGGCTACATAAACCTAAACATGTCCCTGCCTTCCTGAATTTACATTTTTGTGGAGGAAACAGACCACATACAAATAAATAAATAAAGCATCCAGTGTGTGTGAGGGAAGAGGGAGGTGATGAGTGTGGTGGCGTGGAGGCAGGGCCTCCTCCTCTGTCCCTACAGAGACACCCTCCTTGACTCTGAGGGAGACAGGAAGGTGCTGCACACTCTGCAATGGATGAATCGCATCTGATACATCGGGAAAAGCTCATCCCGCACTGAAATGGCCGAGTCCCTGCCGTTGGGACTCCTACAGAAAATTATTCATCCCCTACCAGCTGGAGGCTCAGCTCGGAGACTAGCGCAACCATCTAAGCCACAGAGAACATCTCTCCAAAACCAAATCAGGTTTTTGCCGGGAGAATGTTGGGAAATGCAGATTAGGGAGGTGAAGAGGATACCAGATTCAGTTTACCCACCTTCCATTAAATGGGACAATTAACGCCTGCCTTCAGCCACTGCCTGGAGCTAAGAGTCCAAAGGACTGTTGCCTTCTCCACCAAGCCCATCTTTAAAGAAATTTCTCCACTCTGTGTCCCAGGGGTCGAGGGGTTGAGGAAGTCAGGATAGTAAAAAGAGAATGATGGCTTTTACTGTGTTAACAGCCAGCAAATGTGTGAGTTATGGGTAACAATTAAGTCCTAATTGGCCATAATGTAAACCTCTTCTGAATGGATGTGGTAAATATTGAAACAAACGAGCTGCTATTTTTCAGACCTGGATGGCAGTCAGTCAGAATGAAAAGCTAATTTCAGCCTTGGAGGCGAACTCTGTATTTTAATCAAGTGTGACAGAGTGGGAACAATAAATTGGCATTTAAGGTGAGGGGCTATTTACTTTCCTGTTGCAATGCTGGTGATGATAAGTTGCACTGCCCCTTTGCAAAATGAAAGCAAGCTCTGGCTTTGATTCAGAGCAGGAGGGAACACCTGGGGAAGCGGCCCGAGGTGGTGGAATTCAAAGATAGCTGAGTGAGGAAGGCAAATGATCCGCCTTCCCAGACGTCCTGCCGAGGGGGGGGACTTCGTGCTGATACAGAGCAGGACCTCGCCCACCCTGTCCTCAGCCTGCCTTTCCTCTCTGGAAAAACTAGCCGAGTAAGTTCAGTCAGAGAAGTCAGAACATACAGAAACAAAGGACAACGGAAAGCAAGTAACGACACAGGCAGCAAGCAAGGGCCTTTAGCGCCTTCCCAGGGGCTACAGACAGTGTTCCGAGCCCGATCCGTGGACTGTCTCAGACGCTCAACACCAGGTGCAAGGAGGTGACTGCGTGATGACGAGACTGTACCACGTCCAAGAACTGGCCTCCAGGAAATGCGACCAAGCGGCCCTGAAACTGAAGACTAACCGGACCTGAAACCATCAAGAGGACGCTGGTCAGACCACCGATGCCTAGTTTCAAGATGATCGTCAGAGCTCACCGCTGTTTCCGTAGGTAGACGGCTCCTTCCCTCCATTTGGAAAAGATCTTGCCCACTGATTGTCAGAGGTGGAGGGGCGAGGGGGCGTGTGTCGATCTTCAGACAGTCCACCCCCCACCCTAGCTGCTGGCATCCAAAATAAGTCAACTTTCCTTTCCGCCACCTGGGCCTCTCCAATGGCTTCTGAGTGGTGAGCAGCTGCATGGTTGTCCTCCGTAATCAAAAGTTGATGCTGAGAATAAAGGTGTGTGTGTGCATGTTCCTGGGCACACTGTTCACCATCCCACAACCCAACCTTAAAATCTACTCATTAAGGATCTACAGTAGTAGTTTAGTAATTAATTTGTCCAAGAATTATTAGCGAGGTGCCAGTTATATCTAAAGCCTTGTTCTAGGCACCAGGGAATCATCAGCAGACAAAACATATAGATTCCCTTCTGCTGAGTAACCTACAGCCACTGAAACTAACAACAACTGGGCTTCCCCGGGGGCCCAGTGGTGAAGAATCTGCCTGCCAGTGCGGGGGGCACAGGTTCGATCCCTGGTCTGGGAAGACCCCACACGCCGCAGAGCAGCCAAGCCCAGGCACCGCAGCTACTGAGCCTGCAGTCCAGACCAGGAGCCACAAGGACCGAGGCCACGTGCTGCAGCTTCTGAAGCCCACACGCCCTGCAGCCCGTGTTCCACAGCAAGGGAAGCCACAGCAAAGAGAAGCCCATGAGAGGCGACTAGGGAAACCCTGTTCACGGCCGCGAGAGAAGCTGCACAGGCAGTGGAGACCCAGAGCAGCCAGCGTGAGGACACAGAGTCACAAAGAAACAAGACGAGACAGCTAAAGCCTGAGCCTGACTCGGGAAGGCTGCATCCTTCTAGAGTGTCCTTTGTGCCACTTCACTGTCTCCAGTTCAGGGATGAGAAGCCTGGTACACAGAGGCTGAGCGAGGAGTCCCATGCCACCAGCCCTGGCTCGGGCCAGGGAGCCAGCTGCATCCCCATCCAGCTTCCAGTCTAGTGGGAAAGGCAGCATTAAAGGAGGGTTACAGCTTTCACCGCTGCACAGGAACTGCACGGGCTGGGGGTGGGGGGAGGACCTAACCCAGCTCGAGTGTTTCTGTCACGGCCTCGCAGGCATTTGCCTCTGTTTTCCCGGCTCACGTGTCTGGCTGATTTGAGGAAAACAGCTGGTTCTGTCCTTTAGAAGACCGGGGATCTGGGATTCAAAGTTCCCTCAGCGGGAAGGGCTGAGCATGGGAGGGTGACATGGACATTTTCGAACACATTAAACTTCCTGAGCCACACAGTGTACATAATTTATACCTGTAATGTTCTGAAGATTTCATATCTTCTGTGAGTCCCTCCATATAAATTATTTATGTGTTTTAATATTTCAATAAAGCCAGTAGGTTCATGTTGCTCTGAATCACTCATTCTAATACTCAAGAAAGAAAATCAGCTTGTAAAATATTTGCTTTATTAATCTGAACATATTGAGGGGATTTTCTTAATTGTTCAGGGTTTAAGGGTATGATTTGAAAAATGAAAAGAAAAACTCTTTCAGTCCCTGGAGCCTTAGGTACTTTACCGGATGACCCGGGGCTATGTCCTCCTGTAACCCCTGCTCTGACCCTCCAGCAGCGGAGAGGCAGAAAACTCTTCTTCAGGCTTACTCGGCGTAGCGGACAGACTCACGGGCAGGGACGGGGCGGGAAGCAGGGGATGAGGGATGGAAGCACACACACCACCAGTGGGGGTTTGCAGTGTGACTCAGGACTGCAGCGGGCGCTGTGACAACCTGGAGAGGCGGGGAAGGGCAGGAGGTGGGAGGGGGGCTCAGGACGAGCGACATGTGGACACCTATGGCCGATCCATGCTTATGTGCGGCAGAGATGAAATCAATATTGCAAAGCAGCTATCCTTCAATTAAAATTAAATAAAGCTTTAAAAAACGTTTACTTCTTAAGTAAGCTTAGCTAACCTCCTGACAAAGGAAGGGTAAGCTTTCTCACTTTAGTGGAGACCAGTGGGGGTTTGCAGTGTGACTCAGGACTGCAGCGGGCGCTGTGACAACCTGGAGAGGCGGGGAAGGGCAGGAGGTGGGAGGGGGGCTCAGGACGAGCGACATGTGGACACCTATGGCCGATCCATGCTTATGTGCGGCAGAGATGAAATCAATATTGCAAAGCAGCTATCCTTCAATTAAAATTAAATAAAGCTTTAAAAAACGTTTACTTCTTAAGTAAGCTTAGCTAACCTCCTGACAAAGGAAGGGTAAGCTTTCTCACTTTAGTGGAGACAGTAACAACATGGTTGAAACTCCAAGTTTCAGATCACATTCTTCAAAGATGTTGGTTGGTGATCTTTTAAGCTCCGCCCAGAAAGCACAGAGTCTGAGTCCCTCTGATCACATCATCAACATATTTGGCAACTTATTCATTCCTTCTGTGTCTCAATTTCCTAAGCTGTAAGTGGGGGTAATAATTGCATCCATGTCATTAAGCTAATATCAAAGTTCAACTAGTCCATATAAAACCGCCTAGAATAGCACTTGACACGTAGCAAGTATAAGCTGCCATGTGGTTCTGTTGCTATATATTCATTTCACACAAATTATTGAATCCCCACTGTACTCTTTTCCACCTGTGAGGGACACAACAACAGATGAGACAAGACCTCCATCCATCACTACACCTTCTTGTAGGGAAAATGGACAGCAAATAAACAAGACAAATTTCAGCTTCCCTCAATGGTCATGATGAAAGTAGAAAGGGCTGATGGGAGAGGATGCCTCCTGGGGTTCCCTCGGCTCAAGGGGGAGCAGAGACGGCTCGCTCTGCAGGTGACATTGGAGGTGGCCCTTGAACAAAGAAGGATCTGGCCAGGGAAGAGGGAAACCAGTCCAGCACTCTTGTCGGAACACGTCAGCTTGCTAATGGGCAAGAAGGCTGCTGAGCCTGGGGAGATGGAGCAGAGCCGAGGTCCCAGGTGAGCAAGACCACGCCCAGCCACGCACACAGAGGACACGCTGGCTCGCTGTCCAGCGCGGTGGGACCCTTTCCTGCAGTGCTGCAAGGCTTGCCCCTGGGACACACTGCTCTTCCAGCAAAGAAATGCAAAGAAACGGGCTGGGACCAAAAACAACTGCCTGCAAGCAAAGTTGGGGCAAATTCTGGACAAAAGATAAAAGAGGCGAAAAAAGCCCACTGCCATTTTGAGGCGCCTGGAGCCAAAGCAGGGTTCTGCGCATGCCCCTGGCACACACACCTCCTGAGCCACCCTGCCCTCCATCCCGGACAAGCCCCTCCCGCCACCCCGTAAGGAAGAAGCTCACCCGTCGTCTCAGGGAGCAAACGAGGGAGCCTGCTGCTCGCTCTCCCCCTGCTGCTGCAGGGCCCCAGTAAAGCCTTATCTGGATTTCTTGTCTGGCCTCTCATCAATGTCTATTGATTGTTGAGGCCAAGAACCCCGATTAGTAACAATATTGGAAAGCCACTGGGATCATAGGAGCTTGGAAATAACATCCTTTAAGCTATCTCTTGTGCTTCCCTGGTGGCTCAGTGGTAAAGAATCCACCTGTCAATGCAGGAGACCTGGGTCTGATCCCGGAGTCGGGAAGAACCCCTGGAGGAGGAAATGGCAACCCACTCCAGTATTCTCGCCTGGGGAATCCCACAGACAGAGGAGGCTGGTGGGCTACCGTTCATGGGGTCGCAAAAGAGTCAAACACAGTGATTAAACAACAAAGATGCCCCTGACTACAGTTTGGAACCACGTGTCCAGTGAGCAGTGACACGTCTTTCCCGGAAACCGGGGAGAAAGGGGGGGGTGGATTTACCGGGAATGCGAATTTCACAGGTGTCAGAGCTGGAGGAGACCTCGCAGGAAGAAGCCCAGCACCCTCTTTTCATAGAAAGGGGAACACACGTCTCCCCATACATCAAGCTCAGACTTGAGAGAAACATCGATCACTTCTCAGAGCAGGTGCTGAAAAAATTCACGATGAGGCTTGAGCACACAAGCCGCACCTGTGCTTCAGAAACAGGACGCTTCCTTGTTCTTTATGACCCACAGACATGCCGGCGCCTCTCCCTGAGTCTCCCTGAAATAATCCTCCAGCCTGCCATCCTGCTCATTGGCGGGCAGGGCCTGCAGACACAGGCCAAATGCAGGGACCCACCTGAGGCAGGTAGGGGAAGGAAAGACAATACATCCAGTAGATGCGTCCCTAGATGAGGTCTGGGCACAAGGTCCCCCACCATCAGAACTGCACGAGCATTCCGGCCCCCCTTGATTAGGGGATCCTGACATCAGGTCTCCAGACAGAAAAGACGTGGTCTTCAGGAGAGGAGAAAAGGAGAAGTACAGCCCGCACTCTGCCGCAGTGCACCTCAGAAACGCAGCGCAGCAGATGGGACCTAAAGAGCCGAGTGTCGGTGCCCGAGGCACGCCTTGATTTGTTACGCGGTTCCATTTGTCTCTTTCTCTAATGGTTCACTCAGCCAAACTCGGGGCCAGAAAAAGCTCAATCTTAGAAGACGCCCAAACTCTTCAAGAAAAAAAATGTTGGATTAAGTTGGTTAGAAATTAGTTGAGGATGGACTTTTCTACTTTACACTGTCTGGAAGACCACATAAATCCATGGCTGGAGTCCCCGGGAGGCAAAGTGAGTGTCTGGATGAGGCACCAGCAAAGTCAGAAGCAATCGTGTGGGGGGTGGAGAAGAAGAAATGGGTTTTTTACAATATTAAAAATCAAAATAATAATGGTGGGAAAACAGTAGGACATTCATTCACGCGTGCATTTTGAATTTCTCATGAAGTAGGAATTTAGGTCATCATCTCCCTAATAGTAAGGACATTTAAAAGGCTTAGTCTAATGGTGGTTATAGGGAGACAATGAGATGATAGGGGTAAAGTGCTTTGGTTTATTCCAAAGACCTCGGATGTTAGTGAGTGCTCGTCCAAGCTCAGCACAACATCACCCAACGCCTTAGATGTATTTTAAGGTTATAGATTTAAAAGAGCTTTGGAAGCCATTATTTCATTTTATTTTCACAATAGGTCTGTAAGGTGGTGTGGACCAAAAGGCTCTGACAATTGTTGGGTTTATAATGACACATTACAGTCACTTTAAAAACACAAACTTTCTCCTTCACTGTAGGTGGGGATTGGGGGGGCGGCTTTCCTGGTGGCTCAGTAGTGAAGAATCTGCCTGTCAATTGGAGAAGTTGGATCCCTGGTCCAGGAAGATCCCACATGCTGCGGAGCAACTAAGCTAGAGCACCCCAGCTACTGGGCCCACGTGCTGTAACTATGATGCCCACACCCTAGAGCGTGCTCTCTGCAGCGAGAGCAGCCTCCACAAAAAGGAGCCCACCACCTGCAGCGGAGAGTACCCCACCCTCTGCAGCCAGAGAGGAGCCCAGGCGGCAGGGCAGACCCAGCACAGCCAGAAATAAATATATATATACGTTTTAAAGTGGGAGTTGTAGGGAGGAGGAATCTGTAAGTCTACTTATAGCTAATATAAATGGTGAGACAAACATAATGAACACTTTGCCTACAGCATAGTTTTATGACACATTTTCTCTAAAATTGTTTCTCTAGAGTCAACAAAGACAAGACCGGGAGCTGACTGTGGCTCAGATCATGAACTCCTGATTGCCAAATTCAGACTTAAATTGAAGAAAGTGGGCAACACCACTAGACCATTCAGGTATGAACTAAATCAAATCCCTTATGATTATACAGTGGAAGTGAGAAATAGATTTAAGGGTCTAGATCTGATAGATAGAGTGCCTGATGAACTATGGAATGAAGTTCATGACACTGTACAGGAGACAGGGATCAAGACCATCCCCATGGCAAAGAAATGCAAAAAAGCAAAATGGCTGTCTGGGGAGGCCTTACAAATAGCTGTGAAAAGAAGAGAAGCGAAAAGCAAAGGAGAAAAGGAAAGATATAAACATCTGAATGCAGAGTTCCAAAGAATAGCAAGAAGAGATAAGAAAGCCTTCTTCAGCGATCAATGCAAAGAAATAGAGGAAAAGAACAGAAGGGGAAAGACTAGAGATCTCTTCAAGAAAATTAGAGATACCAAGGGAACATTTCATGTTAAGATGGGCTCGATAAAGGACAGAAATGGTCTGGACCTAACAGAAGCAGAAGATATTAAGAAGAGGTGGCAAGAATACATGGAAGAACTGTACAAAAAAGATCTTCATGACCCAGATAATTATGATGATGTGATGACTAATCTAGAGCCAGACATCTTGGAATGGGAAGTCAAGTGGGCCTTAGAAAGCATCACTACAAACAAAGCTAGTGGAGGTGATGGAATTCCAGTTGAGCTGTTTCAAATCCTGACATCTGGTCCCATCACTTCATGGGAAATAGATGGGGAAACAGTAGAAACAGTGTCAGACTTTATTTTTTTGGGCTCCAAAATCACTGCAGATGGTGACTGCAGCCATGAAATTAAAAGACGCTTACTCCTTGGAAGAAAAGTTATGACCAACCTAGATAGTATATTCAAAAGTAGAGACATTACTTTGCCGACTAAGGTCCGTCTAGTCAAGGCTATGGTTTTTCCTGTGGTCATGTATGGATGTGAGTGTTGGACTGTGAAGAAGGCTGAGCACCGAAGAATTGATGCTTTTGAACTGTGGTGTTGGAGAAGACTCTTGAGAATCCCTTGGACTGCAAGGAGATCCAACCAGTCCATTCTGAAGGAGCTCAACCCTGGGATTTCTTTGGAAGGAATGATGCTAAAACTGAAGCTCCAGTACTTTGGCCACCTCATGCGAAGAGTTGACTCACTGGAAAAGACCCTGATGCTGGGAGGGATTGGGGGCAGGAGGAGAAGGGGACGACCGAGGATGAGATGGCTGGATGGCATCATGGACTCAATGGACGTGAGTCTGAGTGAACTGCAGGAGTTGGTGATGGACAGGGAAGCCTGGTGTGCTTCGATCCATGGGGTCGCAAAGAGTCAGACACGACTGAGCGACTGAACTGAACTGAACTGAGAGTTAACACAGTCTTGGGGATGGAGGTTGGTGTCCTAAAATTAAGAAAGTGTATAGTCTAAGCGTTTGATGGTTCTGGAAAGATTTGTCTTCTTTCCATTGAATCTGAGAAAACATGGGGAGATTAACTTAGAAAAAAGCACTGATCATTATCAAATCTAATTTTACCTGGAACCATTGCCCCATATTTCATTCATGAGTTTTAAATATTCTGTGTCCTTCTTTGTCTTGTTTATAAAGAAAAATGCTGCACATTAAGGCACCTGAATAAGAAGGTATTTTTAGGTCCATAGGATTGTTTTTTTTTTTTTCCAAATCCCTTGCCTAACTTATGATTCCTTTCATCATGGCTGGGCCAGAAGAAATAGAGAATGCAGTTGGGGAAGCTAGGAATAGAGATCTATTTCACATTTCCCTTCTGAAAAAGGAGACTTAACTTTGCGATTTCACAACAGGAGACAAACACATTACCAACCTCATTACACAAACAGGTTTAGGCGATTTGCCCCAAATTCCACAGCCAGAAAATTACTGTGAGGGGATATGGAGTCTGTCCCTTCAACTTCGAGGGATTTCAGCCATGCTACAGCAGGAAATAGTCCCCTTTAAGTTGAAGAGAAATGTTCACTTTTTACAAGTTGACATGATCTTGACACTTATCTTGAAATCCACAGGATAGAACCAAAAGAGAAAGCTCCCCACCTCGTGTGTCACGCATTTCACTTTTATTATGTTAAAATGTCACCATTCTTTACCCTCCTTTGTCAAGGCTGCTCCTCCCCAGAGAATCTTCATTCAGGAATTTTAGTTCAGTGGCTCAGTCGTGTCCCACTCTTTGAGACCTCATGAACCGTTCTTTTTTTTTTTTTTTCTTTCATTCCAACAAATGTATAAATGCTGACAAAAAAACCACGTGCTCTTCTGGAATCAGGTGCTGAAGCACTGAGACAGGCGACGCCCCTGCTCCTGGAGCCTTAATTCTGCTGTGAGAAGAGAGAAGTGTGGGGCATACGCGAGAGAGAGGAGCCAGCGCGGCCGTGGACAGAGTCCAAGTAGCTCACAGGATCTAAAGATGCTGCTTCCGTGGAGCAGGAAAGCCCTAGAGGGTAAGCACTTCCTGTTTCCCGGCTTCCTCTGCTCCGCCCTAGAGGGTAAGCACTTCCTGTTTCCCGGCTTCCTCCGCTCCGCTCTTGAGGGTGAGCACTTCCTGTTTCCCGGCTTCCTCCGCTCTTTCTGTCTCGTCTTCAGAGCGCCGTCTGTGGGTCACAGCCTTGTCCTGGTGAAGGGGTTTGTGTAACTCAATGACGTTATGAGCCACGCCGTGCAGGGCCACCCAAGATGGATGGATCACAAAGGAATGTTCTGACAAAACGTGGTCCACTGGAGGAGGAAACGGCGACCCACTCCACTGTTCCTGCCTGCAGAATCCCAGGGACAGAGGAGCCTGGGGGGCTGCAGTCCATGGGGTCGCGAAAAAGTCAGACGTGAGTGGCTAACCACCGATAGCAACAAATTTCGTCACGGGGGTGCGTGATGAACAATAGACTTCAGCAGCAGTGGCGTCCAGTACTGTAATCGCCTCTCTTCCAGTCGGTCTCCACGTGAGGAATCTGACAGCCTCCGCTGCTCCAGTGCAGCTTCCTGAGGATGCCAACTAGTCCCTGAGCCTCTTGTGTGCCGCACACCTGTGCTTCCAGTGGGTAAATTCTGCACTAACCAAGATCAGTTATAACTGCTGATGCTATTTGTTCCTGTTGAAAGCATATAGATGCTACATAAATTGGTGAATATTAGTGAAAAATAATTTTTCAATGAAAATTGAGTTGAAATATTTGGAAACTGGAAAGGGAATTGAACTAGGCTTGAGTGAAAAAAATCACATAAAATGGAAACTCCTTAAAATATCTTAAGATAGTCTACATACATTGCTTTACAATTTCCTTTTAATTTCCTCTTAATTAAAAAATGAGAACTATCAGTACGTGTTAAGGGTACATTTGACATAAGAAAGATACAGAACTCAAATACTCAAAGAGGAAGTCCTTTCTTAAATAATATTAGCAAATGAAACCTACATGTTTTCATTTAAAATAAATTCTACTATGTAAGCTATTATTTCCATGTAACAGATATAAACGCAGCAGGTAGAACAATGGTCACTCCAAAATATCCATGTCCTAATTGCCAGAGCGCATGAACATTACATGACAAGGGCCAGCACTGCAGCAGAATTAAGGCTGCAAACCAGGCGACCTGGAGGAGAGACGACCCCCAGATCATCCAGGTGGGCCTAATGTCATCACAAGCCTCCTTAAAAGTGGAAGAGGAAGGCAGAAGAGGAGGTCAGAGTAAAGCAATGGGAAAGATTCACCTGGGGACTTGCCTGGTGGTCCAGTGGCCACAACTCCTCCCAACGCAGAGAACCTGGGTGCAGGGAACTCCGTCCCGCGCGTTGCGGCTGAGCTCACGCACTGCGACTAAGGGCCCCGCATTCCACAGCGGAGATCCTGAGGGCGCAACCAAGACTCTGCCAGAATACATAAAGCCAAATAAATACAGAGAGATTTTTAAAAGATTTAAAATGAAAGCCAAAAATGTAACAGTACTACAATTCAACATAGTAGGACTTTATATATCTATATATAGAGACAAGGAATTCTTGTCTGATAGGCTGATTCTAGAAGATGAAAAAGCTAGGGAAGTGATTCTCCTCTTGAGTTTTGCCTGAAACCTGTGTCAGACTTCTGAACTACAGAACTGTCAGACGGTAAATGATTGCTGTTTTCAGAAACTAAGTCTGGCCGTTTGTTAAAGCAGCAAGGACAAACTAAAGCAGGAGCTCTGAGGCCTGGAAAGTTTAAAGACATCCTCAGGCTATGTGCCGAGCCCAGCCTCCTAACTTTAACAGGATTCTTCTGCTATTGTCCACCTCCTTGTTAAACGTAAAAACAAGAAGGAAAAGTTACACTTCTTAGAATGCCAAAACACATAATTGATAATTAAGTAGCCCCTATTTTATGACTGTTATTTTGGTTTTAAACTACCACTTCCTAAATGTTTATAATATGTCAAGTTCTTTAAAGGTCATTGCATACAGAGTTACTTTCAATCCAGAACTCAATCTGTAATTCACAAATATTGTTCTCTGGTGAGGAATAAAGCTCAGAGGGTTTCAGAACTTCCCTAAAACTAGAGATGACTGCAAAAAATAGAGCTGATGTTTAAGCTCAGGTCAACCTAACTCAGAAACTTGGGAAACAAACGGAGTGTTTTGGCCACGTGGCTTACTCCGCCTCCCTCACCCTACCCTTCCCCGCCCCCCACAGATGTG
>SJXQ01005066.1:138789-198593 GCA_006408695.1 Aepyceros melampus
CATCTCGCCCTTTCCTGGTGGCCCGTGGTTCAGAATCTGCCCGCCAATGCAGAGGACACGGGTTCAATCCCTGGTTCAGGGTGATCCCATGTGCGGTGGCCCAGTTAAGCCTGTGTGCCTAGAGCCTGTGCTCTGCAGCAAGAGACGTCACCACAATGAAGAGCCTTGTAAACCACAAGGAGAGAACGCCTTTGTGCAGCAGCAAAGACCCAAGGCAGTCAAGAAAAAAAACAAAAACAGAGTGTCATGAAACTTCCTGGAGCCGTACCGCTCTCTACCTTAGTGAACGTCTGGCAGCGTGAACAGCCCCTAGCAGAAACCTGAAAGGCCTCCTCGGAGGGATCCAGAATTCAGATGCAGGTGAGAAAACAAAGTTAGATAAAGCATCACATTGACAGAGAGGCCTCCCTTCCTGGAACTGAGAGCTGAGAGCTTCATTTTGAAATGCAGTGTCTCCTGCTCAATTCAGAGTAAATGGCTTTCTTACATCCTCTTAAAGAAACGGGAAATATTGAATGAATTCCGCTAAGAGCTAGCAGAGTATAAGCTATCTGCGTCATGTCGCTATGCCTATGGATGGTACCCTTTAATCACTGAAGTCTCCAAAGTGCCTCCCCGACTTTAAATTCCTTTTTATCCTCAGTTCTGCTTATTCCCTTAGATGTCGCAAGCCTTCTTACAAGACTGAATACATTATTCGCTTGTAATATGGTATTTAAATACCCTCTGTTTGATTTTTTTTTTTCCTGCTAATCTTAACCTCCTCTCCTGAAGTATCACCTTTGCATTTCCTAGATACAGCATAAATCTAACAGGGAGAATTTTAATTTCCATCATTCCAGAGAAGAACAATACTTTTTAGAACCCTAATTTTAGTTAGAGAATTTGAAACAAAGGTCCCTGAACATAGCACCTTCTTTCCAAGTTGAAAACAATGGAATTTGTTTTATTAATATTTAATATTTACTTTGCACCAGTCAAGTAGACAATTCTGCATTAACTTCCACTGATATACACTGCACCTCCTGGGGGCTCCCAATCTAGGGATCATATTTTCTCCCATGTCCATTCAGTACCGCAATTGGCACACAGCCTTGAATTAACACCAAAATCCACCCAAAGGGGCCAAATCCTTTTCTCTCCACCAAAAAAGAAGGTATTTGTTTTGTTTTTCTTTAAAAAAAAAAAAAAAGGTGAGGAACGAAAGGTTGTGAAATAAGTTACATAAGGAAAACAATTTCATTTTTCTAAGTTAAATGGTCTTCAGCCCAGAAAACACGCATGCGTTTTAGGACCGGAGTTCCAGTCTTTCCACCAGGGGCTCCTTTTCATCTGCACCAGTGTTTCTTCTGCTCACTGAATCCTCTCCAGCCATCACTGTGGGGAAGACATTTATTTTCTTTAACACTTTGCCAATCTGTGTTTGCAGCATCAATGCAAAGACTTGTCTACCGGTTGTTGTGTTTTTTTTTTCCGCTCCTGTCTCCCCGTGGCACTCTAACCGCCCTCCAGTCACGCCTCTCTGCAGGAGGAAAGCCCCAATGTCCAGAGTCTCATCACCGGGCATGTCACCAACACTGCAGAGCAGGTGCCCCGACCCGTATCATGTTCGGGAGCCCAGAGTCTCACCACCGGCGTGTCATCAACACCGCAGAGCAGGTGCCCCGACCCGTGTCACACTCGGGAGCCCAGAGTCTCACCACCGGGCATGCCATCAGCACTGCAGAGCAGGTGCCCCCCACCCGTGTCACGTTCCGGAGCCCATCAGCCATTAAGCTACTCATTTCAACCTGTTCTTTTATGTTAAATCCTTCTTGTTTCTGAAAGCCACTTTCACTGACATGGGCACATACTATTTTTATTACTTGTAATTTCCAGGGCTAGAACCTGCTAGGTTGAAAAGAGCTCAAGAATCTGCTGTCAGCCACTCCCTCTTCACGTGGCGCTGGTGTTTGGTTGCTAAGTTGTGTGTAAGTCTCTGCCATCTTGTGGACTGAACCCGCTGGGCTCCTGTCCATGGGATTCTCCAGGCAATAATACGAGGTGGGTCGCCGTTTCCTTCTCCTGGGGGTCTTTCTGACCCGGGGATCAAATCCTGTCTCCTGCACTGCTGGGCAGACTCTTTACTGCTGAGCCCCAGGGTGGCTCCCCATCCACCCACTTCATTTACAAACTAAAAACTGGAGCCACAGTGATTCCGTCTTCCCATTCTTTCTCCCTTCACTTCAGCTTCTTGTCCCCCCGCCCCCACCTGGCTCATCTTTCCCCTCTTCCTTCCTCCCATTCTAGAAACATGTCTAGAGTGACTTCTTGCTTTGTCCCAAGCACGGTCCCAGGTGCTGAAGATAGCAGCCATGTTCAAGTCAGACAGTCCCCTGTCCTCACAGGGCTTACATTCTGGTGGAAGACACGAACAAAAGCAGCAAATTAAGTGTTCATTTGCAGCAGTGACCAGTGTTGCCAGGGACGAGACAGCATGACATCAAATAGCAAGTGACAACCAATTCGGGCACATGATTCATCTGTATTAAACCTCTCACAAGGTTCATTCATTTTAATCTAGAAATGGCGCTGCTAGAAACGTATGCTACGGGAATAGAAATGTGCTTCAAATACGTATTGACTAGGGTAATAGTTACATGCTAGTTGGCAGAGCTGTGAATGCCCCTCTTGAACAATGGCATTAGGTTAAGTAAAATATGGCACAGCCATATGTGAGCAAGTGCTTGTTCAGAATCATGCCACAGAAGGACATTCATGATCTGGGGAAATGCTAACAGTATTAAGTGGAGAAAGAGAAAGGCTGAGGACTTCTCTCATGGTCCACTGGTTAAAACTTGCCTTCCAATGCAGGAGATGCAAGTTCAGTGCCTGGTCAGGGAGCCAAGATCCCACGGGACTCACAGCCAAAAGATCAAAACATAGAAAAAGAGCAATAGTGTAACCAATTCAAGAAAGATTTTAAAAAATGGTCTCCATCAAAAAATATTTTGAAAAAAAGAAGGCTATACCTGTTATAGAGAGTGAAGTAAGTCAGAAGGAGAAAAACCAATATTGTATATTAACGATATACATGGAATCTGGAAAGATGTACTGATGAGCCTATATGCAGGGCTGGAGTGCAGACACAAACAGACAGCACAGGCTTGTGGACACAGTGGGGGAGTGAGCGGGCGGGGCGAATTGAGAGACGAGCATTGAAATGCATATATTACCAGATATAAAGTAAAAGAGAACGCCAGTGGGAATGTGCTGTGTGACTCAGGGAGCTCACACCCGGGGCTCTGCGGCCACCTAGGTGGGCGGGATGGGGGGGAAGGGGGAGGGGGGCTCAAGAGAGAGGGGAGCCCCCTCTCTGTGGCTGACCCATGGTGATGTATGGCAGAAACCATCACAGTGCTGTAAAGCAGTTATTCTCCAATAGAGATAAACACACGTCTAAAGAAAGGAAGGCTATACAAGAGCACACCGAAGGGGATCCTGTTTCACATAGAAGACGAAGGGAAGGGGTGGTGCGGACGAACCAGGGTCAGGGGAGCCCACTGGCATCGCGGCCGGACTTGTCTGCGAGGAGTGGTCGCTCCTTCTAAGTTTTCAGGCGTCCGCATTTTCTTAAGTGAGTGTGTGTTCCCCACGCAATGCACCCGTTTGGTACTAATGCCTAACAGTGTGTGCTAACCACAGGTCTGTGTATCTCCGGTGCACAGGACGCACTCTCATTCAGTGGTGAACAAACAAGACATTCAAGACAGCTAAGCTGAAAGATTGGGAACTGAGCTCCAAACACCGAAGGGGATCCTGTTTCACATAGAAGACGAAGGGAAGGGGTGGTGCGGACGAACCAGGGTCAGGGGAGCCCACCGGCATCGCGGCCGGACTTGTCTGCGAGGAGTGGTCGCTCCTTCTAAGTTTTCAGGCGTCCGCATTTTCTTAAGTGAGTGTGTGTTCCCCACGCAATGCACCCGTTTGGTACTAATGCCTAACAGTGTGTGCTAACCACAGGTCTGTGTATCTCCGGTGCACAGGACGCACTCTCATTCAGTGGTGAACAAACAAGACATTCAAGACAGCTAAGCTGAAAGATTGGGAACTGAGCTCCAAGAGCCAGAAGAACCAAGTTATTAAAATGTGTATGTGTGTGTTAATAGTTTAATTCTAGTTAAAGGCTTGTGAAGTTTTTAAATATCATGTTAAAAAGGAAACTGCTTCCTTCCTTCTATAGGAAGTTTCCAAATGTCCCCTCATTATATTGTACCTATGCTGGGTAGATTATGAAAAAAACATTTAGTTGTTGAAAACATATAAATTCCAAAATTGGAAATGTGAGCTTCTCATAATAAGAATGATAATAATGGCTCATTACACTGAATAACCCTGATAAATGCAAATTCACTCTTCAGCTCTTTCACATTTATTATTTATTACTTTCTGCCAGATAAAAATTCCTTGTATCCTAATATTGCATTCACCCTTTACATCTTCAAATAAAGAAGTATATGAAGTTCAGTTAAAATTCCGTCTCCAAATATCTAATCAGCTGCAATCTTTTCATCAATAACCTTTCAGGGATTTCAGTGTCATTCATTAGGTGGTTAGAAATTTCTGAAATCTCCTTTGTATGCTAACTTCTTCAATTTAAAAATAAAGCCTATTAACCACAGCTGTCAAATAGAAGAAGGAGATGTGACCTGCTGTGTATGTAGCACAGGAGCTCGTGTAGCTGGCAAACCAGACCGCAGGCAGAAGCAGAGAGGGCTCACATGCAAGAGCCGCCGCAGGCTCTGTAAAGATACAGAGCAAAACACTCAGTAGTATACACTGAAATCAGGATTTTCTTACCCTGTGTAAACTAAAAGATTTTCATCTCACCTGAGTGAATTTTTTTTTTTTTTTTTTTTGCAGCTCTTCAATCAATCCTTGGGAGGAAATTAATTAAAAATGGTATCTTCTCATGTTGTATTTTTGCTTAACAAAATGAGCAATAGTCCTTGGCTGTTATCTGGCATTAAAGATCACTGCATTGCTCAGTCATATTGAACATTCATCCCATGTGGGAGTCTTTTGTACCACCCAAGTTCTCACTTTCTCCCTACCCATACCCTGTATCTCAATACTCACAAATTAATGTTGACTAGATAGTGAAGATTCCTTCTAAGAGGTCTGAAATACCAAACACCTCACACAAGGCTCAGTCTCATGAATTACCATCACAATCAAACAATTAGCTCAACACACCTTAGACGCATTCTGCGGTCCCACGTCCCTTTGCAAGTGTGTGCTAAACCCTTTCATTCTGCTGCTCTCAGTTCACAAACGTATGCAGCGCTATGCAGTGTTACCTATAGGCCCCATTTTCTGCTTAAATTCTAAAGAAAAAATTCAAAACAGATCTGAGTCATCAGATTACACTAATTGTCACGACAAAAAGGAAGTCCGGAGTAGCTTGGGTCTACTGGTAGACATTGGAGGTGTTCAAACTGATGATACTAAAACTAGATGGCTTATTAAAAAGCAGAGACCTCACTTTGCCAACAAAGGGACTCAGGTTCGATCCCTGGGTCAGGAAGATTTTCTCGGGTAGAAAATGGCAACCCACTCCAGTGTTCTTGCCTGGAGAATCCGATGGACAGAGGGCCTGGAGGGCTACACTCCATGGCATAGAAAAGAGTCGTACATGACTGAGTGACTTAGCATTCACACAACCTTTGCCTCGACCGCTTACATATTCATTTCAAAATGGCTCTAGGTACAGGCCTCGTCACGTGACGTGGCCGATGTGGCCAGGGTAAGGGTGCAGTAGGACATGGGCTGGGAGACAGACGTCAGAGAGGGCAGCCCACTTAGGGGCTGGGAAATGAACCTGCCCTTCCAGGCTCCATGCCCAAGGAGGGCAATTGTGTGTGTGTGTGTGTGTGTGTGTATGTGTGTGTGGTCTATGTATCTGTGTGTGTGTGTGTGTGTGTGTGTGTGTGAGAGAGAGTTGCTCAGTCATATTTGACTCTTTGTGACCACATGGACTGTGGCTGCCAGGCTCCTCTGTCTGTGGGATCCTCCAGGCAAGAAGATTAGAGTGAGTAGATATTCTCTTCTCCAGGGAATCTCTCTGCCCAGGGATGGAGCCCCTGTTTCCTGCATTGCAGGCAGGTTCTTTACCATCTGAGCCACCAGGGAAGGCGACGGGCAATCACAGTCTCTCTTAAATCTGAGAGGATAAGCTGTAAGTGTGCATGTGAGCCAGCTCTGCAGTGCTTTGCAAGGAGAAAGTGCTCTGAGGGTGGCCCTCAGAGCAGGCCTCCGGGTGGGGGCCGCATGCACACACTGCTTTCTCATTATTCTTTACGTGCTGTGGTCATCTCAGGTCTTCTCACTGCCAACCCTCATTCCTTCCAAACCCAAACGTCCTACCCGCTCTGAGTTTAAGATGGTATGTGTGTGATACATGCACCTTCATGCTAAATGTCTCCCCTTCCTCTCGTCAGCGGCCCCCAACGTTTTTGGTGCCAGGGTCTGGTTTCATGGAAGACAATTTTTCCATGGACCAATGTTGGGGGAGGGGTGTGATGATTCAAGCTTATTACATTCATGGTACTTAGTTTCTACTGTTATTACATCAGCTCCACCTCAGACCATCAGGCATGGTTGAAGACCCCTGCTTTACATCACTTGCAGGCAAATTTGACACATGATTCAAGGTCTAGCTGTTCTTCTATTAATCTCCTTTACATGATGCATATAGCTTCACCATTTGTTGGGCCTGGTTCTAAAGACTTAGGTGTGATAAGCCACATTTAATTCTCACAGCAAAGGCATGAAGAGAACCCTCATTATCGGTGTTTTACATGTGAGTTAACAGAAGCGTAAAGAGGCAATCAGCCAAGTGTGCGCTGTTGAACGGCACAGCTCTGGTAACCTGCTTCCAAAGCTTATTTACTTGCATTATCTATGGACTCCATATGACACTAAAATCAGAAAATTCTAGAATTGAAATTAGAATCTAATTTCTTTTGTCTTTCAAACTTTAAACATTTATTCTGTATTGGAGTCTCAAACAGTCTGACACAACTGAGCGACTTCACTTTCACTTTTCACTTTCATTCACGACTTAGCAGCAGCAGAGGTATAGCCGATTAACAATGTGGTAGTTTCAGGTGGACAACGAAGAGACTCAGCTATGCACACACATGTATCCATTCTCCCCCAAAGACAGGACACTGAAAGAGGAGCTCCCCAGGTCAGTAGGTGCCCAACATGCTACTGGAGATCAGTGGAGAAATAACTCCAGAAAGAATGAAGAGACGGAGCCAAAGCAAAAACAACGCCCAGTTGTGGATGTGACTCGTGACGGAAGTAAAGTCCGCTGCTGTAAAGAGCAATATTGCATAGGAACCTGGAATGTTGGATCCATGAATGAAGGTAAATTGGAAGTGGTCAAACAAGAGATGGCAAGAGTGAATACCAACATTTTAGGAATCAGTGAAGTAAAATGAACTGGAATGGGAAAATTTAATTCAGATAACCATTATATCCACTACTGTGGGCAATTCCTTAGAAGAAATGGAGTAGCCTTCATAGTCAATAAAAGAGTCCAGGAATGCAGTTCTTGGTTGCAGTCTCACAAATGACAGAATGATCTCTGTTCGTTTCCAAGGCAAACCATTCAATATCACAGTAATCCAAATCTATGCCCCAACCACTAATGCCAAAGAAGCTGAATGGTTCTATGAAGACTTACAAGGCCTTCTAGAACTAACACCAAAAAAAGATATCCTTTTCATCCTAGGGAACTGGAATGATAGTAGGAAGTCCAGAAACACCTGGAGTAATAGGCAATTTTGTCCTTCTAGTACAGAATGAAGCAGGGCAAAGATTATAGAGTTTTGCCAAGAAAATGCACTGGTCATAAAAAACACCCTCTTCCAACAAGAGATGACTCTACATGTAGACGTCACCAGATGGTCAACACTGAAATCAGATTGATTATTTTCTTTCCAGCCAAAGATGGAGAAGCTCTACAGTCAGCAAAAACAAGACTGGGATCTGACTGTGGCTCAGATCATGAACACCTTATTGCAAATTTCAGGCTTAAATTGAAGAAAGTAGAGAAAACCACCATACCATTCAAGTATGACCCACATCAAATCCCTTACAATTATATAGTGGAAGTGACAAATAGATTCAAGGGATTAGATCTGATAGACAGAATGCCTGAAGAGCTGTGAATGGAGGCTCCTAACATTGTACAAGAGGCAGTGATCAAAACCATTCCCAAGAAGAAGAAATGTGAAAAGGCAAAATAGTTGTCTGAGGAGGTCTTACAAATAGCTGAGAAAGAAGAGAAGCTAAAGGCAAAGAGGAAAGGAAAGATACACCCATCTGACTGCAGAGTTCCAAAGAATAGCAAAGAGAGATAAGAAAGCCTTCCTCAGTGACCAGTGCAAAGAAATAGAGGGAAACAATAGACTGGGAAAAACTAGAGATCTCTTCAAGAAAATTAGAGATACCCAGGGAACATTTCATGTAAGCATTTCATGGCAAATAGATGGGGAAACAATAGAAACAGTGAGAGACTTTATTTTCTTGGGCTCCAAAACCACTGCAGATGGTGACTGCAGCCATGAAATTAAAAGACACTTGCTCCTTGGAGAAAAGTTATGACCAAACTAGACAGCATATTAAAAAGCAGAGACATTACTTTGCCAACAAAAGTCTGTCTACTCAAAGTGATGGTTTTTCCAGTAGTCATATATGGATGTGAGAGTTGGACTATAAAGAAAGCTGAGCACTGAAGAATGGATGCTTTTGAACTATGGTGTTGAGAAGACTCTTGACCTTTTACAGCAAGGAAATCCAACCTGTCTATCCTAAAGGAAATCAGTCCTGAATATTCATTGGAAGGACTGATGCTGATGCTGAAGCTCCAATACTTTGGCTACCTGATGCGAAGAACTGACTTATTGGAAAAGACCCAGAAGCTGGGAAAGATTGAAGGTGGGAGGAGAAGGGGGGATGTCAGAGGATGAGATGGTTGGATGGCATCACCAACTTGATAGACATAAGTTTGAGCAAGCTCTCGGAGTTGGTGATGGACAGAGAGGCCTGGTTTGCTGCTGCCCATGAGATCCCAAAGAGTCTGACACGACTGAGCGCCTGAACTGACTGAACTGATTCTCCCTCAAAGCCCCTCCCTTCCAGGCTGTCAGTCACACTGAGCAGAGTTCCCTGTGCTGCACGGCAGCCCCTTGCTGTTTACACATTTTAAATACAGCAGGGTGCACATGTCCACCCCAGCTTCCCCGAGTGTCCCTTCCCTCGGCAACCATGTGTTTGTTCTCTGAGCCTGTGAGTCTGTTCCTGCTTTGTGGGTGCATGCACGCTCAGTTGCTTCAGTCATGTCTGACTCTTTGCGACCCAACGGGCCGCAGTCCCGGTGCCTCTATGTTCCTTTATGCCACTGTCACTGAAGATCTCTGGGCGAATATTTGAGAAAAGACAGTGAATGAGGTTTAGGTCAGAGTCTTGGAAAACACAGCAGAAGGAGGTACCCAAAAGAGAGGCAGAACCTTGGACTCCCTTCAATTTTGCAAAAGGTGGGCTCACTATGTTAAAACCTATCTTGTCTCTAAAAAGCTAATTAGACAATCTCTTTTATTCCCAGATGTCTTAGGTGAGATATTAGATCCTGAGGATTTTAACAGACGTTAGTGGGGAAAAGGATTCCCTGGTCAAGTAAGTTTGGGAAAAAACCCTGAGTTTGTTAACCACATTAACCAAGGGAAGCCGTGTATTTACTGCAATGCTTCTTGTGAACTGTAATAAGCCAGTAAGGAGCATGGAGCGCTTCAGGAGCAGGGGCGGCCTGCAGGCCATGCTTTCCATGGCACTCTTGTTTTCAAGGCAGATTTTTCTAGATTGCTTCAGGGAATTAGATAATTTAGCTAATACAAGTGTGTTTTACATTTTAAAAAGTTACACTTTGATCTTTATAGTTAATGGGGTACCACCCAAGAGTTTAATGTGGAGAATCATGATAGGGCTTCCCTGGTGGCTCAGTGGTAAAGAATCCGCCTGTCAATGAAGGAGACTCCAGTTTGATCCCTTGGTTGGGAAGATCCCACTTGCTTCGGAGCAACTAAGCCAGTGAACCACAACTATTGAGCCCATGCTCTACGGTTTCCCTGGTGTCTCAGACATTAAAGAATCCGCCTGCAATGTGGGAGACCTGGGTTTGATCCCTGGGTTGGGAAGATCCCTGGAGGAGGGCATGGCAACCCACTCTGGTATTCTTGCCTGGAGAATCCCATGGACAGAGCAGTCTGATGGCCTACAGTCCATGGATCCCAAAGAGACGCACAAGACTGAGCAACTAAGCACAGCACAACACTAGAGCCCAGGAGCTGCAACTGCTGCAGCCCGTGCTCCCTAAAGCCCATGCTCCCTAAAGCCCGTGCTCCCTAAAGCTCATGCTCCCTAAAGCCCGTGCTCCCTAAAGTCCGTGCTCCCTAAAGTCTGTGCTCCCTAAAGTCTGTGCTTCCTAAAGCCCGTGCTCCCTAAAGTCTGTGCTTCCTAAAGCCCGTGCTCCCTAAAGTCTGTGCTTCCTAAAGTCCGTGCTCCCTAAAGCCCATGCTCGGCAACAAAAGAAGCCGCTGCGTTGAGAAGCCCACACACCACCATCAGAGAGCAGCCCCTGCTGTCTTAGCAAGAGTAAATTCCGAGTGCATCTACAAAGACCAGCTACAGCCAAAAATGTATAATAAATAAAATCAAACAAGCAGGGCTTCCCCAGTAGCTAAAGCGATAGAGTCCTCCTGCAATGCAGGAGACATAGGAGACGTGGGGTTGATCCCTGGATTAGGAAGATCCCTGGAGAAGGAAATGGCCACCCTCTTCAATATTCTTGCCTGGGCAATGCTTGGACAGAGGAGCCTGGTGGGCTACAGTCCATAGGGTCACAAAGAGGCATGGCAGGACACATTCAAGAAGGAATCATGACGAGCAGAGAAATGAGGAAGTGAGGTGGCGCTACCAGGACAGGAGCCCAGGGTGGAAAGGGCAGGTCCTCTGCGGTCCTATCAGCCCGCCGTGCGCCTGGCTGGCACTCCTCACGCGTGCTGTGATCTGACCAAGGCTCTCAGCTTCTGAGCCTACAGGGACTCAGCGGTAAAGGTAGAGGAATAGCCACCACCTTTATCACTTGGTTCTTTGAGGGATAGAGGAAATAGAGCATGCACCTTGCCTAGCCTAGCACCCAGTACCGCAATGACGCACTCTCCTCCCCGAGCGTGAAACAGGCGGACATGCAAGTCCCAGCTGCCAGGACTGCTTCTCTGAGCTTTGCTTAACCTCAGTTGCTGTTTAGTCACTGAGTCCTGTCGGACTCTCTGCAATCGCGCAGGTTGTAGCTGCCCAACTACAGGGCAAGGATACTGGAGTGGGTTGCCATCTCCTCCTCCAGCTGAACCGCAGTGCTCGCATCTATAAAGTGGGGATGAAATATTCTCATAGAGAGTTACTGAGAAGACTGTAGATCAGTGTGTGCAGTAGCTTCTGGAAGAGGTTCATCAATGCTAGACCTTCCCGGTGTTTGACATACGCTAGACCTTCGGTGAATATTTATCAGACTTAATTGAATCACTCTGTTGTCATTAAGGCTCACCCTCCCCCTCTGCCCTGCCAAAGGCTTTAATATTTTGGTCAATTGGACTTTAATGGTCAATTGAGTTTATGAGATAATCACTTAAAATCCTTAGCGTTACAACCCAAACACCCAAGGATAGAAGTGATTTAACCTACCAGCCACTTTTGTAAGCTTTGCTTAGAATCTGAAGTGCTGGTTATCAGAGCATATCTCTGCTCCCATTCCCCAATGCTCTGAGATACTCAAGCTCGCTGAACCCAACCATCGTCCTTTTTCTCTTTTTTGCACATTTCCATTACCGTTACATTGTAATGGAAATATGAAGATCACATTTAAAGATGAAAAAGTCCTGCTTTTTATTTGTCTTAGTCTCCCATGTGATTAATTGTTCCCTCTGTGTAGCAATAATTTTTTTCCAGTCCTATAGTTATGTAAACCAGAGCTGCCTTTGAACAGGCGGGGTTCATTTTATTTCCATTCATTTCCATTTAAATGACTAGGGGACAGGAAAACTATATCACCAACTAGTTGTCAGTGGTGGTGAGATTGCTGTGGGGTGTTGCATCTCAAAAATGACCAGGAGCTAGGGGAGGAGTGACAGCTACATCCCACAATGAGCAAGAGCAGAGGCTTACGGCCTCCTCCTCACCTGCCTGATGCAGTTCACAGGCTCTCGGCAGCCGCAGGGCAGCCTCACAGGCCACGTTGGGGGTGGGAGAGGACGTTCCCTTTGGTTGTCAGGGTAAGTGGGGGCGAGCAGGACTGATTTGGAATACAGGGTCCAAGGAACCCAGACTTTTCTCCCCAAAGAACAAAGGACGCTCCTATATTCTGAGTGTTTCTGAAATGTTCCCGTGGGTGTCCATGAAGGTGGCAAACTTATTCATAATCTTATACAAGCCTAGAATCTAACACCCCTCACAGACAAATCTAAAATATTTCTTCACAGTTCTGACCACTCACTTTTCCAGAGCACGATATCTGTATAGACTGACGTAAACCTTTCCTGCGGTTCCTAACGTTACTGAGTCAGTCATTCACCATCTTTTGGAAAACCTCAGTATTTTCCAGATGCAGCAACCAGCACAATAAACCTTCACTGGTTGTGTAAGTATGTCTAAATAGATAATTCTAATTCCAAGTGTAAATATTTGACAATTATATTTTGTCTTCTAGTATGGTCAGGACTAAATGTTCCTATATTAAAATATGTGCCATATTCTTATTGCTATAAAGCACAGTAGTGTTCTCTTATTTCTCATATTATATTATGATATTACATCTTAAAATTATATGGTACAAAGCTCATGTTACCTATGAACTTTACTCATAAGAGTAAAAGCTATAGTATGAAATATTTGCTATAAAAATGACATTGCTCTGGGTAGTGTTAAGAACCACTGGTGTAATAAAAGCTTATGATAATGAATAGTATCAGCACAAATATTACATGCATTCTCATGTATCTTACTAACAATTCTTGACACACATGAACTGCAGTTTAAACAGGATGCTTGTGAATTCCTCTTGACTGGAAGAAGACCTGTTTTCAAGATTATACCATAAGTAAAAGTGAAAGTCACCCAATCGTGTCTGACTCTTTGCGACTCCGTGAATATTCCATGGAATTCTCTAGGCCAGAATATTGGAGTGCGTAGCCTTTCCCTTCTCCAGGGGATTTTCCCAACCCAGGGATCGAACCCAGGTCTCCCACGTTGCAGGCGGATTCTTTACCAGCTGAGCCACCAGGGAAGCCCATATACCCCATAAATTAGGGAGGTACCAACTTCACACAGGTTCATTAAGCATCTATGAAGGGCAAGGCACTATTCTGAATAATAAGCAGATCACGTCTTCCTCACTTCCAGGCCTTAACTGTGGTCAAACTAGTCTTGAAGATCTCATCAAAAACCAGATGAATGAGATGAAGGTTATTTGATTTTATTTTCCAAGTTTGGACATTCATTCTATCCTCATTGCAACAAGATTTTCGCATTAAAACATTTTCATTTTGCAAATATTTATCTACAAATAGCTGTCCTTTTCCTCCCTTTTCTAGGAGAGCTCTGGGTATGTACTTGACTCCATAATAAAGATTTTGATTTGTAGAGGCATCCAGGATGTAAAACATCACCAGACTGCAAACTCAAAGTGCTATGAAAGTTTTAAGACACTGGAGATCATTTCCTAAATTATTGACAGCTGTATTGTCTGAAAGACTTACCAGTGAAAGGTGCATATTTAAGGCGAAAGACGGCTGATGTGGAATCTCTCAGGCTCTGACTTGTCGTCGGCATGCAACTTCATCTCCATAGACCACCTTTGAAATCAACAAGAATTCTGCTGATTTCTGGAGATAGGAGCATGCCTGCAAGAGTAGCGTGTGCGCCACGGGCACCCCGTCTCTCCCAGAAGGACTCCATGCCACAGGTCTGACTACAAAGTCAGGCACCTACTCTTCCCTTTCTAACATGTAACTGATGAGACGTGTTCTTTTTCAAAGGGAACGACAAAACTGTACAAATTCAGGCTTCAGACCCATGGGTCTTCTCTCAAATCACCACAAACACCCAACACTTATGCACGTATAAGCAGGACATTGATGTAGCTAACAAGCTGAAATAAAGATGGACTCTTGTCACCGTTGCAGCGGTTCATTTTAAGTGTCGACTTGACTGCCCTTAGGGATGGATGCCCAGACAGCTGGAAAACATTCTTTTTGGGTGAGTCTGTGCGTGGGTGCCTGGAAATGATTGGCATTTGATCTGGTAGATGGCGTGAAGAGCCACCCTCACCAATCCAGCAGGCCCTCAAGTGGAACAAGAAGGTGAGGGGAGGGCAGTTCTGTCCCTCATCTTGAGCTGGAAGGTCACGGACACGCCGAGACGTGGCAGCACTTGCTCTCAGACCTTCAGACCCCGAGACTTAAGCCAGCAGCCTGCTGCCTCTCAGGACTTTGGCCTCGGACTGAAGCATGCCACCGGCTTGCCTGGTTCTCCAGCTCGCAGACGGCAGATTGTGGAGCGTCTCAGCTGTCATAGTGGCACAGATGGTAAAGAATCTGCCTGCGATGCAGGAGACCCAGGTTCCATGCTTCCGTTGGGAAGACATCCTGGAGAAGGAAATGGTAACCCACTCCAGTATTCTTGCCCGGAGAATCTCATGGACAGGGGAGTCTGGTGGGCTCATGGGGTTGAGTTCATGGGGTTGAAAAGTGTTGGACATGACTGAGTGACTAACACTGTTCACTTTCAGCCGGCGTTAAGTGCACGAAGCACCTGCCAATCATAAATCTCTTACGTCTGCATTCACTCCGTATCTGTTACTATATATTGCTGTTGTTCAGTCGCTAAATCATGTCCAACTCTTTGGGCCCCAGTGAACTGTAGAACACCAGGTTCCTCTGACTGTATCCCTGAGTTTGCTCAAAGTCATGCCCACTGAGTCGGGGATGCTATCTAACCGTATTATCCTCTGCCGCCCCCTTCTCCTGCCCTCAGTCTTTCCCAGGATCAGGGTCTTTTCCAATGAGTCCGCTCTTCGCATCAGGTGGCCAAGGTATTGGGGCTCTCAAGAGTTTATATATCTATGTCTACTTCTATATCCCATTGGTTCTGGTTCCCTAGAGAACCCTGACTTATAGCCCTACTTTGCAAAGGTAAACCTGACTTTTGATGGGACACTTTGAAAGGTGAGATGCTGAAACACACAGAAAGCCGCTTTCTGACTTCTTACCTGCAGCGTCCACTGTGTCAGCCGCGCCACTGTAAACTCACGCCCTGTTCTGTCGGTTGCAGTGTTTACAGCTCTGGATTTTTATCCGAAAGATTTGTCTATCGTAGTTGTACATCCCCACCCAGAAATACGAGGTCTCTGACAATAGGGATTTTGTCTGTCGCATTAATGTATATGTCTCCCATGTCTACTCACAATGCTTGATACAGAACAATAAGCGTTTGGTGAATAAATGACCAAATGTTGCCGCCTCTTACAGGTCAGTAATTTCAAGCTGAAGGGCAACTACAGAGTAAGAGGGGGATACGCAGATAAACAGAAGAATCTGTGGGCTGTTACATACTGTGAGTCCATCTTCTGAGATGGTAGCCCTAGGTTATTCTGTGTCTGATGGAAGTTTACAGCTTTTGGAACTTGCTAGGCTTTCTGAAGTCCTCACAATACTTGGGAGACTGATTGAAATCAGTGTGCCTTGCACCTGCGGTGATTTTTAATAGCAACAGAATATAAAGCCCTTTCCCCTTCATCCTCCCCTAATGACTCTTTGGTTCCACGGACAGGACTTGGCAGAAGTGAACCACACCAGGATTGAGCATCTCTTGGACTGACCATAGGGCCTGGATTGTTTCAGAGGCCTCCTGGTTGAGGGCATGAAGGAAGTCATGCAAGGTCAGAGAAGGTCCCTGAGACAGTGAGAATGTCCCCGTTTCCCCCCATGCCTGTCCTGAAAGCGGGGTTTCATGTTCTGGATGCAGAGAGTTGCAGATGGAGCAGTTCTCACTGTATGTGCATTCAGATGGGGAAATCGCTTTGGTCTGGAAAGCTATCCTTTGAATGTTTTTGTTTTTATTCAAATCTGCTTTAGAAATGCCCCTTGCTATGCCTTCACCTGACGCAATGTGGATTAGTCTGCCTAATATGGGACTTAGAAATGTTTAAGCTTCTCCACAGTACTGGTTGAGGATGGCCAGCTAACATTTTATTGGCTTGGCTTAATTTATACTTAGAGCTAAGACAGTTTATGATTTCAATTCATAAAATGACTCTGTTTCAGGATACAAATAATAAGAGCAGAGTGGTTTATCCAGAGAGGTGAGTATTTTATTACACATGATGAAGTTCCACTATTATTTATGGTATAAAAATTAAAAGAAGAATCTTTGGAGGAGGAAAAGACCTCATTTTATAAAAATATTTTATTAGAAAGGAATATTATATTTAAACTCTGAACTAGATGTTCTTGTGGTATAAAGTGAAGGATAGTCAAACATCACAATTTTGTACTAATTGCGATCCAGGTAAATTGCAAAACTATTTCAATGAAATGCAATTTCCATGCTGTCAAGTCCTTTAATAAATAGATAAGATGCTCCTTGGGAAAATGCTTTTACACGGAATAGCTAATTTTCTTTGAATAGAAGACACAAGTCAATGTCATTCTAGCTAAAAAACACTATTATGAACTACAAATTAGTGAATTGCAAGTAAATCAGATTTTAGTGTGTATTTAAAGTTTTTAATATCTTTAAGGATTTTGGGGGAAAAATTCAATATTTAGCATATGACTCCTTCAAACTATTGGTGCTTGAAACCAAATTCTTCAAATTTGACTTTCCTGCTAGTAAATTCTAATTTAGAGTTTGGTTCATTCTGTGACTGCAATCAACATATTTTATATTTTCAGTGTCCTGATACATGTTAAATTTTCCCTTTAAATACATACAACTAAGCATCGTGTATCAAGACTGCCCAAATGTTTAATGTTATCTGCACTAGTAAGGTAAATTTATCTAATCCAGGCCCCTGTGTGCAAAATAAAGCATTAAAAAGTGAACCATTAAATGAACTATCCCAGGAATCTTTCCTTTAATTCACCTATTAATTGTACATGGAAAAGATCTCTCCCTTATAACTCTCAATGCATCATCTCAGAAATTTCTCTGCTGCTTGAACTCCCTAAAGGGAGGCTGAATAACCAAGCTTCTCTTCCTGATGAATCCATTGGAAATATGATGCTGTATAAACCCCCAGCAAACAGCTATAAATCTAGCTAACATTCACTGTGTCTGTGAAGATGGAATGATTCTCCCCAGACAAGCTTTGGAAAATAATGTATTGATTTCTGATGGCCATTTATTGTTCTCTGCAATCAACTGTGTTTATACTGTGCCTTAAATTACAGCCTTCCTCTTCCATTCTTAGTCTTTGGAACGTGAAATCAGAGAGCCAGAAAGCTTCAAAGAGGTCACCTCAAAACTCCATGAAATGGAGATGAATTTTTTGACTCATAAAATTTCTACTCACTCTGGTCTTATTTTAGTAGTCATAGCAAATGACACAGCATTATCTAACCTTGGGCTTTCACCCAAAGTACCGCTAACCCATTTAAAGCAAAGAGCAATTGCAAAGTCCCTAAACTCAGGTCTCCACTCCCCCCAAAATACTGAATCCCGATGCGGCCCAAGCATGCGCTCAGAGGTTTCGACACCGTATGCGTCTTGTAAATGTGTTTGCCCACTTCCTCAGTTGTGTCTGATTCTTTGTGACCCCATGACCTGTAGCCCACCAGGCTCTTCTGCTCATGGGATTCTCCAGCCAAGAATACTGTAGCGGCTGCCATTTCCTTCTCCAGGGGATCTTCCGACCCAGGGGTCGAACCTGTGTCTCTTATGTTTCCTGCACTGGCAGGCGGGTGCTTTACCACCAGTGCCACTTGGGAAGCCATGTGAATTTGATTTGAGTCTTCATCCAAAAAAAAAAAAGAGTAAACTAGGGACTTCCCTGGTGGTCAAGTAGTTAAGAATCTGTCTTGTGATATAGCAGCCACCAGTTCAATCCTTGGTTGGGAATTAAGATCCCTCAAGCTTCAGAGCAACTAAGCCTCTGTACTGCAGTTACTGAGCCCCACGAGCAGGAATGAATAAGCCAAATGAATATGTAAATATTCTTTAAAGGAGTAAAATATTAATAATAAGCTCTACAAGTTTTCTTTGTTATGACAAGGATCAGCAGGAATTATTCTAACTTCCTTATCCATCAATGGGCATGAGCATTCAAAACCTGGAAATCATTGTCCTCTGCCACCTGAGATCATACAACGAGAACGTCTTCTCCCAGACACAGTTCGGGATCGTTTCCTTCCTTGCTCTCTTAGACTAGATTCCATAAAGCAGAGCCCAATCTGGGGATTCAGGCACATGTTTACTGAGAAAAATATTGAAACATACATTCCTATCCACTAGACTTAAAGTTGGAATAATGTAGATTGAGGGCTTCTGGGCATCCCTCTTGCCATTAGTAGAACCTGAGCATGAAATTAACACAGAAGAAGGTGGAGAGACCTGCACCCTGACATTGTTGACTCCCAGAAACCGGATTTAATGTGGGAAGCTTTCATTATGTGGTGGTTCAGTTGCTAAGTCGTGTCCAACACTTTGAGAGTCAGTGGACTGTAGCCGGCCAGACTCCTCTGTCCATGGGATTCTCCAAGCAAGAATACCAGAGTGGGTAGCTATTCCCTTCTTCAGTGCATCTTCCCAACTCAGTGATTGAACGCTGTCTCCTGCATTGCAGGCAGATTCTTTACTGACTAAGCTACAAGAGAAGCCCCCAAACCTGCTAACCATAAGGGGCTCATCCAGGATTTAAACCCAGGACCTTTCATACCAGAGCAAGAATCATATCACTAGAACAACAAGCCACCACTAGTTGAAAGCTATTGGGCTTCCCTGGTAGCTCAGCTGGTAAAAAATCTGCCTACAATGCAGGAGACCCTGGCTCAATTCCTGGGTCGGGAAGATCTGCTGGAGAAGAGATGGGCTGCCCACTCCAGGATTCTGGTGTGGAGAATCCCATGGACTGTAATTTCATTATACATACTTAAAACTGATTTTCTCTTTTTTGCATAAGTTAATTAGCATAAGAATTTCTATTATTGAGAATCAAACGTTTTCACTTATGGAAACATCAGACTAACTCCTTGAGAATACCAGGCTCAAGAATATTGAAGTCATTGAAATTTCTGTGAACTTAGGCTCACTTGCCCTCCAGAAAATTCTACCTTCTGTCCTCCAGGTCTTTTGCTGTAACGTGGCTAAAGATATATCCCTGATTATAGACTGCTGGTTATATATTCTGGTTCATGCATATAAATATTTTAGGAAAAAGTAAAGCTTTAAAAAATGCGCTGATGAGAACCATATGAACAGAAGAGAAGGTGCTGAAAGCAGGATAGACGATCAACAGAAGGGAAGGAAGCGGTTGCCTCTTTGCGGCACACAGCTTTCTTGGTGAGTTGTTTCAAACCTGGCGCGCATCCTGCAGTTCACCACAGCTCCTACTCGTCATTATCTTCCGTATCAACCATTTCAATTCAGACCAGACATGTACCCTGCATGGATTTGCTTGATATCCCTGATTTTAACATTTTTGTTGCCTATAAGTAAAACTGGAAGTGAAAGCTTCTTGATGAGATCTTTTATATCCATAGCTGTTTACAACCTAAAACAAAAGTGCTGGTTTCAAGCTGCAGCTTTACCAGGCACAAAGGAAATATTAGCAGTCTACTCACTCTCATAGAATGTATGTATTTGGGGAAAAGAAAATTCAGACAAATTAAAGCACCGTATCAGTAATCCACAGCGAACTGAGGCAGAGATAAAACTGGGTGTAAGACTGCTCGCTTGCAAGTGGTGTCCAACTCTGCAACCCCGCGGACTCACAGCCCACCAGAGTCCTCTGCCCCCGGGATTCCCAGGCACGCATACTGGAGCAGGTTGCTGTGGGGAGAGAGCGGTTTAGCCAAGACGGTGCGTTCAGGCTCTCTCACCCCATGTTCTGAAAAGAAGGACTAGGCCACAGCTGAGATCACTCACAGCAGTGCGCATGTGCTCACGAGGTCCCTGCCTGGCCCGGGGCTACTTTCTGCAGAACTAAGACCCGAGCGCCACCTAAAAGGCAGGGCCTCCCCGCTGCGCCCGGGGCCCTGGGTCAGCCGGCGGGGAGAGGGGAGGGCAGGACGCAGCGCGGCTGCTGCTGTGGCTGCCGCCCGGGCCGGGAGGGGAGACGAGCGCGGCCCCGGCGGCCCCGCCAGCCCCGAGCGCCGTGCGCGTCCCGGGGTCAGGGACAGCGCGGCCAGCGCGGCCGGCAGACGGCTGCCACTTCCTCCTCCAGGCGATCGTCCCCATCCAGGGTTCAGAACTGCGTCTCCTGTGTCTCCTGCACTGGCGTGCCACTCGGGAAGCCCGGCCTTGCTTGTATGTTATCATCTCTGTATCTTTTACGCAAATCTTTCAGGTCAAGTGATATTCTGTCGCCTAGTTTATCCTTGCGTGGACTTCATCTCCAAAAAAGTTCAGTCCTTTGGCCTAGAATCTCCACACCTAAGAACATATCCCAGGTAATATTAGTGATAATAGTGATATTCACAAACATTTAAGTATAAGAACACTCCTTTCAGGATTGCTTAAGATCCTTTTAAAAAATAATGCCTAGCAATAGGGAATTAAAAAAAAAAAGTATGACTAATTCTATGTAATGGACAGTCATGCAGCCACAAGAAATCATATTTATAAAAAAATTGTAATGACTTGAGATGGAGTGAGAGCTCCACATATAGTCTGCTTGCTGTCTGTATGTTTAACTACCCAAAGCCACACTGAAGGAGAAACAGCCAAATAGTCCAAAAGGCTGATAAGGAGATAAACACAGAGTCCATGCTTGGAGAGGCTGTTGTTATCTTCTCAGAGGCCAGAGGATGGACAGATGTTAGATGAATAGGAGACACAGTTCTGTAGAAGCGGGATTCCTGGGGACTGTGTGTCCTAGAAATGGGAGGGAGAAGGGAGAATACTCCATTGCAGGATGCAGGTGGAGGAGTCACGACTGCGTTACTACCGTTAGTCATCAGTTGAAGAGCCGCCATCCGCAGCCTCGAAGGCTCTTAAACTTCCAGGGGAGAGGGCCAGGGGATGGGCTGATCGGGAGGGGTGAGAAGGGGGTGCTTGCTCTCTCGGACAAGGCAGAACTTGGTAGAGCTAGCAGGAAGTATCCACAGTTATGATGGCAGTGGATGAATCACATAGTAAAACCTCTTTTAAAAACTGCAGTGTGTGGCCATTCTGAGATGTGTCCCTTCCCTCAGTGACGTTTCACAAGCATCTGTTATCTGTCAGGCACCCTGCTCGCTGCTGGCTGTGCACCATGGAACATGACAGGGTTCTGCCCTCAGGAGGCTGTGCGTGTTCACAAAGGAGCACTCGGGTCAGAGGAGGCAGGACACACCAGGAGAGCATGATGGTATTACACTGGGGCTGTGCTTTTCCAGATGGAAACATAATGCCATTAATATGGATGGTTTCATGGAGAATTTTGAGTTTTACTGGTCTAGCATGTAAGTTAGTCTTCAAGTAATGCCTGGAGAGGGGGGTGATAGATGGTTTCTGGTTTGATTTATTTTTAAAAATTATGTCGAAACTTGGGGAAAGGATTCTCTCATCAAGTGTCTGAGTGTGCAGTAATCAGTGATGATATTGATATCTGGTATGTTGAAGTCAGTTTTGAAATGTATTACTAATAATTAGTAACTGATATAGAGCACCAACAGGCTTCTCTGGTGGCTCAGATGGTGAAGAATCTGTTTGCAACGCAGGGGACAAGGGTTCAGTCGCTGAGTTGGGCAGATGCCCTGGAGAAAGGAATGGCTACTCACTCTAGTATTCTTGCCTGGAAATTCCAAGGACGGAGGAGCCTGGCAAGCTATAGTCCATGGGGTTGCATAGAGAGTGACTAACACTTTCACTTTTCACATAGAGTACCAGAGGTTTTAAAAATCATTTTAAAAATGTAGTAAATCATATTCAAGTAAAATAATGCCTTGCATCATGACACCTAGGAGAGGATTGGACTTACAACCAGAGAGTTGGAAACTGTCATGAAACTTATAGACTGGTTGTACACACTAAGAATATTTCTTATGTAATTTTTATTAACTTAGAGTGAGGCACAGAACTCAGCCCTTGGAAAACGTGATGGGTGAAACCGCAGTGGCCTGACGCGCAGGAGTCTGGGAACGTGTAATTGACCCTTAAGTGCTAACCTCTGCATCTTCCTCTTTCTTCCATAAGTAAGGGTCTTATTCCCGAGGGGAAAAGAGTAGAGCTGAGTAACTTCTGAGAACACAGACTTTTGCTTTTTTAAAAATTAAAGTCAAGTTGACTTACAGTATCGTGTTAGTTTTAGGAGGAGAACACCGTTTTAATAAGGCAGGAACCCAGCCTCGCAGGCGTTATAGGCGCTGGGTGCAGCGCATGCTCAGTCGTGTCCAGCTCTCGGCAAACCGCGTGGACTGCAGCCCGCCAGGCTCCTCTGTCCATGGGGTTTCCCAGGCAAGAACGCTCGAGTGGAGACGGAACCTGCGCCTCTGGCATCTCCTGCGTTGGCGGGACGATTCTTTACCAGTTGCACCACCTGAGAAGCCCTGCGTTTGGAGGAGACACAAAAGCTGGAGCTGTTTTCTTTCCTGCCAGTTTCATTCCAAAAGCAAGCAGAGAGAATGCCTTTTCTTCCCAATAGGCAAAGGGGGAGCTTACAGAAACACTGATGAGGACTCCGTGTGCCCATGTGGACCTTAGGGAGTTGTATAACTATATCAGTTTTTCTCTTTTTTTTTTAAGTTAGAAGAACCCAGTGAAGCCTCCCATTACCTCCTACACATGGACGCCTACTACAACCCCTGAGATGTCCCCAGTGACAAGGGACTGGTGTTAATATGCCTAGGTTTATGACTTAGAAAATGAGAGCTATTTTACTTGACTACTCCCTTAGGGTTTCCAAAAATACTATCTTCTTTATATGCATACTTGAAATCACAGTCCATTGTTCTCAAGGACATTCCTGTCTAGGATCACATAAAATTTGTGGGGTCCGGTGCCCATGAAAACATGGGGTCTGTTGTACAAAAGTTATGAAGAGTTTCACAGCAGTGACGGCACAGTAAAGCATCAAGCCCGGGGCTCTGCTTAGTGTGACCAGTGAGACCTTCCATATCACAAAGACAAAGCATGCTACCATCTTCATGGCAGAGCCTCCCAGAAAGAACAGCTCTTTGCAAGAAAGAATGAGCTATGAGTATTGCTACTCCAGCTTTCTTTTGATTTTAATTTGCATGAAATATCTTTTCCCAGCTCCAAAGTGAAATCAGAAAGAGAAAAACAAATATCATGTATTAACACATATATACGGAATCTAGAGAAGTGGTACTGATGAACCAGTTTGCAGGGGAGGGATAGAGAAGAAGCAGAGAATGGATCCGTGCAGACAGCAGGGGAAGGACGGGATGGGACGGTCTGGGAGAGGAGCGTTGACAGGTATACGCGACACGTGTGAACTAGAGGCTCGTGGGAAGCTGCTTGTAGCACAGGGGGCTCAGCCCAGTGTTCTGTGACGACTAGAGAGGTGGTGGGGGGAGGGCAGGAGGCTCAAGAGGGAGGGGCTGTGTGTAAAGTTTTGACTTCTGCACGTTGTTGTATGGCAAAAACCAACACAACATTGTAAAGCAATTATCCTCCAATTTAAACAATTAATTGATTTTTAGAAAAAAAAAGAATCAGTGAGGGTCTAGAGTGGCTGACTAATTTCATTAGGATTGAAAATATACTAGGGCCAATATGTTGAACCACATAAAATTCCCAACATTTCCCTATAAACACTGTGATTTCATATGGTTAAAACCTAATTCAGAGTAGCTGTCATAGTAGCACATTTTCCTTAGGATTATAACCTTTGGAGTTGGCAACACTGAAAGGAAAGGAGATGATGCGAACAGTTGCCACACACAGGTTCTTGCTGTGTTTCGTATTTGCGGTACGATAACTAGTATCTCCATATGTACACGTGTTCATAGGAATAACACCTCTGCGTCGTGGACACCTAGAAAATTTTACAAAATTAATTTTAAAATGAACACGATTATATGCTATCATTGTAAACTTTGGGGTTTTCTTTTCTGTTTAAACAACTCACTTTCATTTATTTGTTATTTATTTATCTATTTACCAGCTGCTTGGATCTCCATTATTTATTTATTTATTTATTTATATGTTTACTGGCTGCTTGGATCTCCGTTGCGGCATGTGGCTTCTCTTGTTGCTCGGGGTCCCTGAGCCTCCAGGCTCTCAAGCTGAGGCTCACAGGCCTAGCTGCCCCTTGCCACATGGGATCAGAGCTCTGCCACCAGGGGCTGAACCCCCGTCCCCTGCATCGGAAGGTTGGTTCTCAATGACCGCACCACCTGGAAAGGCCCCCAAGATTTTGGCTTTCATTCCAGTTTTCTGTTATGCGTTTGGATGGACTGATGGACAGATAGGTAGATACATGAACTCACGCATAAATGCAAACGTGGATACGTGGGTGTATGTTCAGCTGCTCAGTCATGTCCAACTATTTGTGGCCACATGTAGCCCACCAGGCTCCTCTTGCTCATGGAAGTTTTCCGGGAAGAACACTGGAGTGGGTTGCCATTTTCCTCCTCCAGGGGATCTTCTCAACCCAGGGATCAAGTCAGCGTGTCTTGTGTCTCCTGCATTGGCTAAGCCACTTCTGTTGTGCCTGACCCTCTGTGACCCCATGGAATGTAGCCCTGCAGGCTCCTCTGTTCCTGGGATTCGAAAGGCAAGGATACTGGAATGGGCGCCATGCGTTCCTCTCAGGCAGATTCTATTCTTCTTACAATATTGGATTATGCCAAGTGTCTGTTTTTGTTTTCTACTATTTCCCCCCAATTGCAATATCATGAGTGGTCTATGTTCACAGTCCCCAAAAGAAGATTTTGAATTGTGTAATACTCTATCCCTTAGAACTGCCATGATTTATTTAATCATTTCCCTATGTGGACATCACTTTTAAATTTTTTAAATTTTTATAAGGAATAAACCTGGAAATGGACATTCTTCGATTTAAATCTTTTTCCACATGATGGGTTACTTCTCTAGGCTAAATTCCTAGATGTCAAATTCTTGCTTCAAAAAGTTGAGCTTTTAAAGCTGTTGACCTTGCCTTCTAGAAAGGTTGGATTTCCAGGCCTGCCTCAGGACAGTACCCTTCTTCACTGCCCCACTCAGTTATCAGCTTTAGGGAAGCACTGACGAGTGCTCGTAGATTTCCTCTTTCCAAACACCGAAGCAGAACGGGAAGGCGCACGAAGGCAACACAGAGGACCTCTCCCCTGTTCTCACTCCTGCCCGCCTCACATACACACACTCGCCTCTCCCGGCACAAGGCCCCCAGCCCAGACAGCTGCTCTCTGTTCAGATGCACACGCCCAGACGTCTTCTGAGCAGTCGGAGCCACACACGTGCCCAAGGACACAGGCTGCTCATGGCTGTGGCCTCACAACTCACGCTGCACTGCCGTGTGATTTATTTTCCGGGAAAGAATTGAAAATGTTTTGAGAATTTTTTTATCAGTAAAAATTGGTTATGTCATTCTTTTGCTATGGCTTAACAGCACTCCGTAATGAATCATGGGTAATGTCTCCATGGCCTTACTGACTTTTCGATATCATGATACATATTTATTTGTGCATCTCTTGGCTGTTTACCTGAGACCTCACAAGAAGCCATGCTCCCTGAGCTCAGGGTCACTGTGTGTCTCTTCCAGCCTGAATTTCCATAAGCCACATTATTTTGGTTGTGCTCAAATAACACAGGAATGGAGGAAGACAGGCATTTAGATTTTTCTCCACTGCTAAAAGGGACACATTTGAACATGTATCTCCAAGTACATAAATGAGAATTGCTGTTGTTTTTTTTTCTCTCTCTCCTTTTTGGCCCTGATCCTCAGCTTGCAGGATCTTAGTTCCTCAACCAGGAATCAGACCTGTGCCCCCTGCAAGGAAAGTGTGCAGTCTTCACCACTGGACCACCAGGGAAGCCCCAAGAATTCCTTAAAACTAACCGACTAGGGAAGAATTGATGCTTTTGAGTGGTGGTGTTGGAGAAGACTCTTGAGAGTCCCTTGGACTGCAAGGAGATCCAACCAGTCCATCCTAAAGGAGATCAGTCCTAGGTGTTCATTGGAAGGACTGATGCTGAAGCTGAAACTCCAGTACTTTGGCCACCTCATGCGAAGAGTTGACTCATTGGAAAAGACTCTGATGCTGGGAGGGATTGGGGACAGGAGGAGAAGGAGACGACAGAGGATGAGATGGCTGGATGGCATCACCGACTCGATGCACATGAGTTTGGGTGAACTCTGGAGTTGATGATGGACAGGGAGGCCTGGTGTGCTGTGATTCATGGGGTCACAAAGAGTCGGACACGGCTGAGTGACTGAACTGAGCTGAGCTGAACTGAAGGCTTCCCTGGTGGTCCACTGGTCAGTAACTCACTGTGCAGGGTGAAGGGCTCTGGTTTCGGTCCCTGGCCTGGGCGTGCCACACGCCACGAGGCGGCTAAGCCTGTGAGCCACCGCTGCTGAGCCCAGTGTAGCAGCTGCTGAGGCCTGCACACTCCTGAGCCTGTGACGCCCAACACCCGACGCTGCCATGGTGAGAAGCATGCACACCACAGCGAGCGAGGAGCCCCCACTCGCCACAGCCAGAGAGAGCCCACAGGGAGCAACAGAGACCCAACGCGGCCAAAAGTAAAATCAATTAATAAAAAAATAACCTCCTAGAAGGAGAAAAGAGGAGGCAATGGCACCCCACTCCAGTACTCTTGCCTGAAAAATCCCATGGACCGAGGAGCCTGGTGGGCTGCAGCCCATGGGGTCACTAAGAGTCGAACACAACTGAGCGACTTTACTTTCACTTTTCACTTCATGCGTTGGAGAAGGAAATGGCACCCCACTCCATTACTCTTGCCTGGAGAACCCCAGGGACGGGGGAGCCTGGTGGGCTGCTGTCTATGGGGTCGCACAGAGTCAGACACAACTGAAGTGACTTAGCTTAGCTTAGCTTAGAAGAAGAAAGTCTTGCTCAAAGTGCATATAGTGTTTGATTTCTGATAGAACTGCCCTCCTCAAGAACGGAGCAGCCTTCCCTCCCACCAGTCATGTCCGCGCATCTGCTCCGCTACACACTCTCCAGGACCAGGTGCTCGTGACTGATTAATGAGGCGGTTCTGGTTTCAGCGAGAAAAGCCGCTTTGGCATCAGCAGGAGCGCCATCTACAGCTGCTCGGGCTGCACACTGCTCAACTCTGGGGGTGCCGTTCGCATCCCCTCCGGCACCAAGGGCAGCCGCAGCGCCCTCCAGCCTGGCTGCTCTGGGAACTCGGGGAACGGTCTCCGAGCATTCGCGCCTTTCTCCTTCCCGTGCAGACGCTGACAAGCGCAGGCTAACCAATCCTGTGCTGCCTACGGAACTTAACTAGATGAACAGCAGCTTCTTGAAAATGCTGCAGCGCTGCAGAAGACTCACTGTGCTTAACTGCGGATGAGCTCTGTGTGATGTTCTCACTGTTTAGCATTCGTCTCCCTCGTTCAGTTCAGTTCAGTTCAGTCGCTCAGTCGTGTCCGACTCTTTGCGACCCCATGAATCGTAGCACGCCAGGCCTCCCTGTCCATCACCATCTCCTGGAGTTCACCCAGACCCATGCCCATGACTGCAGACTGGCTTTGTGTGATGTTCTCACTGTCTAGCGTTCGCCTCCCTCGCACCTAATCTGATAGCATCTTTTAGCCAATTGCCTTTATCATTTTTTCCCAAGGTGTTCAATTTAGTTTTCCTAGAGATAATTCTCTTTTCACACTTACAATTTTATAATACTTAATTAAATGGTATAATAGCAAGTACGATTACCATGAACAGATTTAAGACAACAAAGTGAACACTTGGCAAGCACTAAGCTTTAATGGAAGTGTGCGGGAAAACTAAAGATTAGTCTAGAGTCTTCTCCAGAAGACTCTGAAGCCCAGAGTCTTCAGTGTGGAGGCAGGAGGAGTCAGGATGCTTTCCAGAAGGAACATGGGAGTTAGTTAATCCAGCAAGGTGGTTGAGTGGAGGTCAATTCACAGAGCGTCAGAAATGCCTGCCATAGTGCAATGATAGCATCTTTTAGCCAATTGCCTTTATCATTTTTTCCCAAGGTGTTCAATTTAGTTTTCCTAGAGATAATTCTCTTTTCACACTTACAATTTTATAATACTTAATTAAATGGTATAATAGCAAGTACGATTACCATGAACAGATTTAAGACAACAAAGTGAACACTTGGCAAGCACTAAGCTTTAATGGAAGTGTGCGGGAAAACTAAAGATTAGTCTAGAGTCTTCTCCAGAAGACTCTGAAGCCCAGAGTCTTCAGTGTGGAGGCAGGAGGAGTCAGGATGCTTTCCAGAAGGAACATGGGAGTTAGTTAATCCAGCAAGGTGGTTGAGTGGAGGTCAATTCACAGAGCGTCAGAAATGCCTGCCATAGTGCAAGCAACCACTCCCTCCATGCAACCAGTGAGTAAATCATTCCAGGGTAAGAATGATGTAGGAAACTCAGATTTGCTCTTTCTTTCTCCATCTCCCTTCTCCATTGCCTTCTGCAGTATAACCATCGGACTCACCAGGGCTTAATGACACAGAATTCCCTTTTCTACAGCCTTGCCTAAAAACACAAGGCAACTGCTTCTTGGGATGCTTACACAGAAAAACAGAGATCTCTTCACACCCAAGAGCAAAAGTGGCCAGAGTGCCAATAGGATGACCTCCTAAGAGCTTTTCACAGCTAGTTCACCCTGCAGATGATTTCTGCCTTCTGTACTGACCTTAGAATCTGAGGATTCCATGAGATGGCTTTTGCACTGAAAAGATGCCAAATACTTTGCAATTTAGCCTTTAATGTATAGACAAAATACTAGTATCATTTCTAAGTGGCATTCAGCGTTGCTGGCATCTACAGAAATGTATCACCTCCCCCCATAGTCTCATCTGATCAAAAAGTTGCCATCTCATCTCCCTCCAATCCTATGTTTTTAAAGGCACAGTGCTTGTATAATGTGCTCTAGGAGGATTTATTACTAAATAATCGAACAACGTCGATTTTAAAGTTGAATTATCTGGCCCAGTATCTTTCCTTATGTTAACAAAGTGACTGATTCATGTAAAAAACCAGCTCATTAGTATATTTAGACTTTGAGATTCTTGGTTTATTCATAAAGTATGGAAATACTTTATTTTATCCATTTAAAAGCAAGATATAACCATTTAAGTCTTTCTTTTTATCTTTTATTTTATGGCAAGTAGTTAATAACTTACATCAGACAAAAGAGCACTGCTGTCTATGGACGTTGGACTGTCTTTCCTCTGAAGAATGAAACGACGTCATTTTTCTTAGTGGATTAATGTCTCCATAAATTGCTGCAAAACCAGCTTGTGTTGACAAACATAGTATTTGTCAGTGAACCTGAAATACGGAAATTTCTGCTATATTTCTTGGGATGTAAATATGTGTTTATGCATTCATCAAACATTCATCATAACCTTGCTTTGCACCAAATTTGTCCAGTGGGTCAAGAATACAAGATGGACAGAAGCTCTGCCATTACAGACTCAGTCCAGACGAGAAAGCGGACTAACTACAGGCAGTTTAAATGCTCAATATAGATAATTACACATTAGAAGGTTTAGAGGGGGCATCTAATGTAACTTGGCTATTTAAAACAACAAATCTGTGGTTCTCTTAATCCACTCTCTCTACATCTCTTTATAAAAATCATGACTCTCATCTAAGAAACTCACATTTTTAAATTACCTTCTAGAAGATACTTTGAATCATTTTGTTGAAAGACATTCTCGGATTGTCTCGTAACAATTGTAAGAGCTGGGTAGTTTGGCTTTGGCCTAGAGCAGAGGTCAGCCAATGACTGGGGTCCATGAGCCAAATACTTCTGCCACTTATCTTTGACCAAGACTTAAGAATGATTCCTGCAGTTTTGTGTTTGTGTGTGTGTGTGTGTGTGGTCAAAAAACAAGCAAAGGGAATTTCCTGAACACAGAGTAGAGAGGAATGGATGGTTGTCCTTTTAGGGCAAAGACTAACATGAGAGAAGAGAAATATGAGCTCGGACACAAACCTAAGGGTGGAAGACAGAATGCCAGGGCATTCAGTTATCCGGGTACTTCACATTATAATGTAGTATTTTTCAATCAAAATTAATACCAAAACATCCACGATAAACAAAATATAACTTTTTAGTTCACAATTACTATTATTAATTCCTTTAACTCATGGCTCACCTTAACACTACTCTTGACCCAGTCTTTCTTTAAAATTTTGATTTTTCATTCATCATGGGATTTTTTTTTTTTTTTTTTTTGCACTGGGTCTTCACTGCTGCGTGAGCTTTCTCTAGTCGCAGCGAGTGGGGCTGCTCTGCATCCCAGCACATGGGCTCCTTGTTGCAGTGGCTCCTCCCGCTGCTGGGCCCTGGGCCTGCGCCTGCTGTAATAGCACACGGTAGACTGGATGGCTATAACAACAAATGTTTGTGCATTCCAAGGCTGGGAAGCCCAAGAGCAAGGCATGGCAGGCGTGGAGGCTCCTGGGTACCCACTTCCTGCTTCACAGGCTACCATCTCTTTGCAGTGTCCTCACATGGCAGAGGGGGACAGGAGCTTTCCAGCATCTCTTCTGTAAATGGCGCTAATCTCATGGATGGGGTGCCTCACCTTTCTGTTACCAATCTTTAAGGGGCACAGAACAGTCCATAGCTCCAGTGTTGGCCTGCTGCTGCAGATTCATGTTTGAAATTCCTGGAAGTATGAATGTACTTGTTCTGAGAAGGGAGAGAGCAGCCCTTAGCATTTGAAGGATATGGCAGAACTCTTTCAATTTAGGGAAAACTGAAGCCCACAACACATCATTTCTATAATGGAAACGTAAAATCCTCCCAGTGTTAAAAAGTCCATATATTTGAGGCGAATGAAAAGACTCGGACCTTCATTTGTTACCTTTTAATGGGAACCCTGAGCGCCCCTCTCTCAAGGTTATGGACGGAGTGGAATGACTGTGCTGTGAAGCTGTCATGCGGGGGTAACTCCTGAACGTGTGGGCAGAACCACCGCAGAGCTGCAGACGACAGGCTGGGAAAATACTCCCTTGTATTTGTGGGGAGGGCAGGCATGGCCAGATTCAATATGATTTCAGAAATTCATTAAAAATCCAAATCCCTGAAAAACTGGAGACAATTTACAGCAAGCCCTGGCAATAGGAAACAGTGAGTTTGGAGAAATGGCCAGGATGGAGGTGACCTTATTCAGTTCATTGGGGTTTGAAAGCATGTCCCCCATGTGCTGGGAACTGGGGATGCACAGAGCAAGTGAAGGGCTCCCCGGGGGTCCAGTGGTTGAGAATCCGCCACCAACACAGGGGGTACAATGGTCCCTAGTCCAGGAAGATCCCACATGCCCCGGAACCACTGCAGTTCATGCCGCCTGAGCCTGAGCACCACGTCAGGAGAGTAGCCTCCATTCCCGCAGCAAGAGAAAGCCCACGCACAGCAGCAAAGGCCCAACACAGCCAAAAATAATAAATGAATAAATTCTTAAAATTTTTTTAAATAGTTTTTTTTTTTTTGAAGTCATGATGCTGAGTCCTACCATGTGCTGGGGATGATGGTGACCAGCTAATACGTGCAGAGGTATTTACTCCTCCTAAGATCTCTATAGAAACCAAAATTATCTCTGTTTCATGCTTGAAGAAACTGAGGCTCTGAGATGCTCAGTAACTGCCTCAAGGTCACCCAGCTACTGAGGAATCTGCCTGCAATTCTAACCCAGATTATATGCTGCAGAGATGAGAGACTAAACTGAGATAAACAAGGCATGGCAGGAGGGGGCGTCACCTAATTTCCTACTGGAAAAATCAGTCACTTTACCCACTTATTAGAAGCATATCCTTGCTATTAAATACAGGGTCATTCAGCTAGATTTAAGGTCCCTGAAACCTAAGCTCTCGAGTTGGAAGGGCCATTAAAGAGCCTTGCTCAAACTTCCTTCCCTATATTATAGATGAAGAGTCTGGGACACCCAGAAGGAATAGCTTGTCACAGTTGTAGAAAATCATTGTCTTTAGCCCTCCTGAGAAACGAGGATTCAAAAGCCAAGAATAGCCCTCCCGAGAAACGAGGATTCAATAGCCAAGAATGTCCGGGGGAGGGGGGCAAGCTAAAAAAATGGAAAGACTGAAGGAGAATCTGATCATTAAGCAAGAAACTTATTTATTACCAGGAGCTAAAACTTTGCAAGAAGGATGAAGGTCTTCCACTTAACCAAAAAAAATGAGCCCTAGATATTTGCATGTGGCCGTATGTGCATTTCAGGTTAGCATTTGCCCACAAATCTTCCTCCATTTCCCCTGACAGCAAAGTAACCTACATGTACAGCTGAATACGTCCACTTCAAGGTCCCTTTTAGGGAGATTATACCTTGCCTGTTAGGAGTAAATTTTCCTCATCTTGTTTGCGGTCACTTAGACCTTCCTGTAAATTTAGTACCTTCACACATAATGGGGCTAAGATATAAGTAGCAAAAGAAGATTGCTTTTGCCTTTTCTCCCCCTCTTTTTTTTTTTCTCCCTAAATTCCACATGGAGAAAATCACACTCAGAAAGCCTACATGGTCATCAGGAAAAGCATCAGTGATTCCATTAATACGTCTAAACACCCTGCGTCAGTTACAAAGGGCAAGAACTGAGCTTCCTTACAACCTATGCCTTTGGGAGAAAGCACAAGATGATAACTATTGTGCTTTCGCTCAGAAGGGCCCTTGGCCCCAAAGTCAGGGAAGGAACACTCCACCCAAATTCCTTTAGAGTTCTGGCTGTCAGTAAAGGCCATGCCATCTCCTGGAGGTGGGCATTTTGGAAATCTGGTGGGGGTGCCTTTATTGTAATACCGAGGGGCAATACTAGTGTTTGGTGGGTAGGCCAAGGATACTAGAAATTCTCTGAAACACTGGACAGTCCTGACCAAGAAAGAAAAAAAAGGACATTTCACGTCCACGTGACTTTTGAAAGACTCCCACTGAATATATGGGCTTCTGTGATGGTTCAGTGGTAAAGATTCCAGAATCCACCGGCCAGTGCAAAGATGCAGGTTTGATCCCTGGGTCGGGACGATCCCCTGGAGAAGGAAATGGCAGTCCACTCTGGTACTCTTGCCTGGGAAATCCCATGGACAGAGGAGCCTGGTGGGCTACAGTCCAAAGGGTTAGATAGTCCTAGGAAGTTAGATACAACTTGGCAGCTAAAGAGCAACAACACTAAATATATAGAATAACGTATCTGGGGATTATTTTTAATAATAGTGAAATTTCCAGGAATGCAATTATCATATAAATCAAGGGCAGCGCTTTTCCTTAATTTTGTTAAGAAGGTATGTATTTTATTAAGAATTTTACTAAAAGTTATTTTCCAGTTATTTATTTTGCTTATGTTATGGCTTATTGTGGAGTTAAAAATTAATCTCATGATGATGGTGGAAGAGGTAATCATCAATAAACCTAAGTGTGAGCTTGTTTCTGCTTTGCATGGCTTTCTCAGAGCATAATACGGAATTACAAGATAATCTAGGTGCTGTCAGGTGGCTCATGGGGTCGGTCACCAAGTAGGACATGACTGAGCAACTGAACTGTGCTGAACCGACCAGCTGTGAGTGAGGACAGAAGCAGCAACAGTCCACCTGCTTCCTTTTTTCCTGGGAAGAGACAGAAAACACAGCAGAGAAGTGAAAGACGGAGGAGAAGCTGCGTGGGCAGAGGAGGAGCTGCGCGGACGGAGCACCTCAGGAAGAATAAAGGGGTGAAGGGGACTAGTTGTGAGGTGATTGTGAGGTGAGTGGGACTAGTTGTGGGGTGAGGGGGACTAGTTGTCCCACCACATGTGGGATCTTAGTTCCCCGACCAGCGATCAAGCCACATCCCCTGCCTTGGAAGGCAGGTTCTTAACCCCTGGACCACCAGGGAAGTCCCAAGCAATGGCTTTTTAATAGGAAGCTGACTGGTACGTCATAGGATCACAGAGAAGCACTCAGGAGGCAGGAGGTTAAAACCGAAGCCAGAGGGAAGGAAGGCAGAGAATGAACGGCCCCGAGTCCCTGTGAGGACAGAGCTTTTCCTCTGTGATGGGCAGCTATTGCTTAAGAGCCTAAAGATGATGCCACCTGCTTCACAGTCAGGAAAGCAGACACATCTGAGATTCAAGGAGGAAAAACAGGGGAAAGGATGGTGGGAAGTTAGGAAAACGTTGTTTTGACAGGTTAATTGTTGCTCTACTATTTTTCCCCTTTTGCTTACTTTACCCAACAAAATTTCAATGCCAAAGTTTTTCAGTGTGTTTAGTCACCTCTTGTTATTTATTAGAATCAAGTGAATTTACATGTTAGAGAATAGGAAGATAAAGGTAATAGAGAAAGTGAAAGTGTTAGCCACTCAGTCCTGCCCGACTCTTTGTGACTTCATGGCCTAGAGCCCACCAGGCTCCGCGTCCCTGGGATCCTCCAGGCAAGAACACTGGAGGGGGTGGCCGCATCCTTCTCCTGGGTATCTTCCTGACCCAGAGGTGGGACTCGAATCTCCTGCATTGCAGGCAGGCTCTTTACCATCTGGGCTACCAGGGAACCCAGAGACAGAATGTGGGGTTTTTACAGGAAAATGTGCTTCTGTTTTCGGACCCGTTAATCTTGATTATAGTTCTTTGGTAAGAAGTTAAATGCATTTGAGGAGCGAAAAGAAATATATATTTGAATAAGTATGTTGGATACAGGGGTTCAACAGGTTTTTATTTCTACCTATGGTCAATGTGGGAAAGTGAAATCTCCACTTCTAGCCATCAATGTGTTTAACCTTTCAAGGAAACTCTTCCATGGAAGGGAGTAATTATAAATAATCAGATTTAATTATATTAAGTGGGATGAGATGTAACATCCTTGCCAATTATGCCAGTAAGTTGCTTGCCTAGCCTTTCTGAGTGTGTCAGCAAGAATTTCTCCAGCACCGGAGAAGATTCCTGTTTGAGGCCATTTCTCAGATAAAAGGAAGATATAATAATCTTTCGTGTTAAACACTAATGGGACAAAGAATCCTCCTTAAACCTCTGTCAGTTGTCCTCCTTCCAGATTAGAGAAAAGCCAGGAAATGACCCTCATGATTTCACATCTAAATCCCAGCGCTAAGAATACTTTATTGGAATTTATTGGGAGACACTCTACCTAATGCAACAACAGCAACTAGAATAAGAATTTGAATTGCTCTGATTTCTCAAAAAGCTCAGTTCACTCTTTTTCTTAAACAAATTCATGGGTGGGGTGGGAATGGATCCTCTCTTTCGGAGCTAAACTTCATCATCAAGTAAAGTCATAAGGAAGGCCACCTTCTATTTATCATTCTAGAACTCTAAGATTATTTACTGTTGGGATTCCCCTGTTGGTGCAGTTGGTAAGAATCTGACTGCCAATGCAGCGGACACGGGTTTGATCCCTGGTCCAGGGACATTTCACGTGCCCCAGAGCAACTGAGCCTGGGAGCCACAACTGCTGAGCCAGTGCTCCGGAGCCTGCAAGCTGCACCAGCTGAAGCCCAGACGCCTGCAGCCTGTGCTCTGAAATGAGAGGAGCCATCACAGCCACGCCTGAGCCCAGCAGTGAAGAGCAGTCCCCACCTTCCACAGGCAGGGAAGCTGACAATAAATAAACAGATCGTGTGTTTAAAAAACTAAGATTGTTTACTATTGAAGATTATTAAACTAAGATACCAGTACACTGGAGATATCCTAGATGGGTATTTCAAATATTCAGAATAAATAGATGACTGTGTGGAGAGACCACTCTGAAAAGAACAGATTCTGCATCACTAGGGCGCGGACAGAGTCTGAGTGCTCATTCAGCAGAGGGAGGGGTGAGGTGTGCAGCGTACATGCACAGGGCAGCTCTGTTAGACCTGATATTGCTCTAAGCCTCGGTCAGACGCAGGCTCTTAGAGCTGAGGGTGGGGTTAATGCCACTGGGCCTGTCTTCATGGTGTTTACATCTCTTCAAGAAAATTAGAGATACCAAGGGAACATTTCATGCAAAGATGGGCTCGATAAAGGACAGAAATGGTCTGGACCTGACAGAAGCAGAAGATATTAAGAAGAGGTGGCAAGAATACACGGAAGAACTGTACAAAAAAGATCTTCATGACCCAGATAATCATGATGATGTGATGACTAATCTAAAGCCAGACATCTTGGAATGTGAAGTCAAGTGGGCCTTAGAAAGCATCACTACGAACAAAGCTAGTGGAGGTGATGGAATTCCAGTTGAGCTGTTTCATATCCTGAAAGCTGATGCTGTGAAAGTGATGCACTCAATTTGCCAGCAAATTTGGAAAACTCAGCAGTGGCCACAGGACTGGAAAAGGTCAGTTTTCATTCCAATCTCAAAGAAAGGTAATGCCAAAGAATGCTCAAACTACTGCACAATTGCACTCATCTCACATGCTAGTAAAGTAATGCTGAAAATTATCGAAGCCAGACTTCAGCAATACGTGAACCGTGAACTCCCTGATGTTCAAGCTGGTTTTAGAAAAGGCAGAGGAACCAGGGATCAAATTGCCAACATCCACTGGATCATGGAAAAAGCAAGAGAGTTCCAGAAAAACATCTATTTCTGCTTTATTGACTATGCCAAATCCTTTGACTGTGTGGATCACAACAAACTGTGGAAAATTCTGAAAGAGATGGGAATCCCAGACCACCTGACCTGCCTCTTGAGAAATCTGTATGCAGGTCAGAAGCAACAGTTAGAACTGGACATGGAACAACAGACTGGTTCCAAATAGGAAAAGGAGTACGTCAAGGCTGTATATTGTCACCCTGCTTATTTAACTTCTATGCAGAGTACATCATGAGAAATGGTGGACTGGAAGAAACACAAGCTGGAATCAAGATTGCCGGGAGAAATATCAGTAACCTCAGATATGCAGATGACACCACCCTTATGGCAGAAAGTGAAGAGGAGCTAAAAAGCCCCTTGATGAAAGTGAAAGAGGAGAGTGAAAAAGTTGGCTTAAAGCTCAACATTCAGAANAGAAACGCTGGACTGGAAGAAACACAAGCTGGAATCAAGATTGCTGGGAGAAATATCAATAACCTCAGATATGCAGATATCACACTTAAGGCAGAAAGTGAGTAAGAACCAAAGAGCCTCTTGATGAGAGTGAAAGAGGAGAGTGAAAAAGTTAGCTTAAAACTCAACATTCAGAAAACTAAGATCATGGCATTTGGTCCCATCACTTCATGGGAAATAGATGCAGAAACAATGGAAACACTGAAAGAATTTATTTTGGGGGGCTCTAAAATCACTTCTGATCGTGACTGCAGCCATGAAATTAAAAGATGCTTGCTCCTTGGAAGAAAAGTTATGACCAACCTGGACAACATATTAAAAAGCAGAGATATTCCTTTGCTGACAAAGGTCCATCTAGTCAAAGCTATGGTTTTTCAGTAGTCATGTATGGATGTGAGAGTTGGACTATAAACAAAGCTGAATGCTGAACAATTGGTGCCTTTGAACTGTGGTGTTGGAGAAGACTCTTGAGAGTCCCTTGGACTGCAAGGAGATCCAACCAGTCCATCCTAACGGAATCAGTCCTGAATATTGATTGGAAGGACTGATGCTGAAGCTGAAACTCCAAATCTTTGACCACCTGATATGAACTGACTCATTGGAAAAGACCCTGATGATGGGATAGATCGAAGGGAGGAGAAGGGGATGATAGAGGATGAGATGGTTGGATGGTATCACCGACTCAATGGACATGAGTTTGAGTAAACCTGGGAATTGGTGATGGACAGGGAGGCCTGGTGTCCTGCAGTGTAGTGGTGTTGGAGAAGACTCTTGAGAGTCCCTTGGACTGCAAGGAGATCCAACCAGTCCATTCTGAAGGAGATCAACCCTGGGATTTCTTTGGAAGGAATGATGCTAAAACTGAAGCTCCAGTACTTTGGGCACCTTATGCGAAGAGTTGACTCATTGGAAAAGACCCTGATGCTGGGAGGGATTGGGGGCAGGAGGAGAAGGGGACGACCGAGGATGAGATGGCTGGATGGCATCACGGACTCAATGGACGTGAGTCTGAGTGAACTCTAGGAGTTGGTGATGGACAGGGAGGCCTGGCGTGCTGCGATTCATGGGGTCGCAGAGTCGGACACGACTGAGCGACTGAACGGAACGGAATCTAAGATCTCATGATTCTGTATTTATAATGATAAGAAGCCTAGTCAAAAACATTCTATGGTAGGGAATTTTCTGGTGGCCCAATAGTTAATATTCTGCCTTCCAATTCAGGGAGCACGGGTTTGATCCCTGGTCAGGGAAATAAGATCCCACATAAAAGAAAAAAATATATAGCAAAATATAATGAAGTAATAAAACTAAAAAGAGAATAACTATTATTATTGAGAATCACTGTTAATAGCAATGAGCTTCCCATGTGGCTCAATGGTAAAGAATCTGCCTGCCAATATAGGAGACACAGGAGACATGGATTCCACCCCTGGGTTGGGAAGATCCCAGGGAGGAGGAAATGGCAGCCTTGTCCACTATTCTTGCCTGGAGAATCCCAGGGACAGAGGAGCCTGGTAGGCTACAGTCCATGGGGTCACACAGAGTCGGATACCACTGAGCAGGCACACACGCAGGACGGCCCTAATAATAACAGACAAGTTGCCAGAGGTAAAATTCTACACTAAGTGGGAAATATTTCATTTACTTCTTAAACCAGTCCATTACAGATGAGGAAACATAGGATTATAGAGATTAAATACATGATTTATTCCCAAGAGAAGTGGGAGGGTTTCTAGGCAGAAGGAGGCGTTTCATGAAGTAACAGAGATGAGACCCCACTCTGGGGCCAGCTGCCCCAATACGGGAAACTGCAGTGCCGTATGGGGGTGGGTGTAACTGGGGCAACTGCTGCGCTGGATAAGGGCCACTGCAGTGCCGTATCGGGGGTGGGTGTAACTGGGGCAACTGCTGCGCTGGATAAGGACCACTGCAGTGAACAGATGAGGAAACATAGGATTATAGAGATTAAATACATGATTTATTCCCAAGAGAAGTGGGAGGGTTTCTAGGCAGAAGGAGGCGTTTCATGAAGTAACAGAGATGAGACCCCACTCTGGGGCCAGCTGCCCCAATACGGGAAACTGCAGTGCCGTATGGGGGTGGGTGTAACTGGGGCAACTGCTGCGCTGGATAAGGGCCACTGCAGTGCCGTATCGGGGGTGGGTGTAACTGGGGCAACTGCTGCGCTGATAAGGACCACTGCAGTGCCGTATCGGGGGGGGGGGGGTGACTGCTGCTCTTCAGACACACTTCTGCATGTCAATGTGCACCGTAGACATTTAGGTAGTGGAGTTCATGCTGTGTGTGGGGCTTTCTGGATACTGAAGATTCAGCGTGAAAAGACAAATGAGATTTCATCCCCCAAACATTCTAGAGACCATCAATAAGAAAGCAAATAAATGAACAAGATAGTTCCAGTTAGTGGTGGGTCCATTCAGGAAATTAAAAGAATGCGGTAGAGAAAGGCTTTGGGGAAAGCGACCGTTTGCATAGTCTCAGGGAAGAAAAGGCCTCATTGAGATGAGATTGGAGAAGGACGAGCAGGAGCCGGGCATGCGACAATCTGGGGACAGGAGCAGACGAGCAGCAGAAGGAACAGTGGACGCCAGGGGAGGCAAGGGCGTCAGGGTTCAAGCAAAGGCCAAAAGGCCAAAAGGCCAGATAAGGTCGCAGTGGTGGTCGGGGACCAGAGCCCAGAGCCGCCAGGGCAGACTGTGCCCTATGCCAGGGGCATGAAGAAACAGCCGCTGGGTGGAGCTCTGCCTGCGGGACGTCCCCGAGGGCATCACACTGCGGAGATGTGTAGGGGTGAGCCCCGGGAGAGGCTGAGCTGCAGGGCGGCTGCAGCAGGGCCAGACCACACACGTGCTGAGCTGGCCCGGGACTCCCCTGCAGAGGTGGGGACCTTCGGTCACTGTGTCCCTGGGAAATCTGAGGTGCGTGCTTCATCGAGAAAGGATCTGCAGATGGTGTGATAGAGACGAAGTGCACTGATGTAGAGAGAAACACTCCAGAGACTCAGAGGGGCCCATCTTAGAAGGCAAGAGAGGGGGCCTTGAAATATGGCCTGGCCAGTTTTTACAGGCTGGGCAATTTCATAGGTTAATGAGATGAGGGGAAGGATGATTCCAATTATTTGGGGGAAGGGCCACACAGGCCCTTCCAGGAGTTGGGCCACCATCCTCTTCTTGGCATTTCACGTTAGCCTCAAGCAGTCATGGCGCTGGTGGGTGGGTGTGTCACTGAGCGTACTGATGTATTACAATGAGTGTATAATGACGCTCAAGGTCTGTTGGAAGTTGAACCTTCCATCATCTTGGATCCAGGTGGTTCTAACCAGTCTTTGTCACATCCTATTACTTTGCCGACTAAGGTCCATCTAGTCAAGGCTGTGGTTTTTCCAGTAGTCATGTATGGATGTGAGAGTTGGACTGTGAAGAAGGCTGAGCGCCGAAGAATTGATGCTTTTGAACTGTGGTGCTGGAGAAGACTCTTGAGAGTCCCTTGGACTGCAAGGAGATCCACCCAGTCCATTCTGAAGGAGATCAGCCCTTGGATTTCTTTGGAAGGAATGATGCTAAATCTGAAACTCCAGTACTTTGGCCACCTCATGCGAAGAGTTGACTCATTGGAAAAGACTTTGATGCTGAGAGGGATTGGGGGCAGGAGGAGAAGGGGACGACCGAGGATGAGATGGCTGGATGGCATCACTGACTCGATGGATGTGAATTTGAATAAACTCTGGGAGTTGGTGATGGACAGGGAGGCCTGGTGTGCTGCGATTCATGGGGTCGCAAAGAGTCGGACATGACATGAGCGGCTGAACTGAACTGATAGCTGTGCCATTCTTTTACAGGTTGTGTCATGCCCGTGCCCTGCCCTCTCCCCCCTGTTTCAAATGAAGCCAGACCTTAATCCCCTCCCCGCCTCACTGACCAGCTAGCCCAAGAAAGGGGAGGATCACGAGGTGTCCAAAGTGGTGCTCTTCACATGAAGGCAATTTCCAGACAAGAACTCACTGAGAGCCAGAGGCCATCCACTCCCAGCCCCTGGGGAAGCAGGCGTCTTAATCCTGGAAGAGCGAGCTGAGTGACCTGGCAGCAGGCAGGGCGATGGCCGTGCCGTCCACCTCTCAGACTGGGATCGTCTGACAGGGAGGGGCTCTCACTTGTAATGACGAAGGGGAATGAGCACTTATCAAGGCCATCCCAGGGACACTGAGAGAGGATCTCTGCCAGAGCAGAGAGACTGGATCTCGTTCTGAGCTCTCTAGGAGGCAAGCTCCATGTACGTGCACATGAGGCCTCAGAACATGCTGAGAAGCCCCAGAGACGGAGCTGCAGGTTTCTCAAGGAGGAAACAAGTCGGGCTTCCCTGGTGGCTCAGTGGTAAGGAACCTGCCTGCCAATGGAGGAGACACGGGTGTGGCCCCTGGTCTAGGAAGAGCCCACGTGCCACGGGGAGTCCAAGCCAGTGAGCCTCAGCTGCGAAGCCTGTGCTCCAGAGCGCCCAGGGCCGCAGCTTCTGAAGACCACGTGCTCCAGAGCTTGGGCTCAGCACCAGGAGACACTGCTGCAACGAGAGACCCACCCACCACAGCTCAAGAGCAGCCCCCGCTGGCTGCAACCAGAGAAAAGCCTGCACTGCCATGAAGACCCAGCACAGCCAAAAGCCATGGATTAATTAATTTAATTTAAAAATAACCACGCATGGGACTGGGTGCTGTTGCTTCCTTTGTTTTGGGATTCTCCTGGGCACCACCACCACTGTGGCCTCCAACTGCCTGGACACCTCTCCTATGGAGCATCAGTACTGCCATGCAATTCACAACCAATAAGCTGTTTTAAAGACAAAGTGGGAACAGTTCAGTATCGGCCGAGATGTTAAAATGACATATCCCAAGGCTCTGTGCCATAAGGGGACAGTGAATAAAGGCTCCAGACTCCCAGGAGGGGACTGAGGGCCCAGGAGGAGGAGCAGCAGAGGCAGGGCGTGTGGGCTCCAGGAGCAGCTTCCCCTGTGCTCGGAGTCCACACTGCAGGAGGTTTACGCACAAGCCAAAGAGGACTTGAAAACGGGATTATCAGCCTGGCTGGGACTGTGGAAGTCAGTTCACAGATGGTCGCTAACAGTCTATGAGAACAGAGGTGGGGAACAGTGCCCCCAAAGAAGGAGGTTCTCAAATGTGGGTCCATACATGTGAGCGCTGGACCATAAAGAAGGCTGAGCACCAAACAATTGATGCTTTTGCACTGGGTGTTGGAGAAGACTCTTGAGAGTCACTTGGACTACAAGGAGATCCAACCAGTCCATTCTAAAGGAAATCAGTCCTGAATATTCATTGGAAGGATTGACATTGAAGCTGAAGCTCCAGTACTTTGGCCACCTGATATGAAGAGACAACTCTTTGGAAAAGACCCTGATGCTGGGAAAGACTGAAAGTAGGAGGAGAAGGGGACGACAGAGGATGAGACGGTTGAGTGGCATCAGTGCCTTAACGGACATAAGTTTGAGCAAGCTCCAGGAGACAGTGAGGGTCAGGGAGGCCTGGCGTGCTGCAGTCCACTGGGTTGCAAAGAGTTGAACATGATTTAGTGATTAAACAATAACAAGACCTCAGGAAGTCAAAGACAAATCCAAGGAATTTATACACTCAGAGGCACAAAAAAAAAGACAAAACAAAAAACACCCACGTCTTCATTTTCATTATCACTTGACTACAGTTTATCATCCCTGCAGTTAGAAACATGGGCAACACCCCACAGGGGAGTAAAAGCACCTATCACCCTCACCAGTGGAATCACTGTGCTCACAGGTTCTTGCAGACACCAGAACACAACTTCTCCTCTCATCACTGTGTTTCAGTTCTAACAGTTATTAGACCTGCTACTAGGTCTTATTTCTTAGTGTGTTAGTAAAATAAATATGTCAGCATATTATAAATGTGGCAATTTAAATATTTTTATCAGTTCAGTTCAGTTCAGTGGCTCAGTCGTGTCTCACTCTTTGCGACCCCATGAATCGCAGCACACCAGGCCTCCCTGTCCATCACCAACTCCCGGAGTTCACTCAGACTCACGCCCATTGAGTCCATGATGCCATCCAGCCATCTCATCCTCGGTCGTCCCCTTCTCCTCCTGCCCACAATCCCTCCCAGCATCAGGGTCTTTTCCAATGAGTCAACTCTTCGCATAAGGTGGCCAAAGTACTGGAGCTTCAGCTTTAGCATCATTCCTTCCAAAGAAATCCCAGGGTTGATCTCCTTCAGAATGGACTGGTTGGATCTCCTTGCAGTCCAAGGGACTCTCAAGAGTCTTCTCCAACACCACAGTTCAAAAGCATCAATTCTTTGGCGCTCAGCCTTCTTCACAGTCCAACTCTCACATCCATACATGACCACAGGAAAAACCATAGCCTTGACTAGACGGACCTTAGTCGGCAAAGTAATGTCTCTGCTTTTGAATATACTATCTAGGTTGGTCATAACTTTTCTTCCAAGGAGTAAGCGCCTTTTAATTTCATGGCTGCAGTCACCATCTGCAGTGATTTTGGAGCCCAAAAAAACAAAGTCTGACACTGTTTCTACTGTTTCCCCATCTATTTCCCATGAAGTGATGGGGCCAGATGCCATGATCTTCGTTTTCTGAATGTTGAGCTTCAAGCCAACTTTTCCACTCTCCTCTTTCACTTTCAACAAGAGGCTTTTTAGCTCCTCCTCACTTTCTGCCATAAGGGTGGTGTCATCTGCATATCTGAGATTATTGATATTTCTCCCAGCAATCTTGATTCCAGCTTGTGTTTCTTCCAGTCCAGCATTTCTCATGATGTACTCTGCATATAAGTTAAATAAGCAGGGTGACAATATACAGCCTTGACGTACTCCTTTTCCTATTTGGAACCAGTCTGTTGTTCCATGTCCAGTTCTAACTGTTGCTTCCTGACCTGCATACAGATTTCTCAAGAGGCAGGTCAGGTGGTCTGGTATTCCCATCTCTTTCAGAATTTTCCACAGTTTACTGTGATCCACACAGTCAAAGGCTTTGGCATAGTCAATAAAGCAGAAATAGATGTTTTTCTGGAACTCTCTTGCTTTTTCCATGATCCAGCGGATGTTGGCAATTTGATCTCTGGTTCCTCTGCCTTTTCTAAAACCAGCTTGAACATCAGGGAGTTCACGGTTCACATATTGCTGAAGTCTGGCTTGGAGAATTTTGAGCATTACTTTACTAGCATGTGAGATGAGTGCAATTGTGCGGTAGTTGGAGCATTCTTTGGCATTGCCTTTCTTTGGAATTGGAATGAAAACTGACCTTTTCCAGTCCTGTGGCCACTGCTGAGTTTTCCAAATTTGCTGGCAAATTGAGTGCATCACTTTCACAGCATCATCTTTCAGGATATGAAACAGCTCAACTGGAATTCCATCACCTCCACTAGCTTTGTTCGTGTGATGCTTTCTAAGGCCCACTTGACTTCACATTCCAAGATGTCTGGCTCTAGATTAGTCATCACATCATCATGATTATCTGGGTTGTGAAGATCTTTTTTGTACAGTTCTTCCATGTATTCTTGCCACCTCTTCCTAATATCTTCTGCTTCTGTCAGGTCCAGATCATTTCTGTCCTTTATCGAGCCCATCTTTGCATGAAATGTTCCCTTGGTATCTCACATTCTCTTGAAGTGATCTCTAGTTTTTCCCATTCTGTTCTTTTCCTCTATTTCTTTACATTGATTGCTGAAGAAGGCTTTCTTATCTCTTCTTACTATTCTTTGGAACTCTGCATTCAGATGCTTATATCTTTCCTTTTCTCCTTTGCTTTTTGCCTCTCTTCTTTTCACAGCTATTTGTAAGGCCTCCCCAGACAGCCATTTTGCTTTTTTGCATTTCTCTGCCATGGGGATGGTCTTGATCCCTGTCTCGTGCACAATGTCACGAATCTCATTCCATATTTCATCAGGCACTCTATCTATCAGATCTAGACCCTTAAATCTATTTCTCACTTCTACTGTATAATCATAAGGGATTTGTTTAGGTCATACCTGAATGGTCTAGTGGTGTTGCCCACTTTCTTCAATTTAAGTCTGAATTTGGCAATCAGGGGTTCATGATATGTTTTAATATCATTGACTTTTGTTTGTAAATCTATGGTGTGCCCTTAAGATTATTATTCTGAGAGGGCATTCTTTGATTTCCCCAGTCTACGAAAGGATCCATGGAACACACATTGATAAGAACCCAGCCCTAGACGCCTGTGGCAGGGGATATGGCCCCTTCTTCATTTCCCATCAGACAGTTTTCACTGCACAATTCAAGTAGACAAGAATTATTGCCTGTCTTTGAATCAAATGCTGGGCTGGCTACAGTCGAAATCTGCAGAGGAAGTTTTGTTTGCCCCCTCGAGGGCCCCGGCTATGAAGGGGGACGGCGGCAGCAGCTGGTGGCACAGCCCTCGTCACAGGAGACCAGCTTAAGCAGCCGTAGACCTCACAGCACCCCAGGGTGCGCCTGGTAGTGCCGATGGGAAGGCTGAGTGGCGAATGAGACTGTACTATCGGCTATATTCTGAGGGTTAGCAAAATGGGCTGACCCCTGGCTCAGACGCAAAGAATCTGCCTGCAGTGCAGGAGACCCGGGTTCCATCCCTGGGTCAGAAAGATCCCCTGGAGAAGGGAACGGCCACCCACTTCAGGATTCTTGTCTGGAAAATTCCGTGGACAGAGGAGCCTGATGGGCTACAGTCCACGGGATCGCAAAGAGTCAGACACGGCTGAGTCACTGACACACACATTAACTAACATAGGAAAGTAATGAGAAGCATCCCTTAAACAACAGGAAACTGATTTATCCTGGAAGGAACTGGCCACTCATTCATGCACGTGTTACCTCTGGGTGTTACCAAAGGCTTCTTGTCAGTAAGGCAGATGCCACCAGGGGCTGAAGAGACACCATTTCAAATGTACAGTCTTCCAACCAAGACGACTCCAAGGCTCAACCACATATAGTTCTTCACGCCCACCCCCAGGAACAGAGTCTTCTTCTCCTGTTACTATGACATCATCCCTTAAAGAAAAATCACTCTTTTAGAATCAACCTAACTCCTTGCTTTGAAGTAGTGAAGGTCTGTCAGCACAAAACCCAAACACCTCTTGGAAGCAGTTTTATTTATGTTTGTCAAGCATGCTCTGACCTTCTGAAACCAGCGCCTGAGGGCTGTTATCATGAAATTCCCTTTCAGGGCTTGAAGGTTGTCTGGTATTGTCAACTCAGATAGGATCTTCCGGTTTCAGGGACACATAAAATGGGACTGAAGTGAGGTGAGGGTTTATCCTGGTGCACTGGTACCCCTTTCATCCTCAGTCATGTGCTGCTTCGGATGATGGATTTCATGGCCATCCTGATCTTCAGTCGATAGTTAGGGCTCGATGCCCTGCCCTGTCTCTGGGCCCCCAGGTATCAGGGCTCCGATTATCCAGTTATCCCCGGACCCCATCCCACAGGACCCACCACCGAGTTCTGAAGAGCCCTGCCTCCTGGCAGCATTGCAGAATTCCTGCTCGCTCTCCTCCACTCTTCCTAGCCTCCAAGTAGAGCCTCTTCCAAGAGTTAATGTTTTACCTCATGGAAGAAAGGAAGATGGCAATATTGTTGGTTCTGATCCTCCGAAATATAAGCTTCCACTGAAGCAAAGGGGCACAAGAAACCCTCTGCATGGAAAAAATAAAGACCTCAGAATGTATAAAAGAGATGACTTGATGTCGTTTCAGTGAAACGCTGGAGCCTCTCCAGGGATTGGTTTATTCTACGGGAGTGGGTCCTTTTTAAAATACTTATTTTTATTCATTGTATTTATTTAGCTGTGCCTGGTCTTCATTGCGGCACCCGGGATCTTTAGTTGCCACATATGAACTCTTAGTTGGGTATGTGGGATCTATTTCCCTGACCAGAGATCGAATGTGGGCCCTTTGCCTTGGGAGCATGGAGTTTTAGCCACTTGACCACCAGGGAAGATGAGACTTTTTTGATTAGGTTATTTTATATGGCTTTCCCAGTAACTCAAACTGTAAAGCATCTGCCTGCAACGCGGGAGAGCTGGGTTCAGCCCCTGAGTTGGGAAGATCCCCTGGAGAAGAGTGTGGGAGCGCACTTCAGTGTTCTTGCCTGGAGGATCCCCTGGACAGAGGAGCTTGGAGGTTATTCTATCACTCTGCAGAAACAGAAGCTGCTTGTCCACACATGCAAACACAGAGCAGAGGAAAGTTCCTCTCCCCACTGTAGAAAAATCCAGTTTTCACCTGTTTGTAAATTTATTTCAGCATTCCTAATCTATAAAAGTATTGTACCTTGAATTCTCCTTTGAAGCAGCTATAAAACCTTACTGGTTCTCTTGTTAATGAGTTAAGTAAAATCTTTGGCAGGTGTTCATTTTATATCTGTATGGAAGTCATGATTTTGCCTTTTTGGGAAAATTATCCTGTAACACCTGGTTGCTGCTGGAAACAAATCAGCAGAAAGAGAAAACGAAGGGAGGAGAGACCAAGCAAATTGCTCAGTGAAGTACCTGCCGCACCTGCCTCTCTCCCCGTCCAGGCGCGGTTTAGGGATGACTGGGACTTCGCAGGACCCGGACTTCTGGGTTTTCCCCTCTGGTTCTTGAGGTGAATTCTTACACTTTTAACTCTGAACCAGCTCTCAGCAAGTCTGTGGCTTCCTCCCTTGAGGGGATCTACATTAGCATTGTCTCCAGAGACTAATTGTGAAAACCATTTGTGTTCTTTTTGCATGAAAATGACAGAATTGAATAGAATTTGCATGTACATTCTTCTGCCAAGCTTGAACTAAAATATTACCCTTCAAAATCCCAGTTCAGCCCGTTTTTGAGTGGCTGTCCAAAATCTGCTGCCCAGCCTGCCAGTGCTCCTCTCAAATGACGTTCGTGTTTCCCCCGCGGTGCCTAGAGTGGCTCCTGGCCACTTATTTTCAGTGTTCAAAGTCCTTTGGCATCTGGCTCACTCCATCCTATGACCCAGCACTGCCCTTGGTACACAGAACTTAGACAAAGGACCTGCCACTTCTAAGCTTAATGAGTGGCTTGGGTCCCCTCCACCGTTACGTGCCCTCATCCAAGCATTCTCTGCCGTATGGACTTTTATTCACTCTGCAAACTAAGCTCGGATTCACTTGATTGACTGTCTCTATCACACTTTCTGTCTCAGAAAAATTTAATGAACTCTTCACCTGTAACCTTATAACATTTTGCCATATCAGGAACACAACACACAGTCATGGGGCTGGCTACAACATTTGCAGGACTCAGAGCAAAACAGAAAATATGGAACCCTTTCCTCAAAATCATTAAGTCATTCAAGCTGGGAAGAGCAGGGTGTTAAGGAATTCACTCTGACCTTTACTTCTCCTCTAGGGGACTTTGCCCAAGTTTGGGAGAGAGTGTTCCTTCTTACCAGGGTAAGCAGTTAATTCAGTTTGTTTCATCAACAAGTTGCACTGGTGATATGTGGGGAGCCAGGCATTGACAACTGCCACCTCCTTTGGGGATCCCTCTCGGTTAGTCCCAAGCCTAAGAATCACTTTACGAAGAACCCAGAGTTTTTCATTAGGTCCCACAGCAGCCTTCCTCAGAACTGAGTTACTCGTGAGCACGTCTGAGCCTGGCTGAGCACCAGGAGGACAGAAGACCTCCATCACGGGCCTGCCCCCTTCTCAGCACTCCTGACCCATACCCGTGCTCAGTACATGAGTGTGAAAAGGTGCTTAAGAAGAACGAAGAGAAAAAACATGTCATGATAGTGAAGACCTACAGGAAAATAATTGCGCTTCAGTGGAAAGCAATGTAATGTCTTGAGCAAACTCATATGGGTTACCTAATTCTGTGAGGATTATTTACAACTCTGGAAATTGGAGAGAACTGCTAGCAGTATTATACAATAATTACTAAGTAGAGAAATGCAAATCCCGTCCAGTAAAGGTCTAATTGACCTTCTACCCCTGCAGATAAAGCTAGTGCCACCTCCGTTTTCAGCCCCATTTCAGGACCTATAAATGTCTGGTATTTCTAGTTCCCTTTGAATCAGTTTTACCATCTACCTGGCTCCCTCATTTAATTACTAAGCTCAATAAAAACTTTAACACACGTACCTTTTTATGTCTGTATGAGAATCATGATTTTACCTTTTAAAAACTACCCTTTAAGATGAGACCTTCAAGAAATGAACCCATAGAGACAGAACAGATTGGTGGCTGCCAGAGGTGGGGGTGGAGGGGTGAGAGAAATGGATGAAGGTGGTCGAAAGGCACAAGCTCCTAGTTACAAAGTAAATAGGTTCCGGGGATGTAACAGGCAGCGCGGTGCTACAGCTCACGATACTGCACTGGATATTTAAAAGTGGCTAAGAGAGTAGATCTTTAGAGTTCTCATCACAAAAAAAAAATCATAAGTATGTGAGGTGATGGACATTCACTAAACTTATTGTGGTGATCTTTTCCCAGCATATACATTTATCAAATCATTGCATCAAACTTACACAATGTTACATGTTAATATATGACGATAAAAATAGGAAAAAATAAATAAAATTCTCCAGGATTCCGATGGTGGTACAGTGAATGGGAATCCACCTGCCAAAGCAGGGGATGGCGTTCCATCCTTGGTCTGGCAAGATCCCGCCTGCCTCAGAGCAACCAAGCCCCAGAGCCAGAGCTCCCGAGCCCCAGGCCTGCAGGGCCTGTGCTCCACACAGAGAAGCCCCCGCCATGAGCAGCCCGCCTGGACCAGCGAGGGGAGCCTCGCTCACCACAGCTAGGGGAAGCCTGCAGCTAGAGGAAGCTCGCATGCAGCAGGGAAGACCCAGGGCCACCGAAGATAAAAATAAATTTCGTAGAATCATCCTTTGACAAGGCCTAATTCTGGTATAACCAGTACTGTTGGGATTCGAAATGGACAGAAAGGAAGGTGGGAGCGAGAGGAGAGGGGTTAGTATGCCCACTCTTCCTTTCTTTTCTGCGTTAGATTTTTTAAAATCGGAATATAAGTGCTGTCCTCAGTCGTGCTCGCCCCTGCTGTGCAGTGAGTGAATCAGCTGCCTCTGCACACACGCCCCCTCCCTCCTGAGCACCCTCCTGCCCTCCCCACCCCTCTGAGTCCCCACAGGGCACCGGCTGAGTGGCTTCTGCTGTGCAGTCGCTGCCCACCAGCCAGGTGTTTACACATGGGCGTGAATATGTTTCAATGCTACTCTGAACTCATCCCACCCTCTCCTTCCAGCACAGCTGGCCAGCATTCCCCTCGGGCTGGCCATCCTTTTGACAGGTTTCTTTGTGTCCCCGGTGCCCCTTTGACCCCCAAACCTCCCTTCTCTTGGAACAGTTACTTGAGAAAACTTGCAGTTGTAAATCTTCCTCTGCCTCTTTGAGACGTCCACCTTCTCCCATCCTCTTGCGGGTTTACAACCAGGGAGGACTTTCTCAAAGCCCTGGGCACCATCCCTTTGAAGGGCAGTCATGAAGACCGAGGCTGAGGCTCACCAGAGACCCGATTCTGCACACGGCCTCTCACAGGCATCCAGGGCTTCCTGGCGGTCAGAGGGAAAGAGACTGCCTGTCAGTGCAGGGGACTCAGGTTCGATCCCTGGGTTGGGAAGATCTCCTATAGAAGCAAATGGCCACCCACCCCAGTATTCTTGCCTAGGAAGTCCTATGGACAGGAGAGCCTGGCGGGCTATAGACCATGGGGTCACAAAAGAATCAGACACAACTTTGCGACTAAACAAGAGCAACAAAGGATGGTAAACTCGTGGAACAGGACAGGAGGATGGAGGTTGTCGGGGCCTGTGGGGGCCTAACCTTTCTGACATGCAACGTGAGAGTGAAGCTCCCCCAGCTGTGTCCAGCTATACGGTGCGTGGAATTCTCCAGGCCAGAATCCTGGAGTGGGTAGCCTTTCCCTTTCCCAGGGGATCTTCCCAACCCAGGGATTGAACCCAGGTCTCCCACATTGCAGGCAGATTCTTTACCAGCTGAGCCACCAGGGAAGCCCAAGTAATTTCTAGAGACCTGCTACACAACACTGTGTCTAGAGTTTGAGACACTGTACTGAGCACTTAAAATTTGTTAACTAGAATTTTTTAAAAAAAGAGAAAGAGAGAAAAGAAGAAATGACCCCTATCTGCCAGCGTCTGTCGGGGATGGGGAGCCCAATTTAGATAAGGGCCAATCACAGATGGCTTCATCATATCACCAATGTCAGTCCAGCACTTAAAAACTCTCCACTTTTTGGTTTCAATGGAGTTGAGTTCAATCTGTCTCCCTTAGCAGGACTGTCTTTCTTTATATATATATATAATTGGTGTACAGTATAGATTCAATGGACTAGATCTGGTAGACAGAGTGCCTGAAGAACTATGGATGGAGGTTCATCCCATCATACAGGATGTGCTGACCAAAACCATCCCCAAGAGAAAGAAACACAAGCAGGCAAAGTGGCTGTCTGAGGAGGTCTTACAAATAACTGAGAAAAGAAGAGAAGTGAAAAGCAGAGGAGAAAGGGAAAGATATAGCCAACTGAATGCAGAGTTCCAGAGATATTCTATGCAGAGATATGAATGTAAGGAGAGATAAGCAAGTCTTCTTAACAGATCAATGCAAAGAAACAGAGGAAAGCAGTAGAATGGGAAAGACTAGAGATCTCTTTAAGAAATTAGAGATGCCTAAGGGAATATTTCATGCAAATATAGGCACAATAAAGGGCAAAAACAGCAAGGACGTAACAGAAGCAGAAGAGTTTAAGAAGACGTGGCAAGAATACACAGAAGAGCTGTACAAAAAAGCTCTCACTGACCCAGATAGCCATGATGGTGTGGTCGCTCACCTAGAGGCAGACATCCCGGAGTGTGAAGCCAAGTGGGCCTTAAGAAGCATCAGCACCAGTAAAGCAAGTGGAGGTGATGGAATTCCAGCTGAGCTGTTTCAGATCCTGAAAGACGATGCTGTGGAAGTGCTGCACTCAATATGCCAGCAAATCTGGAAAACTCAGCAGTGGCCACAAGACTGGAAAAGGTCACTTTTCATTTCAATCTCAAAGAAAGGCAATGCCAAACAATGTTCGCATTACCATACAATTGCACTCATCTCACATGCTAGCAAGATTATGCTCAAAACTCTCCAAGCTGTGCTTTAATAGTACATGAACTTAAAACTTTCAGATGTTCAAGCTGAATTTAGAAAAGGCAGAAAAACCAGAGATCAAATTGCCAGCATCTGTTGGATCATAGAAAAAGCAAGGGAATTAAAAAATATCTATTTCTGTTTCATTAACTATGCTAAAGCCTTTTACTATGTGGATCACAACAAACTGTGGAAAATTCTTTAAGAGATGGGACTACCAGACCACCTGACCTGCCTCCTGAGAAACCTGTATGTGTGACAAGAAGCAACAGTTAGAACCAGGCCTGGAACAATGGACTGGTTCAAAATTGCAAAAGGAGTACATCAAGGCTGTATATTGTCATCCTGCTTATTTAACTTATATGCAGAGGACATCATAGGAAATGCTGGGCTGGATGACTCACAAGCTGGAATTAAGACTGCTGGGAGAAATATCAGCAACCTCGATATGCTGATGATATCACTTTAATGGCAGAAAGTGAAGAGGAACTAAAGAGCCTCTTGATGAGAGTGAAAGAGGAGAGTGAAAATGCTGGCTTAAAACTCAACATTCAAAACATTAACATCTTGGCATCCCGTCCCATCACTTCATGGCAAATAAATGGGGGGAAAGTGGAAACAATGTCAGATTTCATTTTCTTGGGCTCTAAAATCAATGTGGATGGTGACCCCAGCCATGAAATTAAAAGCTGCTTGCTCCTTGGAAGAAAAGCTCTGACAAACCTAGACAGTGATTTAAAAAGCAGAGACATCACTTTGGCAATAAAGGTCTGTATAGTCAAAGTTGTGGCTTTTCCAGTGGTCATGTATGGATGTGACAGTTGGACCATAAAGAAAACTGATTGGTGAAGAATTGATGCTTTGGAACTGTGGTTCTGGAGGACTCTTGAGAGTCCTCTGGACTGCAAGGAGATCAAACCAGTCAACCCTAAAGGAAATCAACACTGAATATTCATTGGAAGGACTGGTGCTGAAGCTGAAACTCCAATACTTTGGCCACCTAATGTGAAGAGCCAACTCCTTGGAAAAGACCTTGATGCTGGGAAGATTGAGGGCAGGGGGAGAAGGGGATGACAGAGGATGAGACGTTCGATGGCATCAGTGACTCAATGGACATGAATCTGAGCAAACTCTGGGAGACAGTGAAGGACAGGGAAGCCTGGTGTGCTTTGTTACCCTGCTTTTGAGGTCACAAAGATTCAGACACGACTTAGGGCTTTTCACAACGTTGTGTCGGCTTCTGTGTGCGATGGCGAGTGTCAGCCACGTGCACACGTGCATCCCTCCCCGTCTGGATTTCCTCCCCATTCAGGCCACCACTGTGCACCAAATCTAGTTCCTTGTGCTGTGAAGTCAGTTCTCATCAATTATTTTATACGTAGCTCAGTCATAGAGAGGAACACGACTGTGCCATTTGCAGAGATGTGGATGGACCTGGAGGCTGCTTCACAGGGCGAAGTCAGTCAGAAGAGAAAGGCAGGTAATGCAAATACACGCACATATGTGGAAATACACGCACATATGTGGAAATACATGCACATATGTGGAAATACACGCACATATGTGGAAATACACGCACATATGTGGAAATACACGCACATATGTGGAAATAAACGCACATATGTGGAAATAAATGCACATGTGTGGAAATACGTGCACATGTGTGGAAATAAGTGCACATGTGTGGAAATACACGCACATATGTGGAAATAAGTGCACATATGTGGAAATAAACGCACATATGTGGAAATACACGCACATATGTGGAAATACACGCACATATGTGGAAATAAGTGCACATGTGTGGAAATACACGCACATGTGTGGAACCTAGATAAACGGCGCTGCGGCTGTCCAGTCTCTCAGTCGTGGCTGACCCCTTGCGACCCCATGGACTGCAGCACACCAGGCTTCCCTGCCCTTCACTGTCTCCTGACCCATTTTTCAGACCCATGTCCATTGAGTCGGTGATGACATCCAACCATCTCATCCTCTGTCTCCCCTTCTCCTCCTGCCCTCAATTTTTTTCAGCAACAGGGTCCTTTCCAATGAGTCGGCTCTTTGCATCAGGTGGCCAAAGTATTGGAACTTCAGCTTCAGCATCAGTACTTCCAATGAATAAAAAATGGTATAGATGAATTTATTTGCAAAGCAGAAATAGGACAGTCTTGAATAAAGTCTTCTTTGCCTGTTCAACTCAGTCCAGTATAATCTCTTTCTGACATTGGAGGGAAGAAGGAAATTGAAAAAAAATTTGAAATCCTCAACAACAAAATCCCAGTCCCATGTCTCAGAAGACGGCAGTGCATGGCCATGCCGCAGTCAGTCTGCAAGCGAGGGGCCGAGCCCCAGGCCTGCGTGGACCTGTGCTGCCGGCAGCCTCTCTCGTGTCTGCGTCTGGGCTCCATGGAACAGACTGGGCAGAAAATCAACACGTAGAGATGTTCTCAATTTGTGAGTGTATTTTATTCCAAAAAAATCCCCCAGGCAGGATGTTTGTGCCCTTCACTAACAGCTGTGTCAAGGGCAGCTCTCATGCCTCTGTGTGCCTTGTGTCGGGGCGGGCAGAGGATGAAGCATCCTGGGTCGTCACTGAGGGCCACAGAGCTCCGTGCTGGAAAGTCCAGGATTCATATTCGAGCCACGTGTGGGGCCAAACTGCACATCAGGAGCGTGCCAGTGGTTGCAAGCGCCTTGGTGAAATATTCATCCAATATTAGCTCGCAATGCACCCTTCCATTAAGCAATAGAACAGGCAGTGCTTTGCCTCCAAGAAAGAGAAAAACAAGAGTGAGCATGAAAATTCAGGAGTCATTAAATGTTCGGATTTTTTAAATCACGAAGGATGTGCACCAAGCGCTCCAAGTCAGAAGTGCTGCTGCCTCTGTTACCACTAAAGGACGACAATGGGCGATCAGGCCAGCACTTCGGAGGCGAAGCTACCCGAGTCCAGTTTTACCTTTGTAAGGGAATAGGATGAAAGATATTTTATACGTGGGAATTAATCTAAGGATCCACATAAATCAACGTTCAGTTCAGTTCAGTCGTTCAGTCATGTCTGACTCTTTGCGACCCCATGAATCTCAGCACGCCAAGCCTCCCTATCCATCACCATCTCCTGAGTTTAAACCCTTTATTTTCCTAAAAAAAAATGATCTTTAGGGAAAAAATAAGATATGCTTGCATAGAAGATTTATTTGTTCATTTACCTAATATGAATTGAGAAACATACATGGATAGGTGCCAGAATACAGTATTTTTTTTAAACTTATTTTGTAGTGGCATATAGCTGACTAACAATGTTGTGATAGTTTCAGATGAACAGCAAAGGGATTCAGCCATACATATACATACATCCATTCTTCCTTAACGGAGAAGGCAATGGCACCCCACTCCAGTACTCTTGCCTGGAAAATCCCATGGATGGAGGAGCCTGGTAGGCTGCAGTCCATGGGGTCACTGAAAGTCGGACACGACTGAGCGACTTCACTTTCACTTTTCACTTTCATGCTTGGAGAAGGAACTGGCAACCCACTCCAGTGTTCTTGCCTGGAGAATCCCAGGGACGGGAGAGCCTGGTGGGCTACTGTCTATGGGGTTGCACAGAGTCAGACACAACTGAGGTGACTTAGCATTATTCCTCAAAGATACAATATTTTTAAAATGATACTGACTTACAGTGTAGCACATAAGACTGCTATTAATAAAAATTGTCACTTGAATAAGTGTTTAAATACAAGTTGATGTTAAGGCGCTGTGATGGTATACGATGAAAGAGTGACCTTTGTCACAAGCTTCTTGGAGAAAGTGATTTTCAGGTGAAGATCAGAATGACTACCAGTTAACTAGGAGAGGGAGTGAGAGGCGGGGGTATTTATATTGAAAAATGAAATTGTTGAACTGCCAAGCCTAGCAGTGACTTATAGATCAGATTAAGGATCTTGATCTTTGGCCTAAGATAGGAAATGGTAGAGGAGATGTGTTTTGAACCTCCTACTTCCCTCCTCCAGTTCAGTTCCTCAGTCAGGTATAAAATAAGCTGTAAAAATATACTGTAAATCAGGGAATATAGCCACTGTTTTTCTAATAACTATAAATGAAATGTAACCTTCAAAAATTGTGAATCTATATTGTACACCTGTAATTTATATAATATCGTGCAGCAAATATATTTTTATTTAAAAACCAGTTCACCAAAAAAGACTTATTTTAAAAAGTTATAGTTGATTTACAGTGTTTCAGGTGTAGAGCAGAGATTCAGTTTTATGTGTGTGTGCGTGTGTGTGTGTGTCTGTGTGTCTCTATGTGTGTCTCTGTGTGTGTGTGTGTCTCTGTGTGTGTGTCTGTGTGTCTGTGTGTGTCTGTGTGTGTGTCTGTGTGTGTGTCTGTGTGTCTCTATGTGTGTCTCTGTGTGTGTGTGTGTCTCTGTGTGTGTGTCTGTGTGTCTGTGTGTCTGTATCTGTGTGTGTGTCTGTGTGTCTCTGTGTCTGTGTGTGTGTCTCTGTCTATGTGTCTCTGTGTCTGTGTGTGTGTGTACTGTGTGTCTGTGTGTGTCTGTGTGTCTGTGTCTGTGTGTGTGTCTGTGTGTGTGTTTCTGTGTGTCTGCATGTTTCTGTGTGTGTGTCTCTGTCTGTGTGTCTGTGTGTGTGTGTCTGTGTGTCTCCATGTGTGTGTCTGTGTGTGTGTGTGTGTCTGTGTGTCTCCATGTGTGTGTGTGTGTGTCTGTGTGTCTGTATGTCTCTGTGTGTGTGTCTGTGTGTGTGTGTGTGTGTATGCACCGTGTTCTCAGTCATGTCTGACTCTTTGGGACCCCTTGGATTGTAGCCCATCAGGCTCTTCTGTCCATGGAATTTCCCAGGCAAGAGTATTGGTGTGGGTTGCCGTTTCCTCCACCAGGGGATCTCCCTGACCCAGCAGTGGAACCCAGGTCTCCTGTGTTGCAGGCGGATGCTTTACCACCTGAGCTAGGGGGCGGCAGACTGGACTGGACTTGGCAGAATTTCCCCATTGCAAAGGTACTGAAGGCAGGGTATTTGCACTTGTAGTAGGAAAATCAAGGCATGGGTTATTTTTTTTTTCATTATTTGCTACAAGTCAGGTTAAAGCTCTACATTTTGTTTGTCAATAGTAGAAATCTCTCTAGTTCTAGAATCTTGTACCATGATCCATGCATAATAAATTTTTATAAAGTTGACTGAGGGGTGGTGCATTATTCAGGGGAAAAAAAAGATGTTTAATTAAACATTACCAGGAGAAGTTGAGAACTCTCTAAGTGGCAATTAAGTGCCACATGGTTTTTTAATCTAGGTTGAGCTAGCAATTCTAAAGCCAGAGGTTTTAAACATTAGCATGGGAGTCATCTCCCAGCGATCCTGAGTCCAGACCTGAGATGGGACTCGGGAGTCTTTTAAAATCCTCAGCTGAACACAGATAGCAGATGGTTTAAATAGGTCAAATAGTGACTCTACATGAAATACAAGACAGGGTGATACAAACCCAAGACAAATGCAAGCACCCCTGAAAACTGCATCCGCGAGAGCAGGTGTGGCTTTGTTTCACGGGGCGGCTGTAACTCGTCCTTTCTGAAGGTAATTGTTTTCTGAGCAGTCTACCTGTTTCCGTTAAAATCCTGTACATTGTTACCTACACTCCACTGACTTAACCTCTCTCCTCCCTAAATCCAGCCTGTTGTGGATACACCTCTGCAGAGAAATTTTTTGCTTTGGATAGAACCAACACTTCCCGCAGGGAATATGGGTTTAGGAACAGAGATACTTTTAGCTAAAGAATTTCGAAATGGCAGCTAAATCAGTGTCCAATAAGCCCCACTTAACCTGTATTCTACAAGAGTGGGCTGGCTCCAGCCCACACCCCAAAACAATGATAAAAAAGTTTCCTCAAGAGTGAAAAAGCAGGAAAAAAAATAGAGAAAAATTTGAAGGTTAATTGACAAAATGAACTATCTATAAGAATAAACTACCAGTTTGTTAGAAAATATCAGTTAATAGATGGCAATCTTGTTGAATTTCTTAGCAATGATCCTCATGTCCTACATGAAGAGATGGGGACTCCTCTGGTGTTCCGGGGACTGGAGACTCTGCCTTTCAACGCGAGGGTTGCAGGTTCAGTCCCTGGTCGGGGAACTGAACCCCGCGGGCCACAGGATGCAGCCAAAAATGGTAAGCAAATAAAGAAGCACAACATGCTAAGGTAATTCTACATCAATCTTTTTTTAAATTAAAAAAAGGAGATAACAGAGAGCAGAGGTTAAAAACATAGTCCATGCCCTCTCCACCCTAGTCAAACGTGTGACTTGGCATTTAGTAATTTCTTTAAGCTTCACATCTTTTATAGGCAAAATATGAGCTTTGAAATGATTACATCTGACAAAACATCTGTGAAGATTAAATGAGACTTGTTTAACTTTTGAAATTATTGTCCATCATAGGTTATTGCAAGATATTTACTCTGGTTCCCCACGCTATACAATAAATCTTTGTTGCTTGCTGCATATCCGCTTTTTAATTAGAAATCTAGCATTTTATTTATACTAAGTCATCAAAGTGTCATAAAATTTTTAGTTAGGCAAAAATTTAAAAGCTTTCTAAAATGTATATTATATATATATATTTAATATATATATAGTGTGTGTGTATATATATATATACACACACACACACAAAACCTGTAGTAGAAAAGCTACAAAAGGCTTGAGAAAGAACATAAAATAAAAAAAGATGAAAGTATTTGAGACCATGAATTAAATGAAATGGGACCACTGAATATGAAATAGAAAAAGTGAAACAAAGTAAATAAGAGTAAAAACTATGTAGCCCAGTTGTCTTTAAAGATGATTGCTCATTAGAAATATATTTGGAGCTCTGGAGAAAAAAACAATACTGAACATTTGTCTTTTTCAAAGAAATTCCAGATAAGTCTGATGTGCATCTGGATTTTAGAAAAGTGATCACGGGTTTTCTATTAGACCCTAGTTTTGGTGACAGAGAGCTCTGTTGTTTTCCTGTTGACGGATCATGATACTATGGTATTAAGTGAGTAATAGTTACATAATCACAATAGTAAAAGATATTTATCAGTTTTCACAATCAATAGCCAGACCAAAAAAAAGAAAAAGACAGTTGCAAGCCACATTGTGAACATGATTAGCT